>OY856415.1:165653579-166253579 GCA_963693085.1 Alisma plantago-aquatica
CTAAATGACTATCTCACCCATTGAGATGGTCATTTGGTAGTCCTAGTCAGCCCAGCAAGCAATCAGATGTGTGAATTGAATACCTAAATACTTTAGTAATCAATCCAATCGTCGTTTAAGATCAAACTCCTCTTATATATGAGTTCATATATGTGTGACCCTATAGGTTCCATGTCACGTTGGCAGTGAATATCTATAAATAGCTTATGAAATAACAAGCAAAGAGTGGTGCATGGTCTCACATCAATGCTACCCAAGTGAAATGGAAAGTTGGAGAACAACTTCAAACTAGAATATGTGTAAGGTGTTGCAGTGATTTTATAATTCCTTAGTCACTGATATCTAGGATGAACTCAAGGCATGGAAGGTCATCCTCTCAATGTTAAATATATGTTTCTTGAACCTAGAGAAGACCCTCTGAGATAATGCAACCTTAATATCATACATTGATTCACATGTGCATTTTGTCAAAGCCACCCAATCATCACTGTTATAACAAATAATCTTTCAGGACTACGTTTGATGATGACAAAGTGTACCCAATGACATGTGATGAGTGAAATGATTTTAGGTCTAAGAATCACAACCACCACCTTCACTATTAGATATGACTGTGACTACCATAACCATGTGTCACTCTCAAGGTGGGTCTGTCCGATACACTATTCCCTAACATGTATCTATGTGCTCAGTTTGATATTGCCATATCATGCATAATGAGATTTAGTCATCAAAGAACGCACACTCTGATCTTATGTGTTATTATTGTCTATCAACCTTCCACAATAACAGTCCATCAGGAACATAATGAGAATATGTAAACGTACTCTTAACATCTGTATGATCTCATCCGCATGGAAGGTAACTTGAGAACATATGTCATTGAATAATATAATTCTTTAGACATTCACTATGCATCCTCATTATCACATAACTGCGTGAAATAGATGAATTGGAAGCTTGCCTTTATATATGTTATTATTATTAATCAAATCCTTTACAATAATTATGCCATGCCAATCATCATATGATTGGCTCTATAATCATACCTTACCAACACCAATAGGGTCACACACATAGGAGGGTTTGATGTTGAATGATGATTGGATTGATTACTAGAGTGTTTAGGTATTTAAGTCACACAACAAATTAGCTGACTGGACTGCCAAATGATTTGTTCAAGTGTTATAACAATCTTTTAAAGTGTTAGGCTAATTGTGTTGTACATTGGCTAGAATTCAACCTGACCCAAGCTGCAAAATGTTTGTCTTGCTTGTACGAGACTACTGTCTCATCTGCACCAAACGGCCGGTTTGGGGATGCAATTTGATTCCATCTAGGATTGGTATTGATGTCATGACATTCACTAATTGGAATTGAATTGTCGAAGCATGTACACAATTGAGAATCTGTGAAATGACCATCTTGTAGTGCGAGATGACTGCCTCGCATGCCAGACAATTGTTTTGGCTATCGTAGGTTGTGATCTTTCTAGAATTTTTGTGAGAAATTGAGATGTTCCAGTCCCTTCCACTCTCCCATAGACTGGGAACCCTATCCCTAACCACACCTATAAATAGAGGGATATTGGGGGCATCCTAGAGCATCACACATACAATTGAGAATTAGTTTTATGACAATTGTTTCCATCTCTAGTTGTGGTAACCAAGATAGCCCAAACATGTGCTACCTGACTAGGGAGGGATATCTAGGGATAGAAACAACTGAGGATCATTATTGTGGGAGAGTAGGTTGGTGAATAGTACACCAAAAGGAGGGACAACTCCTTCCTGTCCGTTCTAGTAGGATGATAAGAGTTCTACTTGGTCAATGCAGACTTCTCTAGAGGTTAGGTAGCCTTTATCCGTCGCTAAGGAGGACAACGTTAGCCAACAATCTATGATGAGAGGAGTTTCTATAGATGACAATGTTCGAGTCTATTATCCATGGAGGAGCAGCAAGATGTGTCCCAGTGGAACCAGGTGTTGCACAAACACCGTCCAAGACAGAGTGCACATCTACATCGGTGATGATTGTCACTGTAGTTTCTCCAAGACCATATGTATCTTCGCAAAGCTATCCTTTCCATTTCATAGTTATTGAAATGATCCACTAGTTAATGGGAAATATGTCAGTAAAAAATTTGATTCAGCTGCCTATTTGATACCATATTTACCAAAAAAATGACCCAACTACTTTCATTTGTTGGCATGAATACATACAGTGTCAAAACTAAAGGAGGATATGATATATTTTCAAAATAGGATTAGTTCTTCTTGTTACGATTCAACTCAGTAGAAGATAAAAAAAAAATTATTAATGGAGGTCCTAGATGGTATATAACAAATTAGTTGTTGTCAAGGACTATAAGATCAATTACGATCTACAAAATATCTCTGTATGGATTACTAATAGGAATTGGCCACTTAGAGCAGCTAGTATTTTCACCAATGGAGTCAGGAAACCTTTTAGAATCGATTACAAATCCATTGATTAGGAATATCTAGGTGAAGCTTGTGCCCTTTTTGAGATTGATGTATATGAAGAGCCTCCTAATGAGATCTAGGTTAACATGTCTAGGAGGGATCCATTAGCAGTAGACATAAACTATGAATATGTTCCCAATCGATGCCACAATTGTAAGGTTTTTGGTCATGATGCCCATGATTGTCCTCAGAAACCAATCATTAACGAGGTAGTCCCTACCCAATAGAAGAAAACATTGACTTGGTAGGTTGTGGGTAGAAGGAACAAGTTGTCTATTGGTATGACACAAATAGATGATATATAAACTAATACTAACTTTTATGTCCTCAATGAAAAACCATCTACCAATGTTTATAATATGGATGTTAATGTTGCACCCACTGTGGAAGTCAATGTTGAGAAGATGAGAGTGGAGTCCAGATCTATTTATAAGATGAGTGTTGGTGAAGACACCACACCTATTACTAATTTTATAGAGGATGTTATTAGATATGCATCTGTTATGATCCCAGATAAATCTTCTACAAATAAGGCAGACAATATAAATTATAATGTTGGATCTTGCTTGGGTTCTAAATCACTTGGGTCTACTTCGGCCAGAATTCCTAAATCATTTAAAGGGGATGGTTTATGTAAGGCCTGATCATCCAGTTGAGGTCATTAATAACTTTATCATGACTAATGTTCATGGTTCAGGGAAACCACAAAAAATAAGGGAGGTCAAAAGGACTATTATGGAGGCCAAGGAAACCATTGATGCACTTGTTGAAACTATAATTAAAAAGCATTTGATCATACTTCTGAGAAGATGTTTCCTAGATGATCGAAATGGTTATCCAACCACTTACATGATCCAAATAGTTCTATATATGTAGGTTGGAACCCCAAATGTCAGGATATTATGGTCGGTGAGATGAACGACCATGAAATAACTATAAAATGTCTAAATAATGGTGGTCTTCTAGTTCATCTATCTACTGTTTATGCTAGGAATTTTATTAAACAAAGATTATATCTATGCAAAGTTCTTAAACATCTTTCTATTACAATTGATGAATCTTGGTTAGTCATTCAAGATTTCAATAACATAAGGAAGCAAGAAGAATAGGCATGTGGTTGTGAAGTGCCCTCTATCATTCTCAGTTCCTTCAATTCTTCTATTGATGATGTTGGTCTAACTGAATTACCAATAATAGGTAACAAAGTTTATACTTGGCATAAAAAACAAGTTGTGGCCTAGAGAATCACCTATAAGTTAGATCATTCATTGGTCAATAATGTTTGTTGAGTAAATTTCCCAACTTGAAATCTAAGCTCATCACATGTGTCGTTTCAAATCATTCTTCTATCCACGTTAATATTACAAACATCATTCACAAGAAGAAACATTTCTTGTTTCCTATCTTCTGGATGGACGGGTTTGACTATAATGAAGTCATCAATGAAGCTTGGGGCAAACAACAATTTGGGAACCCACTTTTTTACTTTAGGCGGAAACTACAGTAGGTATAAGAATACCTAAAGAAATGGTCGAAGAAATATGTCAATCTAAGCAACCTCATTGTGATATAAGTAATGGATTTTGATGATTTCATTATTGTAATTAAATGAGCCCCACTTGATGTTGACCTTATTGAAGTTGAGAAAATCACCTTTAATAGATTGGAGTCCTTGCTTAAGGCTCAAGAAAACAATTATTGGAAATGAAGTCAAATTGATTGGATACCCAATGGTGATATGAACACTATATTATACCACATGATAGTAAAGAGAAGAGAGGCCATTAATTCAATCACTGAGTTGTTTGACTCTCAGGGAAATCTTATACAATATTATGTGGCTATTTTTAATGACACTATTTCTTTCTTTGACCATCTTTATAATCAGGTTCAACTGGACACTCAACTAACTGAGCATGACTGGATCGCTTTGTTACTAAAGAAGAAAATACCATGTTATGTAATATTCCTGATGAGAAAGAAATTAAGGTGGTTGTCTCGAGAATTGGACCTAACAAGTTCCCTGGTCCAAATGGCTTCAACAAGTTTTCTATAGGAAGAATTGGGATCTTATCAGTAATGATCTTGTTAAAGTTGTCAAATGAATATTTGAGGGTAGAAATATGGTTCGCCAAATAATGTCTTCCTTTCTCTCATACCGAAGTTGGACATCATTGCTTCCCCAGTTGACTTCTGAAAAATTTCTTGTTATTCTATGCTTTATAAGATCATAACTAAAGTCATAATCCAAAGACTATCTATTATACTACCAAAGCTTATATCTCCCAACAAAGGTGCTTTCACACAAGGTAGAAATATTGAAGATTGTTCTTTTCTTTCTATTGAGTTCAAACTTCAATTCAATATCAAAAATCACCCTCCTGCTCCTTGTTTTAAGCTCGGTATTACTAAATCCTTTTATTCTATTTGATGATCCTATCTATGAAAATGTGTGCAAGGTCTTGGCTTCTGCAATAAATGGATTGATTTGATTAAGCAATGTGTTGAGACTCCTTCCTTCTCACTTCTTATTAATGGTTTATTCAGTCGGGTTCTTTAAAAGTTCAAATGGGTTAAGAAAAGGTGCCCCACTATCACCCTTGGTTTTCTTCATAGCCATGGAGGGACTGAGTAGAAGAATCGGGGATTCTCATGGTAGGAAACTAATCAGATCTTATCTGTTAAATAAAACTAAGGTAATCAGTTAGCTATTATTCTCAGATGATATTTTAATCTTCTCTAAAGGTAGGCCATAGATCCTTAAGCATCTCAAGATTCTCCTCTAAGAGTTTGGGAAAGATTCTGGCATGCAATGCAACATTTCCAAGACACATCTTTACTTATCTTCTTCTTGTAATAAAAAAGATAGTCTAATTTAATCCATGGGCATCCTAAAGGGTACTTGGACAACCAAGTATCTAGGCTTTTTTACAGTAGGTGGTCACTTGATGAGAAAACACTTCCATGATTGCCTTGATAGATTATGGGATATGATGAATAGGTGGCACAAATCCAAAATTTCCATAGAAGGTCATACCATGATCATCAAATACTATTCCTTGGGTTTGATTTCATATTGGATGAGACAAGGTGTGATTCCTATCTCAGTCACAAGGAGAATGGTGTTACTCATGTCTAATTTTATCTAGGGAAGCTCAATTCATCATGCAAGTTGCTCCAAACTAGCCTACCCTATTAAAGAAGGTGGGCTTAACCTCAAAAGACTTGATAAGCTAGTTGGTTTCTACACTCTGAAAAGAATCAAGAAGTTACTATACACATTGAGTATTTGGAGCTCATCGATTATTCAAAGATATGGGAGCATCATACATGGGGTTCCACAATGTTTAATGGGTGTTTCTACCTACTGGAGAAGAATGGTCGAATACTGGCCAAAATTTTTGCATACTGATGATGACCCCATATGGAATAGTTGTCGTTAGATGCTTCCCACTGACAAAATATTTGAGAATTTGTGACTCTCCTTATGTTGTCCTCGTTGGAGTTTACCAACATACAAAGCTCTCAAAAATCTATTTTTTGACCTTTAAAAGAATCAACAAATGGAGTGGGTCTGTTACAATTCATTATTTCCTTTGGCATCTAGAGTATGATATTGTTGATCATCTATTTTGCACTTGTAAATTAGGGAGATATGTATGGGGCCAATCACAACTGAAGCTCAATGCCAGGAGTTCATACTCTCTTCATACCTACTTATAAGCTAACAGTAACAAATCAAGGACCAACGGTATCATTGAACTATTGGCAACAACTGGCTCAGTCAACCTCATCTAGACTGAAAGGAATCAGTTATGTCATGATGGAGGAACTTCTAATTCTATCAAAATCTTCAACAGACTTACTAAGGAAATGAAACACTTATACTTTACTTACAAGTCAAGGCTATCTAATATTTCCCTTACCATAGTTTGAAATTGGGATTTTGATTAGCTATTGAGCTTTGCTCAATTTTCTATGTAAACTACTAGTTTGGTTGTAGTTTGTAAGTTTGTCCTCATTTTGAGGTTTGGAATACATTTTCCAAAAAAACCAAATATCTTGATATATAGTAATCAAGCATAAATATCTAAAAGTAGTCACATAGATCATCCACACATCACAATTTTTGAAAGATCGTCATGTCATTCAAAAGAATATGGCTCTTGGATTTAATATTTAAGGCGTTATCTTAAATCCCAAGTGAGGGTTTCAAGCTTCTACACTGGTCCTAGGTGGGTTTATACATCCACGATTCAAAATTCATTTTCAACATTTTGAGGCTAGCATCATATTTTAACACCATATTTTCATATCAAAATAAATGTATAGTCTTGTTCTATTCCACATAAGAGATTATCCTTAAATCTTAAATTATGAGATCATATAATTAACTTTTATGGTTTCCATTATTGGGATTATGGTGGTTATCAATAGTATATATCATGAGTGATTTCAAGATCCAAATAGGGTGATCATAGGAGTCGAATAGATATCAAGATAATAATCTAGAGTCTATTTTATATAAAACAACTCCAAGAGTCAAGAGTTGGATATCAAATATCATGTGTCCAATAATTTGTGGCTAGGGTTTAAATTCCCTTTAATAGCATCATTGTCATCATTCAAACATAAACACCAATATAGAAATTTTTGATATCAATATCAGATACATTGTTATGGTATGTAGGGATGATGAATGACTAGACCAAGGTCTTTCTAGGAACTTTACCACAAGCTATAGTAGATAACATTATGTTCAACATTATCATAAAATTGATATTTGAGATCAAGTTTCAACATTATAACAAGATTTGACCTAAATGAGATTCATGTTAATGAGATCAAAATTGTAATGAAGGGGTTACCTTTCCATACCCTAAATAATCAAGTGAATTTTTATAGAAAGTCATAATAGGGATGTGACCTAGGTAAGGGGTGTTAAAAATCAAAATACTACCCAAACTTAGCTCATTTTTTTCATCAGAATGAAACTATGAACATAACCAATAGAAAGATTAATGATTAATAATTTGTATTACATAAAGTCATGACACCAAATATTGATAATCATCAAAGATTAACCATGGTTCAATATTTAGCATATTCAATATTATGAATTCATTTCCCTCCCTTCATTGGTAAGGTAAGGGAGTATGTTTGAAAATGAATCAGCCAATTTAGGATCTTCTAATAGTTACTAGCAAAAAGCATGTGCTAAGCAGGTGAATAGTAGTTGAATTAAAACAATAAAATTTCTAATGTATATTAATACACATGATAAAAATGCTTTATGATTATTCATATTTAATCCAAAAATTGATATTTTCTCTATATTCATAATTAATAATAATTATTATTACATATAAAATTCTAAAAGAGAATATCTCGATTAATATACAATTGACTTCTTCTAGTATGTACAACAAAAATAAAAAAGGTTAGATGTAAAAAATGTGAATTATAAAAAAAGTTGGCTAACCCATAATGAGAGAGAGTAGCTCGATTAACATCAAGTTGACTCATTCTAATCTATAATCACAAAAACATGTTCAATTGATTAATATATAGACAAGATGGATTGATTAGAATACATACATGTTTGTAGAACAAAAATAATGAATAGAAAATTGAGCACATAACCGAGCTACTGGAGCACATGCAAATGCATTTGGTCATTTAACCAGTAGATTCTCTATGAATTGTAATGCATCATTACCAATATGTATATGGAAACTATATTTTTTGTTGGACTAATGATGACCATTGCATTCACATGCGCTACTCTATATAAATCCTACTAAGAGAAAGCATCTTTATTAAAATTTAACGGACTCCCTCAAACCTATAAGCACTCATATAGATTGGAACAATTAACATCAGATAGAATGTTTGAACACACAGAAAAATTGAACTACTCAGTACTGAGATAGACTAGTTGAACACACACAAAATTGGAGCAATGAGCACATATAATTTACTGGAACTTCCTTTGAAGAAACTAATGATGTCAAACACATAACTAGATAAAACTGATTTAAATGCATAAAGACTATTAAAACACACATACTGATTAGAACAATGAGCATACAACCCATCTGGTAAAGCACATATAGATTGGTATGATAAAAATACATACCTAAAACCTAACACTTGTATAACATTTATATCCTTTTATTTATTAAAAACAAATTAGAAATTTTGAGAAAAAAGTAGTGAGTAGGTCGATTAGCAGGCACACATGCTCCTGACTTGGCTTTGTTATAGGTATATAGTTTATAAGTATATAAACACTAAGGATGTTATAAAGAAATACTTCTATTACTACTTGTCCTGGTTGAATCACCTAGGGAAAAAAATCTTGTGAAAGCATTTTGTCATGCGGTTGGAAGATGAATCAAAACTTAGAGATGTGTTTTGTACTTGTTAAATTTAACACTAGTTAAAAAATGAAGCATTCACACTGGTAGTTGTTCATCTTATATAATGATCTTTATATCTATACTGTCAGTGATCTTTTATCAATGAACCAACTAACAACATGCAGCAAAATGAATATGCTAAGAAATACAAAATATGATTGAACACATTGATAGGAAAAGAAAATAAACTTGTTGACCGATGAATGGATATAGATATAGATTATCACTCCCAAGCATGAGCGACATTCTGTAGTGTGCTGAAAATCTTCCAACATCCATCTTTGCTGGACCCTAAGCAATTTGAATAAGTATTCCTTGTTTTCTTAGCAAATAAATAAAAGTTCCATGCAAAGTTCTCATTGACTGCATTAGACATAATGGTTGAAATTTTTACAGGTTTGAGTGAAAAAAGAAAGAAAATAGGCAATGCAACGAGACACATGATAGAAAAGAGGACAACTAAACAAACCAGTAGAAGAGATAATCAAGCAAGCAGACAATTGGAAGAAAAATCTAGCGGCCAGCCCTAACATTTGCTCTATTTATAGGGTAATATAAATCATCATAGGATATAGTTCAGAACTTACAATTCACATATTATTCAAATCAAATTTTACCAAAAGGAATTATGATCAATAGGGTTTTGCTCTTGTAACAAGTCTTTCCCCCATGAATTGAATGTTTAAACACATATTCATATAATTGAACAAAGAATAATACATAACATTAGGGAAAAATTTTCTTAGTGATGTCTAAGGCTTCATAAAAAATGTACGTAAAAATGATATCAATAAAGTAGGGACCTCATCAACCATTAGGTATGTATCATGAGTTCTCCTAATTTCTTCATATTAAAATCAATGTGGTTAATCTCAAACAACAGAATCACGTAAGAAAGACATATAAAAATTTAGTTTTCATTATATGAGTTATGGACAAGAGTACATAACTTCAATGATACTTCAATTTATCATTATAGAGTTTCAAACTAGGATCAGATCTTACCATTATCGTTGTCATTACTTAAGTCAATGTTTACAAATTCATTCAAATTTTAGTTTTCCCATGCATAAATTGCCTAAATTTGAGGGATGTTAGGAGTATAGTCGTTTGAGTGAGATCAAGATGAGAAGAGTATATAAACATCAGGTAATGTTTGTCTTGGGTTAATCCTTAGTGAAGATATGAGATGATAGAAGAGTCCCTAGGGTTTTGACGGAAAGGTCATCAATCAAGTCGTAGGTTCACAATGGCCAAGTAAATATATAAAGAAGACCTCAACCACAATAGCAAGGCTGAAAGGATGTATGCCACCCTGTAAATTTTACACCAATCTTAGACACCTCAGTCTCTCTACTATGAACTTTGTTTTCCCTAGGTCCATGCAATATATTGTAATTGTGTCTTAAATATACTTAGAGGTTGCATTTTTCTCTCTAGTGTTGTCTATCTTAGAACACTTTTTACCTAAATCTCAACTCCAAATTACTAGAATGTCAATGGTGAAAGAACACAAGTGTCTGCCCCTAGAGTGGATGAAACCACACAAAATATATGAATAAAACAACAATCACCATCATTTTTTGTAAATAAACAATAAGTTTCAACAATATAGACCATTCATAGAACCAAAAGGGAAGATACATATCAAAAGAAAATTATCTAATGCATGCTATAAAATATCTACACCCATAGTCATACATAAACCATGGTGACTTACGTTGGTGTTACATTTTTGGATTTCACATTGGATATCATGATACTAAAGCTATGATCTTGATATCATTGTCTACGTGTTACTCAAGATTATAAAATGGAAACACATCATCACAACTTTGCTGAGTACACTCTTTGAAATATATTTTTTTTGGCCGGTCAAAAAGCTTGTTACTATATTACCAAAACTTTGGGCACAAAGTACCCCATTACAGCAACAACAAAAGAACCTTGATACCAACTAGCTAGTAATCAAGGCCAAGAAAAACAAAAGACTTGAAACTGTACATAAGGCTTAGATCCTAAAACAACTCGATCTGTAACATGAAGCCTTAATCAAAGCCAAGCACTCAATAGCATGAAGCCACCCACAAATTATGAGTACAAGGGCTCTGCAGACAGACCCCATCCCAACAGACCCAGGAATATAGGGCCACAACACCAACACACAGAATCATGGCTTCTAAAAGCCTGCACACAGACAATGTCCAAGCCATCGTCACCTGGAAATGCGAACACATCCAGCTAAGCAGCTAGACGCCAAACAACTACCCAAGCTCCTTGGTTAGCTCTAGATTGATGCACAACATGATGCTATTTGCACAACATCACCACCACAGCACCCGAAGGGTGAACCCCCAGCCGCAGCAGCAGCCATCGCCCTGCCAAGCCATCCATCGACGCCAGAACCCAGAAGGGAGGCGCCGCCGATGCACCATTGGTAAAGCCCCTAACCCAGCTGTAGCAGAGGAGTCAAGATGCAGCACAAGGTCCTTCACTGATTGACGATTAATGTCCTTGAGCAAGACAGCTACCGTTACACCACTGGCGTTTGAACCATACCCTGAATGTGTGGGATCCCAGTAGGAATCTAGCCCCTCTTCATCCACCAACAAACAACTAAAACCCAGAACCCTGCAGGCTCGATTGATGTGCTCCGATCCATACTCTCTTGGCAGACTCTGAACAATATCTGACCACCTTGCCGGCGACGGACTAAGGTCACTACTGTTAGACGAAACTAACAGGACCTCAGCCCTGGCATCCCAAATCATCATGAGCACATCATTGGCCCCAGGCCTAGACCCTGGATGCTGCGCAATGCATGCCATGGCCACAAACAACAGCACACCAAGCTTCTCCTCTGACGCCTCATTCCCAGATGACCCGGTCCCTCCACCACCGGCAACACCAGAGGCTGCAACGGGGTCATCACCGCCACTCGAATCAGCCGCTTGACGCAACAACAACAAGGATTAGGAGGAGAAGAAGAGCGAACGCCTCCCTCTGAACCCAACCCCACAAAAAACCCCTGAATGAAACAGAGATCCCTCGTCGAACACCTCCAGGGCGTTCGAAGCTCCTGGCTACGAAGAGCCAAGCAAAGAGGCACCCGTCGACCAGCTGGAGGGAGACCCAACACGCATCAGAAGAGAATCGTTAGAGCATCACCTCCAGTCAGTAGGGTGACATGCTAGGCTCCTGCACTTCCACAAAAGGCGCCTCAACAACTCTGCCTATGCCAATGGGGGGAACCCGCCATCGCACGGGAGCAACAGCTGGCCGACTACCCAGTTCAGGACCTGGAAAAGGTCACAGAACTGAGCCCCCGAACAGGGACGCCGCCAGCACATCAGAACTCGGAGAAGGGGTGATAGGAAGCCGGTGAGGAAAATAGAAGGAGCCCCTTTCTTCAGAAGTGTGATGGAGCAGCTTTGATCTACGGAACTGGAGAGGGCAGCTTCTCTCCATCCGCCGCGCTTGAGTAGGATGGAGTCGACTGAGTCGAGGTAGCCGAACCCCGCCCATATCAGATCGTCGCGCGTGCATCAAACCACCTGATCACCCCAAACAACCGAGACCGCCCCAACAACGATGCAACTTCTACCGCCTGAGGTCCACTCCGACTCGCTACACCTTACTAGGATTTGGGGCCAGGGGGAGGAAAGCACTGAGGAGGCGCTCCCTCCCCCCAGCGGTAGCCGCCGGGAGGTAGAGAGAAGGGAGATCTGTGAACCCTAGAGAGAGAGTGCGGAGCGCCTCCTCCGTTTTCACTCTTTGAAATATTAAACTATAGTTTTACATATTTTCTTGGCTAAAACTTTAATAGTATCAAGAAATAAAATAACAATATTAATGAACTTATTTTTGTTAATCAAGCATAATTTATGTGCATTTACGTTATGCCATTGAACACAATTATAAGGTCATTGATTAACTTTCCAATGTAAGGGTCTGTGAGGGAGATTCAAAGAAAAAACTATGAATTGACCCTATTTCCATGTGAGGGACCTCACAGTTAAAATGTATCTAGATCTATTTTAAAGGTTGTGTTCTTACCTTATCAAATCAAGTAGGTACATTGAGACTTATGCCCTCACCTTGATAATATAGGAAGTACAATAATGGTTATCTAATGTATATAGATGCTTATTTTTGCATCTTTAACCAATGTAGTATAATAAAAATAGAACATAGTAGTCCTAGGGAACATGTGTATCAAATAAGTACATATATCAAAGTATTTTTTAGACATATTAATATTAGAATTTTCAATACCACTAGTATTTCCAGTAGGAGGTAAAACGTATCTTGAAACAAGTAAAGATGATCATGATATTTAATAGATCTTGCAAAGGAGTCAAACAAAGAGATCTTGACATTTAAGCAAGTATGAATTTATTAAAATTAATAGCAATTGATTCATGTCATCATTTTTATAATGGTTGTATGTTTCATGTAACTTAAGTATCATGTCTCACATTTATTTATTTCAACTTCTATAGGGAACATGAAATTTTATAATATTTCATATTATAACATAAATTATTCATGACTTAAGGTGAAAACCCTAGAAAAATTAGGAACTTTAAGATTAGGGCTTCATGTTCTTAATAGAGAAGTCATAAGATTTGATATGACTAATGACTTTACCATCAAGATATGTACATTAAGTTACATTCCAAGTCATACAATCATTATTAGAGTACAAGAGTGATCATTATGATCTTTCATGTCATAGTGCATCAATTTTTTTTTATTCAGAGTCAAAAATATAACTTGGAGCATCATTAGATCAATCAATTACATAAGGTTGGTGGAGGGTCTCAGGGAGCACGTATGTGAGGAATCTAATTTAAACATTTGGGAGGATGCATGTCTTCCCAATGAGAAAGGGTACTACACATGCATAGATGAAGCTTACCATATGACTATAAGAGAGTGGGTGACCTCATTGACACGTCAAAGGGTAGATGGAAATGTGAGCTGGTCACATCCATGTTTAATGCATCTGACAATGAATGCATCACGGAGATACCACTTAGCAGTAGAAGAATGAAAGTCCAATTCAGGTATCCAACTATGAATGGAATTTTTGCTGTGAAAAAGGCTTACTGGCTAGGAATCAAAGACACAAACATGCGAGCTGACGTGAACCCAAATGCCCTTTTGACTAAACTTTGGAGTCTGAAGATTCCACCAAAGTTTAGACATTTTGGTTGGCATACTTGCAAGGACCATATGGCCACGACCTCTCAACTATGAAGTAAAAGAGTCATTATTTCCTGGAACTGTGATAAATTTGGTGTTAATGATGAGGACACTTGCCCTACTCTATTTGATTGTCAACATGCAAGGGAAATCTGGAGGGTGTGCACTTTCAAAATAACACTTACTGGAATGACCAAAACTTCAATGATGGAATTCTGGTCATGGGTGTTGAATTCCCTTAATAAGAATGAAATGATTGACTTTATTGCCTCCTACATTGCTATATGGAACAACTGCAATAATTTTATCTACAATTAGATCTACACTAACACTTCCATATACAAAAGCAATCTTATCCAATGGGTCAAGGAATTCCAAGAAGTTAACAAAAGATACAAATGCTCCAACGCCTTAAATGGTCGTAGTAGAAGAAGCAACAACTGGAGGACCTTAGAGATTGACACTATTAAAATCAATACGGACAACACCTACATGAATAATTAGAATACTTCCTTTGTTGTAGTCTTCACAATTCACACGAGCTTGACTATTGTGGTGGCTAAAAAAACTCTACCTGGAAAATGGGCATCTACAACAGTGGATTGCTATGCAGTGTTGATGGCCTGCTGTGCTACAAAGCTCCTGAACCTGCATGACATCAACATAGAAACGGATACCTCAAATGTCTCCAAGATGGTTGTAGAGGAAGGAAAAAGAAATACCCCAACCATGTAGATATGCAAAGAAATCAACTCTCTAAAGTCTGAGTTCACATCTTTCAAATTGCCGCATGTGTCTAGAGAAATTATCACTACTGCCCACAATATATCATCTTTGGGTTTGGGAAATTGTATTGTTGTATTGATGCTAGAAAATGTCTCAAGGGTATTACATCCACCCCATTTTATGGACACGTTGTTAGTAATACAATGACCCTTTTAACTTCAAAAAAATGGTTGGAGATTCACAAAATAAAAACTTCATAAAAGTCATGCTAATGTCACAAGATCATGTTAGGTACATAAATAGAGATCAAGGTCGAGTATTGTCTTATCATGTATAATAATTTACTAATCTACAGTCACAATAATGATTTGAAGCATGTTGGATGATGGTTGGGCATAAAATGCAATGACCACAGAAAAAAATTAAAGCATTAGTTTTTGGGATATCAATATAACTATGAGTAGAATTAGTTGATGGAAGCATTTTTGATAGAAATACCACATTTTTTCAGTCAATGTGATATAAAAATTGAGTATGTTTGGAGCTAGAAATAATTTATGGTGATTTTTTCAAATTATAACATAGTTTGGATAAAGAAAGAGAGAGAGAGATAGATTTACAATCTTGAAATTTTGATGTTCATTGGATGTGGTACCATGGTGAAGTAGGGCCATGATCTTCTGCTTGTCAAGCTTCTACTCCACTAGGAGGTGAGAGTGGGAGAGAGGAGAGAGGAGAAATCCCACAACCATGGCCCTTAGTTGGAAGTCTATCATGGACCCTTTTTATCTAACTATCACCAACCATCTTGTCCCAATGTGAGCACCCTGTGCGGGAGCGAGAAGCTCCTTACCAAATGTTGGTATGTATGCTCATAGAGCCCATCATATGATGATTTTAATGGGGCATCATATACTTGATTTGACAATTATGATGATAATTTCATCTATTATGTTTGTCTCAATTATGAGATGATGATAGAAACATTGTATATGTCTAAAGACTGATGTTGCACGATGACATATATCTTCAGGTTGAGGACCTAAATAATGAGATCATTGTATGATAAGAGTAGATACATTCTTGTTATGTCCCTATTCAGATATTACTGTGAAAGAAAAATAGATAATAATTGTACAAAAGACTATAATGCATGGTCACTGATGATAATCTCATTAGTCATGATATGGGATATCAAGTCAAACACATAATAGAATGTTAGAGAAAAATGTACCAGACATACCCACCTAGAGAGTGACACATGGTGACCATGGAATGGTAGTAAGAATCAATGCTCTTAGTGACAGTGGTGATTGTGATTCTTATACCTTAAGTCACTATACTCATCACATGTCGTTCAATGTATTTTGACATCATCCAACAGGACCTTGAATAAGGGTTTCCATAAAGCTGATGCTAGGGTGCGTTGTGACTCATGGGGATTGAGTGTGAGTGATGTAGATGGGATTTTTCCCTCATATAGGAGATTGATATATAGGACACTTGATAATCGAGACTGACAAGAAGTATGGCCATATTCATGTGACTCAACATGTGATCTGTGAGCTCACATGCATGTCATACAGTCTGCTCCAGTTTAAGGAACATGTTGAACATTGAGAGGATGACGATTCTATGCCTCAAGATCAACTTGATATCAGAGAAAAATGAACTATATAATCACTATAAAATTTATCATGGATTGTAGGTTGAAGTTATTCTCCAACTTTTTAATTACTTGGGTAGCAATGATGCGTTGCTAGATACTTCTCATTGCTTGCAATGTCCAAAATTTGTTATGGACATCCACTTCCAATGTAACTTGGGACCTATTGGGTCAAACACATAATATGCACCCAGAATAGGAGTTTACTCATGAATTAGGTTTAACTTGATTACTAAAGTATTTAGGTATTCAATTTAAATAACATTAGTTGTACATTGGCTGAACTGGAATTTGAATGGACATGTTCGAAAGTGAACCACCCGATTTAGAATATGAATCACCTATTTTAGAATTGAACTGAATGGTTCAAAGTGTGAGTCGATCAGTTCAAAGTCTGAGTTGATTGGTTAAGTGAGCAGTGAGACTGGATCAAGGATTCATGCTGACATCATATTGTGCATTAATCATCACACTGAAAGCCAGTATGTTTGTGAATAAGAAATATAGTGAACCGACCGATTCAATTATTGAATCGACTGATTCACATGTGAACCAACCTATTTAGAAGTGAATCAATTGGTTTATGATTTGCAACAGCCAGAAATTTGATGAAAATGTGTCTCTTTGAATCGTATTTGATTTAAAAACCTTGACAACCATATAAATAGAAGGATAGTCTAGGATTTCAGGAGATACAACAATATACTCTGGCAATTGTTGTCCTCTCATAGTTGTTGTAACTAGAGAGCTTGATCAATTTTTACCCATGAAAGGGAGAGTTAGTGAGGGAGAGACAACAAGGGAAAGCAAGTCAATTCTATCACATTGACATTTGAAGGGACAACTTATTCTGTTGTCTTTGTGAAGTGTGGCATGGAGTTTCCAGTGGTATGTGTGGACTACATAGAGGCGTGGAGGCCTTTTCCGCCATGCTAGGAGGTCACAAACCACTACCATCCATGGTATTGCACCATGAGGCCATCATCTCCCGTTGTTCGTGTGTGTCTTACAAAGTGTGCACATCTCCGAGAAAGAGTAGTCGCTAGACTTGTACCAAGGCCATATATACATATTGCTACCTTATTTCCTAGACTTATAATTGTTGATGCGACCTTCTAGAAAGGAATAGGGACAACAATTTTGTTTATTATTCTTTGTCTATCGTCCCCATTCCACAACAGTGGTATCAGGGACACGTCAATTTACAATGTATCACAGATCTAATTTGATGTAATCAGATTTATTTTATTACATACGATGAAAATATTAAAATGATTAATGTGCATATTTGATTAATACCACATACAATCTTAATATATGATATATATGCAATCAATATGTACCACCCTAAAAATGTTTTGATGGTGGATTTATGTGTGGTTATGGCCAAAACCCCTATGGATGTTCTTGGTTGTTTGGTTTCTTTCCTATTGTTACTTGGTTTGTATATCGAGCCTCCCTCTTTCCAAATGTAAATAAATGTTCTCTTGTTGATTGTCCCTGTGAATGTAACTCAAGCTTTCCCTTTTACATTGTGATATGAAATAGGATAGTCTTAATATCTATTTTTTGCAAAGAGAAGATGTTCTGCACCGAGTGAGTTGACTGAATGAGCAGTCGAGTTGATCAACTTGAGGGTCAAAGAGGCCAAATGACAGGAGGAGCCAAGTGATAAACTAGAGGCCCAACTGATCAAATGGAGGAGTCCAGTCAACTGCATGAGACAAAGTCAGTCGACAAATCGGTGGAAGCCAATCAACTGACTGTGACTCCATATGATCAACCAAAGTATCCAAACAACATAGTACATGTTATTACATGAGATGTAAAACCTTAGGTGGTAACAATTTTTGTGTATCCATAGAATTACATTAGTATGTATTAACCATCGCTCTTATGATTCTATTAGTATTTTTTGTGTGGATATAGCAAGCATATAATATATATTATAAGTATGTGGTGATGGGATATGTATATGTAATTATATATAAAATTCCTCAATAAATATTAAGTCTAAGATGGTTTCCATAAGTGACAAATATGAAAATATAGATCGACCAAGTGTAGGGTACACCGAAGAGTGCTACATCTTCTATCTTGTGGAAGTTTAATGGTAGATATGTGGGTCTAGAAAAGAAGGGTGCATATTCTATCGTGTTTGCTTTCTGTTCAGGGTTCACTAGGTGTCCTTATTGAAATTAAGTCCCTAGAATCATATATATGGATTTTGACAAGGAGTTATGGACACCATACATCCAAGAGTTGCATTATATGTAAATGGCATATGTTGTGTACCTTAATAATTGGTTATGAACATTGGTGTTTGCTAGAGAATAACTTAATTAGTTTGGATCTTGGCTTACTAGAAGATTATTTGTTGTAATCGTCTTAATTGGTAATGAGGGCTATTCATTTGATCAAAATAGTGGGAGCTATACTTCATTATATTGGCAGTTTCTGCCTTGATTTACCACCCTCCAAAGTGTTCAGCCTTCGCTATGAGCGTGGGTGGGGGGATCTTTATCTCTTAATCCCATATACTTCATTCAAAACCCTTATTAATATGATCAAACTTATCAAATCAAATCAAACCAAAAGTGTTTTAAAAAAAGTTGCAAAATTACTTTTAGAGAATCTAATAGCAAACACAAACATGTTTTCTTTGCAACTAGTCTTTGAGAAGGACAAGATGAAAGGGAATAACTTCCACTACTAATTCAGGATGTTTAGAACCGTTCTCATTCAATAGAGCAAGCTCTATGTTCTAGAGACACTAGAGCCATATGAACCTACTCCCACAGTGCCTAAGGCAAACATGGATTCCTACCAGAAGCACTCTAAAACTGTCGTTGATGACAAGTGCCTGATGTTGTGCTCAATGAACTATGAGCTACAAGGACAACATGAGAACATGGATGTCAATGAGATGGTAACATTGTTGGGAAATATGGTATCAAATACAAAAGAAAAAATAAAAATTTTTACTTCCACATTCCCCTTAAACAACAGATCATGTCACGACTATGAACTGGGAAAGAAAAATTGCAATCCATATACCTAGTTCTAGAGAAAGTCCAACAACTACTGTTGTTGCATCATGCTCCTTTCTCAAGTTTCATGTGGATGATTGTTAGCATTGGCCTAGTAGTTGATCACCACTAGTGGCGGTTGACTGTGTTCTCCTAGTGGGTGGCAAAGGCCTCCTCGCCTCTATAGTATTCCATGCGAACTACTTAGAACTTCTGTCATTCTTTTGGAACAAACAAGAAGGATTTATCTCTTCTAGTCAATGTACTAGCATCAACTTTCTCTCCCTTGTTGTCTCTCCATCGTTGTCCCTCCCTTAGATGGGTAGGACTTGCTTGGGTTCTCACCTTACCACAACTATGAGAAAACAACAATTGTTAGAGATTAATTATGTCTCTAGAAGGCCTCGACTATCCCTCTATTTATAAGAGGGTCAAGGTCAGCATTTCCACTTAATTTGGGAGTCAAAGAGACAAACATTTTATCAATTTTAGGAACCCACAAACCATGAACTGGTCAGTTCACTGCTAAATCAGTCATTTCACATGTGAATCAATCTATTCAACCCTTGAAATGATTGTTTCACTATGTTTCCTATTCACAATTGTATTGGCTTTTAATATTCAATAAATGCACAACATGATATTAACATCACTCCTTGATCCAATCATATTGATCAACCAAAGGGTCAGTTCACAACCTAAGTTGATCGATTCAAACATGTGAGCCAATCGACTCGCTAGTTGAACCAGTCATTTCATATTAATGATAGCCAATTTTATTTTAAATTGAAAAATTAACACATTACTAATCACGTTTAAACCAAATTCATGAGTAAACTCCTATTCTAGGTGTATCCTATGTGTGTGACCTTATAGGTCCCCAATTACATTGGCAGTGAATGTCCATAATCAGTTTATGGCATCACAAAAAATGAGTGGTATCTAACAAGGTATCATTGCTAATCAAGTAATTGGAAAGTTAGAGAACAACTTTAATCCATAATTTGTGATTAGTGTTACAATGATCGTATAGTTCCTTTATCTTTGATATCCAGATTGAACTCGACGTATGGAATCATCATCCTCTTCAATGTTCAATCTATGTTTTTTTAACTACAAAAATTGTCTAAGATATATGTGAACTCAATATTATATATTGACTCAGATCTGCATGGCCATACATTTATCAATCCTTCTTATCAAGTGTATATGATATCAAACTCTTGTAGGGGGGACAAATTCCATTTGCGTCATGCACAATCATTCCCCATGTGTCACAATGTATCCGAGCATCACATTTATGGTAACCCTTATTCAAGGTTATGCTGAATGATGTCAAAGTACTTAAAATGGCTTGTGACGAATGTAGTGATTTCAGGTCTAAGAACCACAATAACCATCATCATTGTGAGATGATTCTAACTACAATTCAATGGTCTTCATGCATCACTCTCAAGGTGGTTCTGTCTGATACACTATTCTCTAATGAGTATGTTTGTATTTGGTTTGGCATCACATATCATTATTAATGAGATTCTTTCATTGACCAACACTCACTCTAGTCTTATGTGTTATTGATTTCTATCATCTCCCACAATAATATTTGACTAGGGAAATAACAAGAATGTATGTACTCTTAACATCCTTGTGATCTCATTGTTTAGGTCCTCATCCTGAAGACATACGTCATTGAGTAACATTATTCCTTAGACATTTATTATGTAGCATCATTATCTCATAACTAAATAAAAAAATATAAACAAAATGGTCTTGATTATTAATCAAATTGTTTACAAGATATGACATTGCAATCATCATATGATTGGCTCTTTGTGCATACATACCAATATACTCCCACATGCACTTAGAGCCAATCTCCCATGAACTTAATCCCAAGTGATCTAACATGACATGCATGCTTCTTCTATGAAAGTGCTTTTGTTAAGGGATCAACCACATTGCTTTCCGTTGGTACTCTGCAAATCTTCACATCTCCTCATTGTATGATCTCTCATATTAGATGGAACTGTCGTTGTGTGTGATTGGAATGTTGATGCAATCTAGATTCCTTAGATTGTGAAATATCTCCACTATTGCACAATATAGCTCAATTTCATTGTGGTTTCTTGGAACCACCCCAAGTTCAGAAATGAGCCCAAACAACCTCCTTTGGTACTTTGAAAGCAATAATGTACTCAGTGTTTGTTGTAGAATCAACAATGATTTCCTACTTGGAACTCTTCCAACTTATAACTCCATTGTCAATGCAAAACATAGGTCTTGATTGTGACCTATAATCATCTTTGTCAGCTTAGAACCTTCCATCAGTGTATCCCTTTACCACCAACTCTTCTTCACCACCATAGGTAATGAACTGATCATTAATTCTTCTCATGTACTTAAGAATGTTCTTCATGACAATCAAGTAAGCTTCACTGGGATCTGATTTATATTTTTTCATCATGCTTAAGGAATACAAGACATCTACATGAGTGCATAACATTACATACATGATAGATCCAATTGTAGATGCATATGGAACCTTATTCATGTGTTTCCATTCTTCAAAAGAATTGGGTCATTGAGCTCTACAAATAGTAAAGACATGAGGCATGGGCGGGTTTCCTCTCTTTAAGTTCTACTTGTTGAACCTCTTCAACACTTTGTCAATGTATGTGCCCTGACATTATCCAAGAAGCCTTCTCGGTCTATGTCTATAGATCTTAATTCATAAGATATATTATGTTTCTCCTAAGTCCTTCATAGAGAAAGTATTTCCTAGACAAGCCTTTACCATCTGTGAAGGAGGGATGTCATTCCCTATCAGTAATATGTCATCCACATATAATATGAGGAATACAATCATGCTCCCACTAACCTTCTTGTAAACACATTTTCATATTCATTTTGATCAAAGACAAACTCTTTAACTATTTCATCAAATCCAAGATTCCAGCTTTGAGATGCTTGCTTCAATCCATAGATTGACCTTTGTAGAATATAGACTTTATTGGCATCCTTTGAATTTGTAAAACCCTTAGTTTGTGTCATGTACACATCCCCAAGAAGATTCCCATTAAGCAATGCAATTTTGACATCCATCTACCAAATCTCATAGTCATGATAAGATGCCATGGAAATAATGATCCTGATGGACTTAACCATGGCAACAGGATAAAGGTTTCATCATAGTCAACACCTTGAACTTGTATTATACCCTTTGCAACCAATTGACTTTTGTAACTTTGGACATTATGATCCATGTCAGTCTAAATCTTACTAACCCACTTACACCCTATGGGTTTTACCCCTTCTGTTGAATCCACCAAGGTCCATACCTTGTTGGTGTACATGGATTTTGTCTTAGTTACTATGAATTCAATCCATTTCCCAAATTTTGGTCCCTTAACAACTTCTAGGTAGGTAGTTGGCTTATCATCAATGACTGACTCATCACCTTCTTGAGTCAGAAGATAACCAAATATATCTGGCTCAAGGTGTGTCCTACTAGATCTATGAGGTTCCTTTGTTACATGAGGAATTTATGATTCCACTAGGGTTTGTTACTCTCTATTTTCCTCGTGTACCTCTATAGGTTCAATGTTTTCTTGTTGGTCTTGAACCTCTTTGAGTTCTACTTTCCTCCCACTGATTCACTTGGAAATGAATTCCTTTTATAGGAGTACAACATCCTTGGCAACAAACACTTTGTTTTCAGATGGAGTATAAAATGTAGTATCCTTTGGTTTCCCTAGTATATTCAACAAAATAACATTTATTCAATTTAGGTTCAAGCTTTTTGGGAAACTATTGTCTCACATAAGCTTCACATCCCCAAATCATCATAGAAGACACATTGAGATGCTTCCAATACCATATCTCATATGGTATCTTTTGAACCAATTTAGATGGTACACGATTTAGAGTAAAAACTAAAGTTTCTAGAGCATAAACCCAGAAACAAGTTGGAAGATCAGTAAAACTCATCATTGATTGCACCATATATATCAATATGTCATTCCTTCTATCTGATGCACCATTATGCTATGGTGTTCACGGTTGAGTCTGTTGTGATACGGTACGACTGTTCATATGTATGCACAAAAAGCTAATCATATGATGATTTTAATGACATAATTTATAAATGATTTTATTATTAATAAAGGCAAACTTCTAATTTATTATATTTTATTCAGTAATGAGATATTGAAGTAACATAATAAATGTCTAGATTAAGATATTACTTAATGATTTATGTCTTCATGTACGTGACTTCAACAATGAGATCATAGGGATGTTAAGAGTAGATACATTCTCATTATTTCATTGGTCGGATGTTATTGTGGAAGGTAGATAAACAACAATAACACATAAGACTAGAGTGTGTGTTGGTTTATGATAGAATCACCTTAGTCACGATATGTGATATCAAACCAAGCACACAGATACATGTTAGAGAATTGTAAATTAGATAGACCCACCATGAGACAGCCACATGGAAGACATTAGAATGGTATTCATAGTTAGCTGTAATTGTGTTGGTGGTGATTGTGGTTCTTAGACCTCAAGTCACTACACTCATCACATGTCATTCGGTATGCTTTGACTTCATCGATATAATCATGAATAAGTGTTACTATAACGATTATGATTCGATTATCATGATACATGGGGACTAACTGTGAGTGATATAGATGGCATTTGTCCCCCATATAGGAGTATCATATCTTAGGCCTCTTGATAAGAGAAACTAAGAAATACATGCCCATGCACGTGTGTATCAATATGTGATATTGAGCATTGATGTGGTTTTTGAATGCACTAACAAATTCACCCGGGGCTAAAATCCCTGAGTTTTTACCAAAAACCAAGTGCAACAATACCACCCGCAAGCGGACGAGTCTTATCGCAGTATAGTTGAGGATCGAACCCAAAGGACAACGTTTTTAAGAATCTTTGTCAGTTAGATCTAGCTCAAGTAAAACTAATATTTAGAACAATTGGTTGATTTGGGTTTGATTAAACTAATTGCAAGAAAGTAAATGCGGAATTGAAAGATGGGTTTGGATCAATAATATGGAATCGCTGGGATGGTACTGGGTTTGACCACCGCTACACACACAAACACACTCCTCTGCAAACATTCCAGGCAAGATACAACACTTCAAGTAGATCTGCTGCAGAACCCCCCATACGGGCGTCAGGTCCGCGTAAGCATCACCATAGGCAGCCAATTTCTCATCGCCATCCGGATCACATGTCTTACGGCTCTGAAGATACAACATCCAACTAAGGCTGTGAATCCCCCATACGGGCATTAGGCGCACATAAGCGTCACCGAAGGCTAGATGGCTCGTCCCCTCACGGATCATACACTTACGACCTCAAGGAATCCCATCGGAAGTTCTCGTCAAGGAGTCAACCGCGTCAACCGTTAAGCAAATAAGCGATTATAGTATGTGTAAACATCGACGAAAAGCACGAAGATACAAAATCCAACTAAGGCTGTGAACCCCCCATACGGGCGTCAGGTGCACAGAAGCGTCACCGAAGGCTAGATGGCTCGTCTCCTCGCGGATCATACACTTACGACCTCAAGGAATCCCATCGGAAGTTCTCGTCGAGGAGTCTAACATGCTAAACGACATTCATACCCATGCATTGAAGTTCTCGCAACATAGGGAGCACAAAGATGGAAATAAGCACATAACCAACCTACAAGCTTAACGATAAACGACAAAATGAAGAGTTATATACATTGCCATGGAAAGTTTAACAAAAGAACATGGTTTGAATGGGCAGCGGGGCTAGTCCCCGCACCCCAGCGAAAGAGGACTACTCGCTCATGATGCGAGATAAAAGAAGGATAGGAGAGAAAGATAGATCCGCCATGAGCTCGGTGCAGAGGGTGGACGCAGCCCGGTGAAGAAGATGTGCTCCTTGCTCCATCTTCTTTCTCTTCTTGGCCTCCTTGGACGCAACACCAGCAGTAGGTGGAGTGGAACTTGATCGGGGTGGTGCTCTGGCAGCCTATCGGCGTCCGGATCCGATCCCTCCAAATGGGGACCCTGGGGGTCTATTTATAGTTTCAGATCTGACCCCAAATGGTTTGGAGACCGTATGGGTCCATACGATCTTGAGACCGAATGGGACCATACGGTCTTGGTCTTTGGTTTCTCCGCCCACACGGTTTGGAGCATACGGTCTCGGCAAACGGTCTTTGGCATTCGGTTTGGGCATTCAGTCTTTGATTCCGCGGCAACCGGTCTTGAGACCAAATGGGACCAAACGGTCTTGAGACCGTATGAGACCAAACGGTCTTGAGACCGAATGGGACCAAACGGTCTTGCGACCGTATGGGATCATACGGTCTTGAGACCGAATGGGACCATACGGTCTTGAGACCGAATGGGACCAAATGGTCTTGAGACCGAATGGGACCATACGGTCTTGAGACCGAATGGGACCAAATGGTCTTGAGACCGAATGGGACCATACGGTCTTGAGACCGAATGGGACCAAACGGTCTTGAGACCGAATGGGACCAAACGGTCTTGAGACCGTATGGGATCATACGGTCTTGAGACCGAATGGGACCAAACGGTCTTGAGACCGAATGGGACCAAATGGTCTTGAGACCGTATGGGACCAAACGGTCTTGGGACCGCATGGATTTCTTTGGCAATCGGTTTAGTCATTCGTTCTTTGCGTATTTCGCCAAACGGTCTTGGGACCGTATGCATGGAGTTGCTTTGATTTTCCTGTATTAAATGAAAGATATTTAGTTAAAATCTTGATTATTGAATCAACTAAGTAGTTTTGTGCATTATGATTCACATTAGGGTAAAAAGATGTGGAATAGAGATAAAAATGTTTCAAAAAGGTAATTGAATTTCATGATGAGTATGCACACATCAAAACACCCCGAACTTAAATCGTTGCTCGCCCTCGAGTAACATAAAATTTGAAACTGTTGCCTAATGAAATACTTTCGATCCGTGTGATTTCTTCATCTTCACATCACAAATGTTTTCTTTCTGCTCAGTATGAATGAGTACCATAACTTCCTGGGACCACGAAACACGTCTTTCCATAGCTTCATTTCTGAGTTAGTTTCCCAACAACGCTTCCTCCCCACTTTTTTTTCCAACACCAAGCATGTCAAAGAGTTTTGTAGGAGTTCTGAGATACTCGTAGAATCAACAAGTATGCATTCGATCTGACACTGGTGTAGTTCAGGATGGTGGGGCATGTATTGTGCCCTTAGGTAGAAAAAGGAATGAAAGGTGGTATGGAAAGAAGAAGTAAATCTCTCCTCTATTCGACTCGAGATTTTTATTTGTTTTGCAATTTCATTTATTGCATATTTTTTGTGTGCGCTGAGGCATCTTTTATTGTAGATCTCTCCTCTATTCGACTCGAGATTGCATTTCTTTTTGTGTGCACCTTGGCATCTTTTATTGCAGATCTCTCCTCTATTCGACTCGAGATCGCATTTTTGGTGGTACGCCCCTATTCATTGCGAGAGGTATGGAAGAAGCGGATAAGGGGAAGTGGCGTGCCACCCCGAACTTAGGGTTTGGCACAAGTTTGGCTATTTTGGTGGTATTGATGTATGGAGGGATACGAAGATGATAGAAGAAGTGTAGAAGAGAGTTCAGATCAAAATGCAACTTGATTTACAATTCAAAATCGGGTTATTCTCTTTGTCATACTCTGCTCAAATAATGACTTGATGCGGATCCGGTGGGGATTCTGAGCCATTGTTCTACTAGTCAGTTAGGAAGCACGACGTGTTTGATCCTATCAGTTTGACAGATACTTATCATTATGTAAAAAGTATTATGATGTTAGGAATCATAAGCTTCACAGGATGGTTTCAGGCAAAAGGCAAGTTTCAAAAGTCAGTCCTATTGAGGATTCACTTCGAATAAGGAGGATGTTATGATAGAAGATGCATAGCAAAAAATTTAGTTACATTTTTATCGACAAGAGTCAAAATTTCATCAGGTATCTGTTCAAAAGTTTGAAAAATTTTATGATAAAGACAACTTATATGAAAGAGGGTGTTTATGGAAGTGAAGTACGTACCACCCACCCTCCACCCCGAAGTTAGAGATTTGTTCGTCCTCGAGCAAACCCTAAATTCAAGATGGAGGGGAAAGGAAACACCAGGTATGACTGCCAAGAATGATTTCGTTCTGGTCAGTGCCACTCCGATCTCGTGTCCTGTAGGAAAAACTTTCTCATAAGGCAAATTTTATTTAAGGAAAATTTAACTATAAGGTAAACATGAAATTTGGAAAGGAAAAGTAAAACATATTTATTGATCGGGTTGCCTCCCGACAAGCGCCTTTGTTTTATGTCATTGGCTCGACAGAATCCTTCAGCCTCAAGTTGGGTCCTTTGGATCGGTGAGTTCAAGCACTGATTTGGTTCCCATGTCTATTGTGGTGAAGTATCTCTTCAGGCGGTGCCCATTGGTTATGAATTCTCCTAACTCTTTACTCCATAAAGAGAAGGTACCATGAGGAGAGATTCTTTTGACGATGTATGGTCCAGACCAGCGTGAGCAGAGTTTCCCTGGGAATATCCTTAATCTTGAGTTGAAAACCAGAACTTGATCTCCCACTTGTATGTCTTTTCTTTTTAGATGTCCATCGTGCCATAGTTTCGTATGTTCTTTGTAGATTCGTGCATTCTCATAAGCTGTCATTCTAAGTTCATCCAACTCGTTGAGTTGCAGAATCCTGGCTTGCCCTGCTTCTTTCATATCAAAGTTCAATTGTTTAATTGCCCATCATGCCTTATGTTCTAGTTTGACTGGCAGGTGGCAAGCTTTTCCATATATCAATCTAAAAGGTGTAGTGCCGAGGGGAGTTTTATAAGCGGTCCGATAGGCCCATAAGGTGTCGTTGATTTTTGTTGACCAGTCTTTACGATTGCGTCCGACGGTTTTCTCAAGGATAGCCTTTAGTTGTCGGTTAGATACCTCTACATGTCCACTGGTTTGTGGAAGGTAAGGTGAATCCACCTTTTGTGAGACACTATATTTTCGTAGAAGAGCTTCAAAGCTTCGTTCAATGAAGTGGGATCCTCCATCAGATATCACGGTCCTCGGTGCTCCAAACCGTGGGAAGATGATATCTTTGAATAGTTTGATGACTGGTTTTGAATCACTAGTGACGGTTGGTATAGCTTCAACCCATTTGGAGACGTAGTCTACCGCCACTAGAATGTAAGAGAATCCATTAGAAGAGGGGAATGGCCCCATATAGTCCACTCCCTAGACGTCGAATACCTCGACTTCTTGCCATAGATTTAGTGGCATCTCGTCTCTTTTGGTTATATTGCCAGATCTTTGACATCTATCACAGGATAGGACAAAATCGTAAGAGTCCTTGGATAAAGTTGGCCAGAAAAATCCACATTGCAAAACCTTTAAGGCAGTCTTTTTGGAGCTCATGTGTCCACCCACAGGTCCTGAGTGGCATTGTTCCAGAATAGATTGAGCTTCTTCTTCGGCGATACAACGTCTATATAGACCATCAGCGCAAAGTTTGAAAAGATATAGTTCATCCCAATGGTAATGCTTCACATCATGCATAAACTTCTTCAGAGTGTTCCCGGTGTACTGGGGATGGATGACTCCCGCAACAAGGTAGTTTACGAAGTCAGAATACCATGGCACTACTTCCGAGACACTCATAAGATGATCATCTGGTAGGGCGTCATTTATCGGGATCCCTTCAGCATCCAGAGTGTGGATGCGACTGAGGTGATCTGCAACAACATTTTCCGTCCCCTTTTTATCTCTTATTTCCAGGTCAAATTCTTGTAGAAGGAGTATCCATCTGATCAGCCTTGGCTTAGCATCCTTCTTTGCCATAAGGTAATGGATATCAGTATGGTCTGTGTAAACGATTACCTTCGAACCAGAAAGGTAGGATCTGAATTTATCGAAGGCATAGATGACTGCTAAAAGTTCCTTTTCAGTAGTAGCATAATTCCTTTGAGCTTCATCGAGGGTTTTCGATGCATAATAGATCACATAATGTTTCTTCTCTATGCATTGTCCTAAGACTGCACCCACCGCGTAATCACTGGCATCACACATAATTTCGAAGGGGTGGTCCCAACCGGGAGCTCTAATGATGGGGGTAGTTGTAAGGGCTTTCTTCAGCGTATCGAAACTTTTGACGCATTCTTCATTAAAATTGAAATCAACATCTTTTAAAAGAAGATTGGTCATCGGTTTTGTTATCTTGGAAAAATCATGTATAAACCTTCTATAGAATCCAGCGTGACCAAGGAAAGCGCGAACTTCCTTCACGTTTGTGGGAATAGCCAATTTAGATATGACTTCTATCTTGGCTTTATCAACTTCTATTCCTCTGTTGCTAACCTTGTGGCCCAAGACAATGCCTTCCTTTACCATAAAATGGCATTTTTCCCAATTTAGCACCAGATGTGCTTCTTCACAGTGTTTGAGGACCATGGAGAGATGCTTAAGACATGAATCAAAGGAGTCCCCATATACATAAAAATCATCCATGAAGACCTCCATAACAGTTTCAGTAAGCCCCGCAAAGATGGCAGTCATGCAACGTTGAAAAGTTGTGGGGGCATTACACAAGCCAAATGGCATCCTTTTAAAAGCATATGTCCCGAAGGGACAAGTGAAAGTCGTTTTTTCTTGATCATCTGGATGTATGGGAATCTAATAGAATCCAGAGTAACTGTCCAGGTAACAGAAATATTCTTGATGGGCCAATCTTTCTAAAACTTGATCGAGGAAGGGCATTGGAAAATGATCCTTTCGAGTGGACTTGTTCAATTTCCTATAATCAATACACATCCACCACCCAGTGACTGTTCGAGTGGGGATGAGCTCATTGTTTTCATTTCTTATAACGGTAGTCCCTCCTTTCTTGGGTACCACATGAACTGGGCTCACCCATGGTGAGTCCGATATCGGGTATATTATTCCAGCTGTAAGAAGTTTGATGATCTCGCGACTGACCACTTCCTTCATATTCGGGTTCAACTTTCATTGATGCTCGATGGTTGGCTTATGGTCTTCCATCATGGGGATTTTGTGCATGCACAAGGCTTGACTGACCCCCGTGAGGTCACTCATCTTATAGCCTATGGCTTTCTTGCTCTCCCTTAATGTTTCCAGAAGTTTCTCTTCTTGTTCGGTCGATAGATCAGCGTTTATGATGACTGGACAAGCTTTGAGATCGTGTAAAAACATATACTTCAGCCCTTCAGGTAGGGGCTTCATTTCGGGAGGTTCTGGTTTTTCACTGATTCCTTCTAGAGTTCCGGTAGTCTTTAATTCTTCGTAAGTAGCTTCAGCATTTTCTTTAGCAGAGTTGGGAGATTCGATGCAATCCTTAGCTTGTTGGTCAATAGGTTCGTCATTAAAAAGGTCGTGTAGAGAAGTTTCCAAGGGATCACATGACTCGTAGTATTCTTGGGTCAGTTGTGACATTTGCTCAACACAATCAATCAGATATACTTCTTCCTGTATACTTGGTCTTCTCATGCTTTCAAAAACTTTGAACTCCAGAGTTTCTTTTCCTAACCTGAGCAGTAAGGTTCCTGCTTCAACATTAATAAGGGCTCTAGCAGTGGTGAGGAACGGACGACTGAAGATAAGAGGGTATCTTGTGTCTTCTTTTATGTCCATGATGACAAAATCACATGGAACATACGCGTCCTTGCCTACCTTGACCGGGATGTCTTCGAGAATTCCTAACGGTCTTTTTATCGAATTGTCCGCAAGTTGAATGGTCATAGCAGTTGGAAGCAGTTCTACGAACCCTAATCTCTTACATAGACTGAACGACATAATAGAGATACTTGCGCCAAGATCTGCCAATCCTTTCTTGCATGATGAGTCACCAATGTGACATGAGATTCCGAAGGATCCTGGATCTTTTTGTTTCTTTGGCATCTTACTTAGTATGATATCTGACGTGGTTGTTGCCAGTTTTACAGTTTCACACTCTTCAGTGATGTACTTCTTGGTGTGAAGCGACTTTAGATACTTGGTCCAGGCTGGTATCTCATTAAGAGCATCTAAGAATGGTATATCAACATGGAGTTTCTTCATAGCCTCTTTAAATTTGATGAATCTAGTATCAAGCTTGGTTTGCCTCAGACGGGATGGGAAGGGTATATGAGGCTTATACACAGGAATATCCGTCTCTGGTGTTTCATCTTCTTTATCAATAGATTTTTCAGGCACTTCTTTGTCAGCCTTATCTTCCATTGGTTGTGATTCTGGAGTTGTCGAGTTATGGACTGTCTCAGGTTCTTCTTTGTCAGAAATAACTACAGGAGTCTTTACTGGGGGATTCGAATAATCTTTCCCCGATCTGGTGTTGATGACTTTCAACTATTCAGGATGTTTCAGATTGTTTTCAGGTTGACCCGCAAAGGCTCCAGCTGGCGGCTTTATGCTAGTAGCAAGTTGAGCTAGTTGCGTTTCAATAGCCTTTTGTTGGGCTTGTTGGTTGGCTATCATCGTTTGTTGTGCTTGCAACAATTTTTCAAGGGTAGATAGCTTGTCATCAGAAGGGAAGGATCCTGTTTGACCTTGATGTTGGTTCAAGTTTTGATACTGAGAGTTTTTCTGATAATTATTGTAATTCCTGTTCTGAAAGTTTCCTTTGAAGTTTCCTTGATTTCCAAAGTTCGGTTGCTGGTTAAACTGATACCCAGATGGGCCCCTCGGTTGATTGTTTGGACCAAATTGATGTGAGTTCATAGCTCCTGAAGGGTTTTCATATTGGAAGCCTGGGTGATTCCTATTTTGATTTGGATTGTAATAGTTCTTCCCAGGGATGGTGTTAATAGCATTAAGATTCTCCATCTGGAAATTATCTCCTTGTCCACAGGCACTGCTTAAAACAACATCGTAGAGAACATTGCATGACAATGTTGAATGATCAGTGCCTTTGCATGCTTCACAAAACAAAGAAGTCGACTTGACCTATTCTGGTTTCCTGGCGGGAGAATGTCCTCTTCCAATTGCAGCAAGGGATGATTCTATGTGATCTTGCTTTGCAACTAAGACCTTCAAAGTTTCAGCTATAGATTTGTATTCTGGGATAGCTTCAGCCATGGCTACCTTTAAGACTCCTTTACCAACAGATCTGCCCCAATTGGCTTGATTTTCTGCTCCCAGGGTGACTACTCTCCATGCGTTGTCGTAACTTTGTTGCATGAAGTTCCCTCCAGACGAGGAGTCAAGGAACATCTTTACGTCATCCTCCACACCCCTGTAGAATATCTCTATCAGCTGGTTCTTAGGAATTCCATGGTGTGGGCATTTGCATAGGAGCTCCTTGTACCTATCCCAAGCTTCGGCAAGGGTTTCTCCTGGGACTTGAGTGAAATTTGTGATTCGTCCCCTGATTTCGTATGTAAGAGATGGGGGGTAGAACTTTTCCAGAAAAGCATTTTGGAGCTGCTCCCAGGTGGTGATGGGTACTTCACTTTGTAGTGAATTGTACCAACTGATGGCCCTATCGGCAAGAGAGTACTTGAAAAGACAGAGTCGTATGGCATCATCAGTGACTCCATTTTGCTTCGTCATAGCACAAAGGTCGATGAATCTGAGAAGATGACCTTGGCTGTCTTCAGCTTGTTTGCCATAGAAGGGGTTGTTTTGAAGCAAAGTTATCCAATGTGCTCTAATCTCAAAGTTGGCAGCTTCGATGGGAGGAGGCTGCACCGGATGATAGACATTTGCAGCCCTTGGGATAGAGAACTCTCTAAGATCTTTCTGAAGTTCTACTGCTTCCGCTGCTGCTTGTGCTGCTAAGATCTCCTGTTGAACGGCAGCTCTAGCTTCTTGCATGAGCCTCTCTCTCTGCGCATTGATGGCTTGAGCCACTCTTCGGGCTACTTCTTCTTCTTGCGCCATTCTTGCCTGATTTTCCCTGATCTGACGATGGAAGGTTCTATCTATTTCAGGATCGAAGCTCGCCGTGAGTCCGAGACTGTCTGTTCGGTGCATGCACTATGCGTCGGAGAGCACCTGAAAATTAGGAGGATCTGAGAATGAGATTCACAAGTAGAATAAGATCAAGTAGATAAGCGATAGTTTCAAAAGAGAAGAACAAAATCCTAGATTAGTCTTAAAAGAACTAGATTAGACTGACTGATTCCGTTGTCCCCGGCAACGGCGCCAGAATTTGATGTGGTTTTTGAATGCACTAACAAATTCACCCGGGGCTGAAATCCCTGAGTTTTTACCAAAAACCAAGTGCAACAATACCACCCGCAAGTAGACGAGTCTTATCACAGTATAGTTGAGGATCGAACCCAAAGGACAACGTTTTTAAGAATCTTTGTCAGTTAGATCTAGCTCAAGTAAAACTAATATTTAGAACAATTGGTTGATTTGGGTTTGATTAAACTAATTGCAAGAAAGTAAATGCGGAATTGAAAGATGGGTTTGGATCAATAATATGGATCGCTGGGATGGTACCGGGTTTGACCACCGCTACACACACAAACACGCTCCTCTGCAAACATTCCAGGCAAGATACAACACTTCAAGTAGAGCTGCTGCAGAACCCCCCATACGAGCGTCAGGTCCGTGTAAGCATCACCATAGGCAGCCGATTTCTCATCGCCATCCGGATCACATGTCTTACGACTCTGAAGATACAACATCCAACTAAGGCTGTGAACCCCCCATACGGGCGTTAGGTGCACAGAAGCATCACCGAAGGCTAGATGGCTCGTCCCCTCGCGGATCATACACTTCCGACCTCAAGGAATCCCATCGGAAGTTCTCATCAAGGAGTCAACCGCGTCAACCGTTAAGCAAATAAGCGATTATAGTACGTGTAAACATCGACGAAAAGCACGAAGATACAAAATCCAACTAAGGTTGTGAACCCCCCATACGGGCGTCAGGCGCACAGAAGCATCACCGAAGGCTAGATGGCTCGTCCCCTCGCGGATCATACACTTACGACCTCAAGGAATCCCATCGGAAGTTCTCGTCAAGGAGTCTAACAGGCTAAACGACATTCATACCCATGCATTGAAGTTCTCGCAACATAGGGAGCACAAAGATGGAAACAAGCACATAACCAACCTTCAAGCTTAACGATAAATGACAAAATGAAGAGTTATATACATTGCCATGGAAAGTTTAACAAAAGAACATGGTTTGCATGGGCAGCGGGGCTAGTCCCCGCACCCCAGCGAAAGAGGACTACTCGCTCATGATGAGAGATACAAGAAGGATAGGAGAGAAAGATAGATCCGCCATGAGCTCGGTGCAGAGGGTGGACGCAGCCCGGTGAAGAAGATGTGCTCCTTGCTCCGTCTTCTTTCTCTTCTTGGCCTCCTTGGACGCAACACCAGTAGTAGGTGGAGTGGAACTTGATCAGGGTGGTGCTCTGGTAGCCTATCGGCGTCCGGATCTGATCCCTCCAAATGGGGACACTGGGGGTCTATTTATAGTTTTAGATCTGACCCCAAACGGTTTGGAGACTGTATGGGTCCATACGGTCTTGAGACCGAATGGGACCATACGGTCTTGGTCTTTGGTTTCTCCGCCCACACGGTTTGGAGCATACAGTCTCGGCAAACGGTCTTCGGCATTCGGTTTGGGCATTCGGTTTGGGCATTCGGTCTTTGATTCCGTGGCAATCGGTCTTGAGACCGAATGGGACCAAACGGTCTTGAGACCGTATGGGATCATACGGTCTTGAGACCGAATGGGACCATACGGTCTTGAGACCGAATGGGACCATACGGTCTTGAGACCGAATGGGACCAAACGGTCTTGAGACCGAATGGGACCAAACGGTCTTGAGACCGTATGGGATCATACGGTCTTGAGACCGAATGGGACCAAACGGTCTTGAGACCAAATGGGACCAAACGGTCTTGAGACCGTATGGGACCAAACGGTCTTGAGACCGTATGGGACCAAACGGTCTTGAGACCGTATGGGACCAAACGGTCTTGGGACCGTATGGCTTTCTTTGGCAACCGGTTTAGTCATTCGTTCTTTGCGTATTTCGCCAAACGGTCTTGGGACCGTATGCATGGAGTTGCTTTGATTTTCCTGTATTAAATGAAAGATATTTAGTTAAAATCTTGATTATTGAATCAACTAATTAGTTTTGTGCATTATGATTCACATTAGGGTAAAAATATGTGGAATAGAGATAAAAATGTTCCAAAAAGGTAATTGAATTTCATGATGAGTATGCACTCATCAAGCATACATATATTGCATACAGTCTACTCTGGTTCAAGAATCAAAATTGAATGTTGAAGAGGTTGAATACTCCATGCCTCAAGTTCAATTTGGATATCAGTGACAAAGGAGGTATACGAACACTTTAACACCAAACACAAATTGTAGGTTGAAGTTCTTCCCCATGTTTCCATTTGTAGCATTGATGTCCGACTAGGCACCGCTCATTTCTTGTGATGTCATAACTGGTTATGGACATTCACTGCCAACATATTATGGGACCTATAGGGTCACACACATAGGAACTGACCTAGAAGAGGAGTTTTGATCATGAATTATAATTGTATGGATTACTAAAGTGTTTAGGAATTCAATTCAATCAACAAATCAATTGGCTGGACTCCCAATCGATCATCTCATGTGATGAAATGACCGATTGGAGTGTTAGGTTGATTGGATAATGCATTGAATGAAATATGGTTGAGCTGGAGTGCCAATCGATAGTTATGTTTATTTGATGAAACATACATAAAAAACTCTTGATATCTTCAAGGAGTTTATGAATGAAGTACAAAACAAACTTGGAAAAATATTAAGGGTAGTTTGTTCTGATCGAGGTGGATAATACTTAAGCCAAGAGCATGAGGACCTTTCGTGGGCCAATGGGATTGTATCTCAATGGACTCCACCTAGAACACCTCAGCATAATGGTGTATCAGAAAGAAGGAATCACACATTACTGGATATGTTGCAATCAATGATGAGTTTAGCTAAGCTTCCAACTACCTTCTAGGGTTATGTTCTAAAAAAACCCCATTTACACTAAATCAAGTACCATCTAAATTGGTTAAAAAGACACCATATGAGATACGATATGGGAAGTGTCCCAACATGTCTTTTATGAATATTTGGTGATGTGAAGCATATTTAAGGAAAATGTTTCTCAAAAGCTTGGCCCTAAATCCGATAAATGCTATTTTTTTGGATATCCTAAGGAGACTAAAGGATATTACTTTTATTCCCTATCTGACAACAAAGTGTTTGTTGCAAGAGATGTTGTATTTCTAGAAAAGAAATTTAATTCCAAAGGAATCAATGGAAGAAAATTGGAACTCGAAGAGGTTCGAGACCAATGAGAAAGTATTGAATGAATACAAGAGGAACAAAGAGAACCAAAATGTGTTGTGTCATCTCAAATTCCTCAAGTAACATAGGTACCTCATCAATCTGATAGGACATTCCTTGAACCTGAGAGATTTGGATATCTTGTGACTCAGGAAGGCAATGAGTTGGTCATAGATGATGAGCCAACAACCTATCTAGAAGCTATTGAGTGACCAGTGTCTAAGAAATGGTTTGAGGCCATGCAATCTGAGATGGAATCCATGTATAAAAAATAAGGTATGGACCTTGATGGATCCACCTGAAGGGGTAAAACCCCACAGCATGCAAGTGTGTCTTCAAGAAAAGGACCGACATAGATGGTAAAGTACAAACCTATAAGGGAAAATTGGTTGCAAAGGGTTTCAGACAAGTTCAAAGTGTTGAGTTCTTGCTATTTAAGCTTATCATGATAATGAGATTTGGAATATGGATGTTAAAAATGCATTCCTATTTAGACCTGGCCCCATGTGTCTTGAATAGATAATGATTCATTTGTTGAGATTTTAGTATATAACTAGTCAATGTTAAGGTTTAACTTATTTAAATTGTAGTTGATTATTATTATCTCTAATTATGATGAACTTTTACACGAAATTTATCAAAAAAATGAGTAGATCAAGAATAAAAAACTTTTGGAGTTAAATATGACTTTAGTTCCCAAATTATAGATAAAAATTGATTATATGATGACTAACATATATAAACCCTAGATATTGATTAATGCCATGATGAACACAGAAAACACGATCATTGGGTTATGAAAAGTAATATTTTTGAATATAGTACTATTTTAAGAAAATAATTATGATGATAATGTATAGTAGAGTTTCTAAAGCCAATAAGCATATACATGTGGAACTAAGCTTTATACCCTTATTCTTATCCAAATTTTAAATAATCCTAAACCCTAGTTGAGCACACATGTTAGGTCTAATTGGTATCTTGTCAATGTTTGGTGTCAATTTAGGGTTATACATACATGCAGATAATGTTGACTTCTTGGATGTTTGGATACATTCGTAAAGTACTTATGGTATTATGTATGGATTCTTCATGAGAGGATATGTGGTTATTTATGAGTACCCACATTATCAACTACATGTGTTTTTATGGGATAATTTTTGAAGTATTTATTTGATGAATAATTTATTGGATTTTTTTTTACTTTTTTTCAACTATAGTGCTAATATGATTATCAAACAATGAATAACAGTAATTCCTTCGACAAATCAAATAGCAACGATTTCATTGAAGTCGCATCCTCCTGCAACCTTCACAATCTAAGCACCAATGGCCCTCGCACCACCTTCAGGAGAGGCCTCCTACACGAGAAGTTGGACAGAGCGCTTGGCAATGGCCCCTGGCTCGACCTCCCTACGTCGTCTCCGGTTCTGGTCCTTGAAAGGAACAATTCAGACCATGCCCCGATCCTGATCACCCATGAAGACGCTTGCCACAAAAAACACACCTTTCATGGCACGACAGCCAGCTGGTCCGTGACAGAGGGATTCAATGCGTTTCTGCAAAGAAATTGGGACCCCAGAGTTCCCTTTGGGGAGGCGGGCTCAAGGTTTCTGAAGAGGGCTACTCAGTGGGTCGCGAAGAAGAGGAAGGAAGACAGAAGGAAGAAAGATAGAATTGGGAACACAATTCATTGGAACCAATTCCAACTAGCCCTTAACTTCGATTAGAATCTTGCCAAGGATACGGTGGAGCATCAATGTCAACTAAACGAGATCCTTCAGAGGGAAGAACTGGACTGGCAACAAAAGGCATGATGCTCCTGGATCAAGCTGGGCGACAACAACACGAAGTTTTTCCATTCTATTGTCAAATCGAGACGGAGCATGAACAAGATCACGCGCCTAAAAGATCCTAATGGGAACTGGATCGAAGAAGGTATGTCTCTTAACAACCTTATCTTGTCCTGCTTCTCTGATGTCTATCAAGAAACGTCGCTCGACCACCACCGTCTAGCAAGTGCCTCCTTCGTTGGCAATTATACCTTGCTGGGTGCAGACGCTTTGGAGGCTTTGGCCCGTATCCCTGACAGCGTGGAGATCAAGTGCTCTCTCGATTCCATGGCACCCCTGAAAGCTCTGGGTCCTGATGGCATATCTGCTTCCTTCATCCAGAAGCACTGGTCGACGCTCAAGTAACAGATCTGTAATCTAGTGCAAAGCCCTTTTGCAGGCCTTCCCATTGAGCAAGGTTGCATGAACTCCACCTTGATTCTCATCCCTAAGACGCTGCATCCAGAATCATGCTCGCAGCTACGACTGATTTCCTTGAATAACGTCTGTTCGAAACTCTTATCCAAGGTCATCGCCAACAGACTCAAGCCTTTCTTACTCGAATGGATTTCACCCTTCCAGTCTAGCTTTGTACTGGGATGAAAAATCGGAGATAACGTTGTCCTCGTCTAGGAGATTATTCACTCTATGGAATCCAAACACCACAAGAAGCACACATGCGCCATTAAGCTTGATCTCATGAAGGCCTTCGACAAACTCAGCTGGCCCTTCATCGCCGATACCCTTTCAAGGATGCACATTCCCAGCAATCTTGTTCAAATCATCATGCAGATTATCACCTCAGGCACAACATCAATTCTTTGGAACGGGGAGGACATTGGTTCCTTCAGACCGTCATGTGGAGTGAAGCAGGGAGATCCCCTCTCCCCCTACATCTTCGTTCTCTGCCTTGAGCGATTGAGTCAACTGATAGAATATGAACTCACGCAAGGCAACTGGAAGCATGTTCGTTTAACAAGACAAAAAATTGCCTTCACCCACGTGTGTTTCACGGATGATATCATCCTCTTTGGGGAAGCTTCTTCTCGCCAAGCTGCCATCATCAACAGGTGCATGCATCGCTTCGGCCAAGCATCCGATCAAGTCCTTTCCCATGGCAAATCTTCGGTCTTTTTCTCCTCAAGCACTTTGTGGCACATCCGAGCAGCAGTCAGTCGAGCCCTAGATATCAAGGAGACTTCTGATCTGGGGCGCCACTTAGGCGTACCGATCATCCACAAGAGGAAAAGCAAAATCCACTATCAATACCTAATTGACAAGATCTGCTCACAGATCCATTCCTGGCAGAAGAGATTCTTATCCAAGGGCGGCAGAGTTACTTTGGCAAAATCTGTTCTCTCTGCCCATCCGTGCTACACTATGCAATCCACCCTTCTCCCAGCCTCTACCTCTGACCGGATCGATCAATTGATACATAATTTCATCTGGAGTGGCTTGCATGACTCCAAGAAGATACACCTGGTTTCCTGGAATCACTTAATCAAGCCTCCCCATAAAGGGGGCCTCAACATAAGATCGGCGGAAGGCTCGAATAAAGCACTTCTAGCTAAACTTGCTTGGGAATATATCCAACAAGGCCAGGCACCTTGGATGAAGCTAATGCAGGCCAAATATGGACGACAAAGCATTGGTTCTTCTTATGGCTCGCACACATGGAGGGGTATTCGCACCCTGTTGCCTCTCGTATTGAACAACTCGTCAATGACTGCCATCTCCGGTGAGCGAACAAACGTCTGGACTGACCATTGGGTTGGTGATGGGGTTGTCCCTACCCTTCGAGGAAGCCTGACAATCCCAGAGGATATTAGGGACATGACGATATCATGCCTAGTCTCTGAATCCGGCGAGTGGGACACAAGTTTCATCAACTACTGGTTCGATGACCAGACTGCACGAGTCATTGCTCTCATGCCGCCTCTGCAGTCTGCCTTTGGCGATGATCGTCGCTTATGGCTTCCTTCTTTTGAAGGTTTTTTCTCCTCCAACTCAGCATATAAAATCATTATGAACTTCACTAACTCTGCCAACACCGACAGTTATGACGTAATCTGGAACTTGAAGACCCAAAACTGTATCAAGACCACCTTCTGGTTAATTCACCATGAAAGGCTTCTCACGAACGTCCTCAGGGTTAGGCGCCATCTCACACTCAACCCCTCGTGCGAGAGATGCCAAGGTCCTATTGAAGATACTCTCCATGCTATTAGGGATTGCCCGCAGGCCACGGCTGTGTGGCAACCTCTAGTACCTCCTGACGCCACACTGTTCTTTTCTATGGGAACCATCAAGGAATGGATATCCTATAACTTGAAGACTCTGAGGAAGATCCCCAATTGGGATGTTTGCTTCGCTATCACCTGCTGGTGGCTCTGAAAAACTAGGAATCTCCACATCTTCGAGAAAAGACCTCTTCCTCCTCAGGTGGTCATCACTCATTGCAGAGCAGAGACAATCACATCTTCTTTAGCTTTCTCGTATCCACTGTCACACTCCTCTGTCCTGACCTCCACAAACCTTCCCTCTACTCCTTGGTCCTTCATCATCCATGTTGATACGACAATCAAAAAATCGGCAGGCGTGTGCGCTACTGGAATGATTGTTAGGGACATGCAAGGTGTATGGCTTCATGCTCAAGCTCAAATATCTCCTGGTAGAGACCCTATGCGAGGCGAACTGATGGCCATTAGAGCAGCTCTTTTGTACGTGAAACAAACAAGCATTGGCCCAGGTATCTTGATCATTGATTCTCAGAATGCGTCGAATTGGATTGAAGACCTCGAAGTACCACCACCTAGATATGGCCTCCTGTCCAAGGCCATAAAGCTCCTTTGTATGGAACTTCCTCTCCTCAAGGTGGTGTTTTAGAGACGAAGCCAAAACAAGCTCGCAGACTGGCTGGCAAAGCAGTGCTTAAAGCAACTGGAAGCCTCTTGTGCATGGGCAACTTGCCCGGCTCCTCTTCTTGCTCTCTACCAGGATGATATGCAGTCTCTCTTTAAGATTTTCAGTTCTACTCTGTCTACCATGTAATGTTTAGCTACTAGTCACTCGTTTTGCACAAAAAAAAACAATGAAACCTAGAATATTCTATCCCCTGGCTATATGTATTAAGGAGTAGTACACATAAGTTTGTAGATCAGAAGTGTAATCACTCGAGTTAGCATACCAAGAATGGGTTACAATATGTAATGAAAACACAACATCAAATGTGCAAATAACTTGATTATGAGAATTTTATGTTGTTATTGTACTTGCACACATTTTTCTTGCACCAAGTACACAATATTGAGATATATTGATCTGCCTTTTTGTTTATCTATGTTTTACGTAACTTCTGTGTATATAAAGATATGAAGACCTAAAAATTCAAATGAAAACAACTGAATATATGAAAGTAATTTCACAAGGAGGATTAGCTAGGTAATCTTTGTATTTAATCTCATGTATATGATATTTTCTTTTGAAATATTCATGTAACTCCTAAAAACATCATTATGCATATCATAAACAGTACTTCTTATTATTTGTTAACTGCTAATCTAATTCCTAGAGATTTTTGGTAATGGCTCTCAACTTTAAGGTCCACCTTTATTGGGGGACACTTATAAGTGGGGGTTGTTACAAATATTATTGCTATATTCCATCAGACAACTATGTTTGTTTACAAAACTATTGTATTCCTCGTAAGGAATTCATTTCCATTAGAAAACAGTGGGAGGAAATAGAACTTGAAGAACTTTAAGTCCAACAAGATAAAATTGAACCTCAGGGGGTTGATAAGGAACAAGAGGAACCACAAACTATTGTAGAATCTCAAGTTCCTATGACACAAGAACATCGACGGTCTACTAGGGAACATCTTTTTTTTTTTGGAGAAGGTAAAGTATTTCTATATGACCAAAAAGAAAGTATAGAAAGCAATAAGCCATTATATAGTGTACAAGTGGGCTACACTACAAGAACCCACTAATCTAGGATCAAACTACTGTCCCCTCTCACCATCTTTGGACATTCTTTAAACACCATCCTAAGATGTGCAACAAATGAATCAATACGTACAATGACATCCACATTACCCTTCCCCTGTAACCTATATGTTCTTTCCAAATAAAAAAGCATAGATCCATTAAGAAGAACCCTATAAATTACCGTGTGCTAGAATTGAACTTAGTGTGCTCTAGCATCGCCAAAATACCATCAACCAGGAATAGTAGAGGGGTTCCACCCCAACCCATCTTCAACCAACACTAGAACTAAAGGTATCTATTGTAGTTGCACTCAAAAAACAAATGGTTGTGTAACTCATCCGCTGCTTTACATAGACATCAAGTGGGATTAGTGTTCAAGCCCCAACTGATCAGCCTATAGGAAGTTTGTTGTCTGCCCATAATGACCTTATACGTGCAACAACTCCAATGCTAAGAGATATGTAGTTCTTGTGACCCAAGAAGTTAGAGTGTTAGTCATTGATGATGATCAAATATCAATCTACAGTGAGTCTATTGATGACATGATTATGTGAAATAGTTGGAAGCCATAAGATCTATGTTGTACTCTATGTATGCCAACAATGTATGGACCTTGGTGGATCCACATGAAGGGTTAAAACCCATAGGGTGCAAATGATTCTTTAAAAAGAAGACTTACATGGATGGAAAAGATCAAAGTTTTGATTGTGATGAAACATTGTCACCAATATGCATGGTCAAATCCATTAGGATCACAATTGGAATTTTTCTTATCCTAATTATGATATTTGACAAATGAACATTAAAACTTCATTTCTTAATTAGAATCTTCTTCAGGATATGTACATGACACAACTTGAAGATTTTATATCTTCAAATGAAGCCAAAAAAGTTTATAGTCTAGCAAAGTCAATCTATGGATTGATGAAAGCATCTTGTAGTTGGAATCTTTGGTTTGATTATACAATCAAACAATTTATTTTTATCCAAAATGAAGATGAAACTTATGTTTAAAATAATATTGGTGGGATCATGGTTGTATGCCTCATTTTGTATGTAGACAACATACCATTGATGGAAAATGATATCCCTAAATATACCTTCTATATGAAGGACTTAGGGGAAGCCTCCTATACATTAGTGATAAAGATCTACAAATATATCTTTAAAAGTCTTCTTCATCTAAGTCAAAGTATGTGCATTGATATAGTGATAAAAATGTTCATCATGCAAGTGTCTAAGTGATGAAACTTACCCATGTCACATGGAGTACTTATATTTATTGATCGATGACCCAACTATTCGACAAAGAAGTAGGCAATGAAAGATATTTTATATGCATATGCAATTTGATCTATGAAGTATGCAATTTTGTGAACATGTCTCGACATCTTGTATGCTTTAATCATGATGAGTAGGTACCCGTTAGATTCCGGTGAAGGTTATTCGGTTGTTGTGCTGAATTTCCTTCAGTATATTAGAAGAACTAAGGATCAATTCCTAAGTTATGGTGGTGAAGAAGAGTTGGATGTAAAAGGTTTCAATGATGTAGACTTCCAAATTAACACGAAGGACTACTAATCTCTATTAGGTTTTTCATTATGCTTTAATGGAAATTTGTGATATGCAAAAGTTACAAGCAAGAGATAGTTGTTTGTATTGATCCATATGTTCATTTTCTAACTAGAAGTGGTTTCATCCATTAAAGTTGCAATTGAGTTCAATTGTGACAACCATGGAGCCATTGCACAAGAAAAGAAATCTAGGTCACATCCATTCACTAAGCATATACTATGAAGCTACTATCCCATACAAGAGATCATATAATGAGGAGATTTAGTAATTTGCAAAGTACCAATTAAAAGCAACATTGTTGATCCCTTGATAAAAGACTTTCATAGAAAAAGCATTGATGGCCCTGTTAGATTGATTATACATAGGTTCATGAGTGATTGTCTCTAGTGCATGTGGGAGACTATTGGCTATACGCCTTGAGAACCATCATAATATGATTTCAAAGGGATATTTTGTACTTCATTGGATTATCAATACAAGACAATTCCACTTATTATGTTGATTTTAGTATTGAGATAATGAATGAACCTAATGATGTCCTTAGAATGCTTTAAATCAATGATATATGATTAGGGTTGAGGAGCTAAACATGAGATAATTTGTATATGAAGTTTGCACATTTTTCTTATGTCCCTGGTCAGTTAATGTTGCCGCTAGTATAGGATAACAATAATACATAGGACTTGCATGTATGGTAGGTGATGTTTATGTATCTTCAGTGGGTACTTGTTAGAAATCAAGTTGTTTTGTATAGACCCCCCTTAGGTTGACACATGGAACCCATATAATTACTTGTCGGATCATGTCTCAAACTCATAGTTGTGACTTTTTTCATTAGACCTAAAGTCACAATGGTATTTGATGTGTGTCATTTGCACACCAAATCACTAGGAGGGGAAGTTCAAGAGTTTAATCTCCTACAAAGGTAGTAAACACTTTGTAAGCAATGAATCAAATTTCTAGTAGTAAGCTATCGATGTGAGGGATGACAAAAGAGGGTTGGAATCCAAAGTCAATTGTTAGAACAAGAAGGAAAAGTTCAGTTTTTTTGAGAGTTTCTTATGATAAGATTCGAAAGTAAAAGTGGATATATAAACTAATTAATATCAATTGATAAAATAAACTGGGGATTCAGAGGATCACCACAAAAAACCACATTCCTACACTAACCAATCCAACTCCTTATTTTAAGACTGAATCACAATTATGTGGATATGTTCCCATGGGAGCACAAATCACACAAACTCCACACTTATCTCAAACCTTAGGTCAGAACATTTGAGGATCCTCATCCAACCATCCAACAAAATTCTATAAGGTAATCACATCAAGAATATTTGATTTCCATTCAGATGTTTGAACCCATCTATAATGTTATTGTGTCACCATAGGTCATAAAAAACAAGATAACAAGGTAAAAAGAACATAATCTAAATCAGGTGATCTCATCAAAATATTTTGTGTTCATTCTTAATGAGACCCAAGATCTCGACAATCCCATAACAATACAATCTTTTTAACTAGAAAATGAGTGCAAATCAGACAGATAAAGGATCATAAAATTGCGTAAAGAGATTATGTATTCCTTCTTGTTAGGATATGAGGTCCCGGTACCACCACAAGATTATAGTCAATATTTGTTGATTGAAGCTAAAATAGTTTTGGAAACATCCTTTCACTAAAATATTAGAGTCAATTCAAATAACATAGATAATGGGCTATGGTGTTAATCCCCATGCCCCAGAAGAGAACTACTCAAATATAATGTACAGAACAAGATTACAATATTAAAAGTTGGGTGCCCAAGGGACAAATATCCCTGAAGAAAAGATGCCTACGTCTTTAGGGGCCCCTCTCCTTTTATATAGGGGGAGGGGGAAAACCCTAGACATGTAGTGATGTGGTGGCAGCACACAGTGGATCCAGATCATCAGTCAATCGATGGGGATGGAGAGTCGATCGCCTATATTTGGTGGTTGTATGACTTCAAATGCAAGGGACAATGCTAGCTTGTTGAGTTAGTTTTGACTAAAACCCTAGAAATGGATGCTAGTGGAAGTTAGCTTGGCTGGATCTATAGTCTTGGAGGATCGACTGGCAAGGTGAGTCCATTGACTGGGTTTGTCAGTTCCTTCAGCCCGGAGTCATGTTGGTCAAGCCTTAACCACATTGATGACTTCCTTGTTTTGGCATTTGACCATGTCTTGAATGTGAGTCATCATTGGGATGGTGAGTCGATCTACTGCAGTGTTGGGAGCTGAGATTCGATGCATGTGAGTCCATCAATAGGGGAGATGAGTCAATTGACCCGCGAGCCTAGAGGTTGATGGTGTGCAGTTTAAGTCCCTAAATCTTCTACTTGATTGTAGGTTTTTGTATGTAGGGTTCAAAGCGAGTGAATCCTACAAAATATGAAGAAAATTGATAAGAATTCTAATTAAGGGGAATAAAACAAGTAAATTGTAATTACTATGGAAAAAGAAAGATAATTTCCAAAAATATTTAACTAAAAGTTTAGATATAAAGGGAAAAATATGCACTCATCAATGTTTACATGTTGTTATGTGTACATTGACACGAGCCCAACATGACTCTAAAATATGAGTTACCAAAAAGGAGATTATCGAGTACTTTGTGACACATGGGGAATATTGTGGATGATGTAGATGAAATTTTTCCCTTCTTTAAAGTGATATCCCACCCAATTGATAAGAACTTCTATTAAAAGCATGGACATTATCATATGAGACAATATATGATATTGAGCTCAAAATATCTCGAATAGTCTTCTCTAGTTATAGGAATACATATTGAATAAAAATAAGATGACTTTCTAGGACTCAATTTCAATATGGATATTTGTGATAAATGGATTATGGAGTCATTGCTACATTAATCACTACACTAAACTATAGGTTGATGTTTTTATCAAACTTCTCCAATCACTTTAATGAGAATGAAGTATTTCTAAATACTAATCATTGTTTATGAAATTGTAACATGATTATTGATATCACTACCAATGTAATTTGGAGATTATAGCGTCACACACAAAAGTATGCATATGGAGGATGAGTATAGTCATGGGACTATGATTAATTGGTTGATAAGGGTTTATGCAATAGATCAAGTCATGTATGGGCCTACTGGACCATGTTGATCAATCAAACAAAATGAGTATGGTTGACCAATTGGACTGGGTTCAATAGCCTTACTAGGCTAAGAGGATGGGCTGACAAGTCAGAATATGATTAACTGAGAAGACTAGTTCCAATTGATTGGGTGGACAACCTTATTGAACAACTAGATCGAGTCTGGTCAACCGATCAGAATGTGTCTGATCACCCAATCATACTATCCATAGGTGGCTTTTAAAAAATGTCTTCTATGTCTTTTCATTCCCAATGATAAATAGAAACCCTACCTTCCTTGCTTTTTGATATATACAGGTATGATGTCTTGGGTTATTCATATATATGTTTGACACCCTTTGACAACTTTTGATAGGCAATTCTTTTTATAAAAATAATGCAGCTTTGAGAGGCCTTTAACCAATTGTCATTACCATTAGGGAAAGAAGGAGAGAGGAGATGTTGAGCAGTGTAGCACGTTTCCAATGAAAAGGAAACTCTTCCACATTGGCTCTTGGAAAGAAAGTGGACTTCCCCATAATATACTTGGATTACATAGAGATGTGGACATTGTTTTGGCCATGTTAGGATATCGACTTCATCATCACTTTTCTTCTCTATTATTATGAGCTTGGTTTTCATATCTACTCACAATAAAAGTATAAACTCACAAACCTTCCATTCTTCTATATTGTTGTTGATGATATCCATGGATAGACATGTGGAGAGACAAAATTCAATATAATTTTTCTATTGTTCGTGTTTCTATGATCCCTCCCCATATTGCTACAAGCTCCACCTTCACTTCATTAAAAGCTCAAATATTGATTGAGTGAGGCCATAATCACTATTCATTGAGACAATCCAACCATAACCTAAATTTAATAAGATGACTTTCGTATCATTTTTGGTTTGAGTCACACCGCCACCATTAGTTATGCACCACATTAAGGATGTAGAATATGCCACATATCATATGATCCATGAGATTGTATTCAAAGGTTGTAAAACATGAACATCAATTTAGACCAAGCCCTAGGAGCGAATTGTTTAGGGTTCTTGGATATGATACAAATCCACAAGCACACAAAAAAGATGGAATATGGGTTTAGCACCCTACCCTATTCTCACCTATACTTCATAAGATGGAAAACACAATGGATTTTAGGCTCACTATGGATAACATTACACAACATGTTAGGTTGGTATTATCTCAATTATATGCCACCTTCACAAAACATGAGTATGGAAGATCAACAACTATTACATGATGAAGAGAGTGGCTTCATTGTATTTCATTGATGGGATCTAGGCCTTGGGTGCAAGGATCCCAATCCTTACGTTGCATGCACTTTCCTGATAGTATATTATACCTTTGATACTACCATAATAATTATCATTGTGACAAAATATTACCTCATTCATAGAATGATCAAGAAGATCATGGTGACTACACAAATATTACAACTAGCTCAAGGAAATTTCTCTCATTATTGATGTTTAAGGTGGAATTTAGATCATCCAAAATAACTCATAGTCCAAGGACATGATAATCCCATGAAATTATACCTAAACTAAACCCATCCCATGGTTGACCCATCATATCCAACAAACTAAAATTTTTGGAGAAGACCATAGATACCATTTCATGATCATGATAAAGAACGTTCCATGGACTATATTGAGGATGTCGTTGATCCAACTCCCAAAGTGATGATAATATCATTCAATCTGAACAATATACGATCACTAATAATTATTTTTTACTATCCATGCCTATCAAACTCCAACAAATAGAGTGACAAGGGCATGGAAGAGAATTATGGAGCCCCATTTATTGAATATGACAATGCTTATTAAATGTTTGAAGGATGGGGTATCAACACAATCATTGTAGCCAACATCAAGGAAAATCCACAACAACTCATCTATCATATTGCAAGGCATAAATGAAATATAAATTGTTCACATAGAGTATCAATTCATTGTGAGGAAAAATGTAACGACCCCACCCCCGGTAACCCCCAATTAAGGGAGACCAAGAGGTCAGAGCCATTATCTCAATTTCCAGATCAAAGGTTTGACTAATAATCGATAATAATTATAAAATTCTAAAAAACTATACTGAAAGATGGTATAAAATAAAACTTTGCATACCTTTTAAAATCTTTGGATATCTACTTCTATCTATAGCTTGAATCTATTCTATCTAATCCTCCTTGCACTTTAATTCTCATTTTCACAATATGTCAGTTTACTGTTTGTCCTTTTCAACATTGTACCTAAAATGCCGAAAAACAAACTTCGGTCAGCATAAATGAATATGCCGGTATGTGGGGACAAACAAAATATCAAACATAAGGCTAACAACCTATTTTTCACAATCAAGGTAGTTAATATTTCAAATTACGTTTTCAATGTTTCAATCTCCACTTCTTTTGCCCTAACCCTAGAATGTCCCCATTAGGGTTTCTCTTTTTCCATTGACTTAAGGCCACCTTCTCAATCCCGAGCATGGTGCCTGGGGTCACACCTCATGGTGCCTGGGGTCACCTCTTATGGTGCCCTTTAGTCATGCAAGAAAGACCACCTTCTCAAGCTCGAGCTTGGTGTCTGGGGTCACCACTCATGGTGCACATGGGTCTTCCCTCCTGGGCTTGACCTTCTGGCATCATCCATTAGGGTGGCATGTAGGTGCAAGAATACACATTTATATCATAATTGTGATAATCATAGTGACTTTATGATTTGTGAGTATGAACATCAAAACTGATAGGTTGCATTCAATGCGATCAATCATCCGGGAAAACCTTCGAGAAACTAATGCGATTAACCATAATTAACCACATACCTATCTAGCTGACTTGAGTGCAGAAATAATCCAACTATGCAAGAAATATAGTAAACAAGAAAGCACACAAGATGAACCTGAAACATGCATCCAATTTTCCTATCATTGATCAGGCCATCAAGGTCTATTAAACCTAGCTCGCTTCCTAGGGTTTCTAGTCCACTTTTAGGGTTTCCTTTGCAATTAGGGTTTCACTTCATTTTTACTATTTAAACCCTAATTTTCTCATCTATTCCTCATGAAAGATATTAAGTTTACCTTTTAACAACATATAACCCTAATTTTGGATTAGAGGAAAATTAAATGTCCATTAAGTCTATTATGCCTCTTTTTCATTAAAACTACCATTTTTATCCTTTTAAGTCATGACATGATCATTAGGCCCAATTATCATCTTTGGTTCCTTCCGGATTAACAACTCATCTTTCATGAACTCTATTTATCACTACTTCCACCTTTATTCCTTAGAAAACCCTAATTACCATATTAAGGGTATTTATCCACAATTAGGAACTTTTATACTCGAAATAGCTTAGAACCATCATAACTCATCTTTATTCATGAATATGAACAATTAAAGCCATTTAGAGTCACAATTACTAACATTAGGGTTTCAAGGACCATTAAAGTTCATTCATGTACATGGAACCCTAAATTAATCTAATTACGTGTAAAGTTCATCCTTTTAGATCTTGATGTGTCTTTTTATAATAAACATGTTAATATCAAATTTAATCATTCACATAACCCTTCTCAATACAATAATCATCTTAACATAGGGTTTCTTAATCATTGATGCATTAAAGTTGATAATTTCCACTACTTTTCGAATTGCAAGAGGAATTAGCTTCTAAATCTATTTTTAATGGATTCCTCTCATTTTTCTAAGCAAATTACATAGATTATATGTACCATTCTGATCTACCAATAATTAGATATGAATTTTGAAATAATTTACTTACTTGGACCAATAGCAGGTTGCCACATCATCTCTTCCATGTAATGTAACTTGCCTAATTTGGAAACATAACCAAAAGACCGTTCTGCCCCTCCGTCGTTGAATCAACCCATTGCACGCCTGGGGCATTCTCATCCAACGACTGCAAGCGGTCTTCAACCTCCTGTCTGCTCGGCCTGCCGCAGGTGAGCCTTCTCGATGACGCACCCAGCCCTACCCCTGACCTTAGGGAGGCCTGTAGAAGTCAGAGCGATCTCCCACTACTGCCTACAGACCTAACTAGGCCTAGGGCTTTCTCCTCAGAGGCTGGAGTTCAGGGACGCTGCATCTAGGGTTCGCTAATGATTTTTAGCCATACAACAACTAAACAAGGGGGAAGATGGGTCATACCTGGAATCCATATGCCCCCCAAATGTGTGTAATAGGGTTGCTTCTTCTTCCTCAGACTGCCAACGTCGAGGGCTCCTGGCTGGGTGTATGTTTGGCTCAGACCACGTTGCCCATGTGTGGCCTTCCTTCCGCTTCTATAGAGTTTGACGCCTCCTATCGGCACTAGGGGGAGCCGCGTGTGTCTCTCCGCCGAGCCTCCAAGTACATGAAAGGGAGGACACTACAATCATCATACTCTATCCATGGTCACGTCAAGCTACCCATTGTAGTCGTCGTTGGTCAAGTCCATGGCCATCACACACACCTACTTCCTGTTGGTGAACTACCAACCCTATGGAACGAGAGACACACATGGGTCAAGTTGGATGTCAAAATGCATAGAGGAAGAGTCACGAGAGAGTGGAAAGGTTTGCATGTATGTGGATCTTCTGGTGTCTATATATATACCTATACATTATCCCTTATCACCTCCTTTCCCTTCTTATCTCATCTTGGGGCTCTAGTAATCCAAAAGTGGCAAGACTCCCCGTAGACTCCCAACCCAAAAGAAAGTATTCTTTTTATTTAAACTCTTACTTTTATCCCAAAAAGGCTACGAGAGGCACCACCATAAGATTTTCACATAATTCTTATCTATTCATCATTATCTCAACCTTCCTCCTTAATAATGATTTATTTAATTTTATCTCTTTCTTCTCGTATTATCTTTGCAACTTGGACTCCTTGGAAACCAAGAAATCCTAGGAATTCAAAATCCCTTTTTAAGGATACTTCTTATCCTTCTAGATGCATCTACATCCTTTATTTTCCATTATCTTATTTATTATTTTTATTAAAAGATTTCTTTTTAAGGATTTCTCTTCATCTTGTATTTCCTTTTTTTTCCTTTTTCCTATTTCCTTCATTAGAAATCACATATAAACGAAATTTATTTAATTGTGGCCATTAATTCCACTTTCTAGAGTATTCTATGTATTTCTCATAATTACTTTGCTTAATATCCATTATCTTGTATTTTTTCCTTTTATTTGGACTTTTCTTCTTTTCTCCTCTGTTATATCCATTAATGGATTAATCTAATAATAGGAATCACGAAATTCCTATCCAAAGGGATATTTGCAAAGAAATCCATCTTTTGAAGAAAAGCATACAACCTTTTCAATTAAGTCCATATTCACAAAATCTTTACAATTCAATTATGAAAACATATGCAAAATTGAGGTTGTAACATCCTTCCCCTCATATAGGAATTTTTCCCTCAAAATTCCCTCAAACATTCAAACAAACAGGATAAGACTTCCTTATGTCCATCGTGGCTCCCATGTGGTATTACCCTCTCCATGGTGCCTCCCAAGAACCTTCATCATCTGATATTCTTGCATATGAGTTCTTTCTCATCTTGGAACCTTGTACCCTCATAGGTGACTTAGGACATTTCAGCTTCTCTCAAAGCTAACTGGGTTCATGGCTCAGCACATGGCTTGGGTACCTCACATAGTGCTCTAAATCGGACTCATGGAACACATCACATTATCTTGAGGGGTAAGCCTGAACATAACCATGTCCACCAACCCATCTCAAAAGGACCCATATATCGAGGAATCAGCTTTTCTAGTTGTAGCTTAGAGGGGTCGGATTTTCACATCACATATTCTCCCATAGTGAACTGCATGTCAGTCTGCTTTGCATCAGCTCACGACTCATGTCACCCCTGGGCTTCCTTAGCCATCGCATGATCAAAGCGACTTCATCTGCACACACTATTGTCCTTTTCTGACCTTCGCGAGGTCCCTTCACCCACATTATCTTAATGAAGTGGTGAGTGACACAACCTCCCTTATAGATCTTCTTTACATCCCAATACTGGCTATGGTGGTTATCATCACATCTCTCATAGGGCAAGAACCACCCCCCATGTATCACCCTGAATGAGCACACATGCTCTCATCAGACCCTCTTGTCTGGATCATACTAACCATTAGTTAGGGGTGATAAGTTGTACTCACATCGAGTTCTTCATGTATCTACTTCCACCTTATGGAAGTGAATCTTTAGGTCATATTCAAGATCTTTTGAACTCGCATCCTGGTGTAGTTGAACCATCTCTCTCTCCTATGTAGTTCAACTGGAGCTGTCACTTGACAGTACTCCCTTTTTCTCTTAGATTATGTCATCTAGGTAAGGTGATCTACCATAACCCATATCGCATCTTGACCTTCCTTGGTCCAAGGGAGACTTACCACGACGTCCATAGTGATGAACTCCCATTCCCTCTCAGGGACTTTTTATTCTTTGTATCAACTTACTGGGTTACTGGTGTTCGTCCTTCACCTCCTAACATGCATGGCGATAAGCCACATGCAACTTCATCTTAGGCATCCAAAGTACTACTGAAACTTACCATCTTAGTAGTACCATGGTGTATCATGATCTCCTGTATATCATGATTCCTTAAGGTTGATTCCTCAGAAACCCTAAAACACTCTAGATGGGGTTTCATCACCTTCTTTTCTAGGGAAGCGCATCTGAGGTTCTACAACCATCCTTCTATCGCATCAAAGCCTAGGCTGGCTAATCAAACAACCACTAACTTGATCAACAAATCCCGTTACATCTGAGCGTTAGCCAAACATATCTCTTTTTTCAAACTGAGGCTAACCTAAAAACATCTTCTAGCCTCTAGCTAAACTAGGAAGTTGCATCTCAGCCACAGCATCCATTACCACCTCACATCCTTATGTGTAAGGTAATGTTGAAGACATAGACCTCCATGTATTCCACTTATTATCTCATCTCAACTCTAAGTCTATCTTCATCAAGAAAACTCTGATCTCATCCTCTTAGTTTTTGAACTCAACCTTGTATAGCTCACAAATTCCACATAGGTCATGATAAAAACATCGTCATAAGATGACTACCTTAGTACTCTTTGTGTTTGTACAACATCCACACATCTTACACTCCACAAGGGTACGTTATTATATCCATCCTCAGGCACATAGAAACTTTTCCACTGACATTATCTTTATCCTTGGTGTGTGGCACACATACTGTTCTATCTCTCACTCCTATAACAACTGGAAATAAGCTTTTGGATGCAGTCCAAATACAGAGTTCTTCCCATTCCAAGAGTAGAGATGGTACATCCCACATTTCCAGTACACCTACAAATCTAAACTGAAATGTGCCTCACATGCATCTACATCATGAACATCTCAATATCCAGGTTACCTCCATGAAAAACTAGTCTCGAACCCACTTGGGTCCACACACCATCCTTGGTCATCCCCTCTTGGTCTATAGGGTACCAGCACCTTTGGGGTTATCCCTCTTCTGTTATGCATCAGAGAATGCCCTCTTCATTTTCCCTTTGCGTCCCATGAGTTCATGAAGGTGATCAATCTCCTAACCTATGACCCTCAGACAATGATAGAAGTTACCTCCTGACCCTATGGGCATGCACAACTAGGGAATTAGGTAACTCCTACTTCCATCGGTCTTATCCCTACCTGACCCTAGGATAGACTTAGGATTCTAACATAGTACATGTCCAACTTAGAATCTTACCGAAGTCTCCATCATATCTCTCTACATTCAAGGGCTGACTTTCATCCTTTCATAAGGGTCATGGCGACCTACCTACCTCGGTCAAGCCCCATACTGGTTACCTCCATGGTAACACATCTACATGCACTCAGAGATGATCATGTATGGGTCTACAGGTTCATTTTCGTAATATGTACTTTTCACTTAGCTTCTCAAGATCCTGTGAGACCTCTTAGGGTTTCCTCAAACCCAACAAAAACTGATATACACCCTACAAAAGGGACCATCTCCCAAGATGGGAGGAAACTACATTTTGCTAACAAAGGTCACAACGTCCTTATGTCCAGGGTTTACATCAACATGAGCATGCTTAGTCCTATCAAGCTACTAAGGCACATAGCTAACAAACATACCACCTTCTAAACCATGCTAGGTCTTTGTGGTAGGTGCTACTTGTTTCTATTCTTTCACATTAGACCATCATCATACATGCCCATGTCATCAACTTATAGATGAGGGATTCATCAATCATACCCCTTAACTAAGGGGTTTCCTTTTCCTCCAAACATGAGGGATGCCATGCTCAAATCTATGGAAACTCAAATCTCATCATGAGCATCTGGTACACCCAACACTACTACTTTTCCTCTTAGGTCTAGGAACCCTAGGTTCACCTTTACTGATGTCCAACTGCATGCTCAACCATGCACCAAGCATGTACAAGGTAAGACAGGCACTTCCTATTATCATTCCACTTGAGAAACACCTCAAAGTTGAGTCCTCCTCAAGGACAACCAACTAGGCATAAGGCCTCACAACTTCTTACTAAAACTTTTCAGGGTCTCAGGAATTCTTCTTCCTCACCATAGAAGGTAAACACCGACACCATAGGCACATATGTACCAGTAGCCTCATCCTCTCTCTAGGGTTTGGTTCCTCTAAAGGAAACCAAGACACCATAAGCCTCCAGTGATCATGCACGAGGGAACCACAACCCTCCACTTAGGTCGCATCATCCTCCACTCCTCAGGGTTCCTCCTAACCCGGAGTCTAAACATCCAACCTTCTTGCATGGGTCCTATTCTCTTTCTAGAGCTTAACCCTACAACTACCTTACTACTGGAGGTCCTCTTTCTAAGGTGGATTATGCTCACAAGTGTACACCTACATGAGAGAAACCTATGTTTGATCCAGATTATTCATAACTCTTTATGCTCAACTCATAAGATATCCAACATACTCTCCTGGCCAAGGTTTTAGCCTACTATCGGCCCTACTGGCGTACTTTGGGTGAAACTTTGCCATGCTCATATAAGCTCATAGGGTTACTATATGGTCATCACTATCCTCATCCAGGAAGGGGTAATCCTTCACCCTAACATGTCTGACCCTTCCTAAGGTTGGGTCACCAAAGATACTAGGTCAGCCAACCTCACATGGATCATACTTCTCATGAGTACCCAAACTAAAAGCATGTCCACTCACACACATGGTATACCATGATATCTACCTCATGGTGTCGTCTCTTTCTCTAACATTCACTTAGAGATAGGGTTAGCATCATCCTCAGAGGTTGCGCCGGGTCTCTACTCATAATGGAGGTCTCTACCTCCAAGACTAACTATCTCTACTCATCCTCCTGACAAAAATGTCTAGCCACAAGTCTCTCCTGAGGTCATGAAAACATATGTCATATGACCTAAGCATGTATCTAATCTTTATTTTACACTTAAACTATTAAGCTTATGTCCATGACATCTTATTTACATACTTTTCATTAATTTGGTGGAGGATTCCTTAAACCTTATCAACTTTACCCATACCTCAAGAGGGTGAGGAAAAGAGACAAAACCCTAATCCTTAAAATCCTTAACAACATTTAAGTTGAGAAGGGATGAACAAGATGAGAGAGTCCTAAAGGTATCTTATTTCGCATCAAATCCTGAGACATTGGCCAGATAGTCACACAAATCTGGGAGTCCTCATATTCTGACTAGAGGTGCAGAGGAAAATATTACCAGCCCCTAGACGTGATCCTTTTCTAGACACCTCTGTCTTTTAGAAAATCCTCTAATAACTCCCTTGGGTTCTACAAAGTTTGTAAAATTTAATAATTATTAAAGATTAAACGAGGAACTGAGGCTCTGATCCCAAATGTAACGACCCCGCCCCCTGGTAACCCCCAATTAAGGGAGACCAAGAGGTCAGGGCCATTATCCCAATTTCTGGATCAAAGGTTCGACAAATAATCAATTATAAATATACAATTCTACAAAACTATACTAAAATCTGGTATAAAATAAAACTTTGCACATCTTTTAAAAGCTTTGGATATCTACTTTTATCCACAGCTTGAATCTATTCTATCTAATCATCCTTGAACTTTAATTCTTATTTTCACAATATGTCAATTTACTATTTGTCCTTTTCAACATTGTACCTAAAACTCTGACAAAAAAAATGTCGGTCAGCATAAATGAATATGTCGGTATGTGGGGACAAACAAAATATCAAACATAAGGCTAACAACCTATTTTTCACAATCAAGGTAGTTAACAATTCAAATTACATTTCAATGTGTCAATCTCCACCGCTTTTTCCCTAACCTTGGAATACCCCCATTAGGGTTTCTCTTTTGCCATTGACTTAAGGCCACCTTCTTAATCCCGAGCTTGGTGCCTGGCGTCACCTCTCATGGTGCCCATTAGTCATGCAACAAAGACCACCTTCTCAATCTTGAGCTTGGTGTCTGGGGTCACCACTCATGGTGCCCATAGGTCTTCCCTCCCAGACTTGACCTTCTGGCATCATGTAAAGACCAAGTCTCTACTAAAAATCATGGCAAACAAAAACACCAAATCTTTGGCAGTGGAAGAAATAAAACTTGACTTTATTCAACATGTATAAAGAGTACTATACAAAATTTTCCCAAATGGGGTACATCTTTATACAAGAACAAGGATCTAGGTAGAGGAAGACTTAAACTAAGCCAATATTGTCTCCAAACAAAACAACTTAATATATAAAGGCAACTATGTCCATGCAAGTTATATGTTCCTTTTCTTCTTGTCCTATCCTTAGCCTTAGGTTCCCCAAGCTTCCATGCACACTCTGATCCTAATCTGGGTGGTTGGGATCACCCAGCAAGAGAAAGATAAAAAGTATGTGTCAATCAAAAGAAATAGGATGAGTAATAGTCAACAACATTGCATAATAAAAGATTCTCTATGCTATAAGATTTTAAGAGAATGAGACAAATATTCAAATAAGAAATAGAGAACTGCCATAATCAATCACCACAATAATAATCACATAGCATGAATATATTAAGACACAAAGTCATCTCAGTGTAGGATGAGGCACCTACCGGACCTCACCAAGTGGTAGGGGGACTAAAACCCCAGTGCCTAATATAAAATGGCAGGGGGACTAAAACCCCAGTGCCTAATATAAAATGGCAGGGGGGTTAAAACCCCAATGCCCGGTAGGAGGACTAAAACCTCAGTGCCCTGTGGGTGGTTTGTACTCATGTACACTACAATGTAATTTGGCCTAAAATACATCATGTTTAATAGTCACTTGGCAGTATTGAGAAGTATAACAAGATTGCAACATTGTAAAATGGGAATAAAACCCAAATAAATAATCTCAATAAATGGATGAGCCAAACATTGGCCATAGCAAGATTCAAGAGTTACAATTAAATGAGCCACATAGGCAATAGAAGCATCACATAGTAAGGAGCCAAATATATGCAATCACAAGATCCATATAATTCAATTAGATGAACCATAATGGTAACAAAAGCATCAAATAAGTAAAGAGCCAAATAAAGGCATTTATAAGGATAACAAGGCTAGCACAATAGTGAGGTACGGTTGGATAAGAGCCCAACTGAAGGATAGGTAATTTGCACATATACATTCCACATAGATTTCACATTCATCATAGATGTCACATACTAAAATAGGCTTAACATATCTATTTTAATTAATTACCATCACATTCACCAATTTGATTATATCACCATTCCATTTTCCCCTAGTTGCAAACATTATCATGTATTAGGATGTGTTAAGCATAAAGATATAAAGAAAAACCCATTTTTAAACCTTTTTAGGAAAACCTTCGATTTGAGACCCAAAACTTAGACCAAGACATTACTTAGACTTTATTGATTAGGAAAACATATTTTATTTTACAAATTGGACTTAAAATGAATTATTTATGTATTTTCGAACATTTAAATCATCAAAAGAGTATTTTAGGGAAACTTCGAAAAATAATTTAGAATCAGGATTCAAAAACCACAAAATTTGATTCTAATTGAAAAATCCTTTCTAATGACTATTTATTTATAATTTTCTGATGTTCGAGCGATTTTCTACGGATTAAACAAAACTGACCAATTAATTGCTAAATGGGTCAAAAAAACAAGGTTTCGGATGACGAAACTGCCCTTGGCGAGAGGATCAGGAAGGAAGGGCGCGTGAGAACAAAATGGTAAAAAGCACCCGAGCTTCTTCAAGCTCGGGGCACAGCCATGGCGCCATGGGTGGTGTAGCTAGGTAGTTTGGGCATTTTTGCATTTCTCCACCAAAATCGTCGTGCAGGTACTCGAAACGAAGAGAATCGAAAGACGAACTCATCAGACCAATAAATTTCGACGCACGAGCACTCTAGCTCTGGGGAGAGGTTCCGCAAGCACAAATGGAAAAAACTCCATGTCGCCGAGTACACACGCGATCTCGGATGAAATTTATGGTTTGTGCAAGTTGCTAAGGGGTCGGCGAATATGTGTAGGTGGTCATATATAGATGGGAAAGTCAGATGAGTCGAAGAAAAGGTGGAGGTGAGGAGCTACGGCCGGCCACGAATGGCGTTTTGCCTATAGTGCACGGGATTTGAAGAGACTTGGCTCGTTCAATGCGGAAGGTCCTCATGAACTCGTGGGCGAAGAAATCTACGGAAAAGGTGAAGAGACGAGGGAGAACGGTGGAGACGAAGCGAGTCGCGTCTTCTCGGCTACTGTTTCGGTTAATCCATGGTAGGAGACAAAGTGCCTACCATTGGATGGGATCCTCTTCCAACTTGGACCATTGGATGGAAACCCATGGTATGCCAAGCGTGCGTGACAGTCATTTAATGGTCGAACTTAGGCTTAAATGACGCAAATTAATGATATATCGATGGCTATTAAGTCACACTATATTAAAAACTTATTAAATGCATTTGGAAGGTCAAATGAACTCCAAATGACCTCAAATTTTAACCCTAGGTTGCTAATGACGTCTAGATTCATGCTATACTATTTGATTTGCGTTTCACCCAACATTTGGCATCCAATAATTATTTTCATTATTAAAGCATATATTAATATAATGCTTGAGCAAATAATTATGTATTGCTTTTATAAGCAACCCTTGGTTTCCAAATCCGAGATTTGGAGTCCAAGAGTCCTCCCCTCACTAATAGCATGCATTTGCAAGTTTAATTATCCCATTATAAGAGTGAGGTATGAAGGTGGGTTATTATTCACCATTTTAATTTACACTATATTAAAAGTGTATCAAATAGTTTTAAGGGGTCAAACCAACTCCAAAAGCCACCAAATTTGAACCATTAGCTCACATTAAAGTCTAGAACAATTCTATGCAATTACTTTCTCGTTTTATACATAATATGGCCCTTAATAAATATATTGCTCATTAAAGTGTATATTAATATATTAAAATGAATGAAATATATGAAAAGACTTCTTTTAATGGATTACATGAGTGAATTTTTAGATATACAACCATTATTAACTTTAAGAACAAAATCCCACCATTATATTCTATTATGATATACTATTACCATTTTTTAGGAGGGAGAAGGAAATTAGGTTAATTACTTTCATAATTAACTCAAATACACATTATTACTATTATATTTATCCAAAAAGCTCCAAATTAACATTATCTAATTATTATCTCTCATTAAAATCCATCTTGCATAATTATTCCTTAATTATTACCCTAAGTGGGTTATTTTTGCAAACACCCCTCCATTTATATAAATGAGGGAAAAAGGTAATTTAAATCTTGAATTGTGCTCAAATTGCACAAGGAGTCCAAAAAGAATATAAAAGAAGGGAAATTTATAAAAAAGGTCCAAATGGACTAGAAGGCCAAGAAAAGCTCAAAAGTGGGGAAATTGCAGGGAAGACCCTGGATTTTAGTATGTTACACATCATCCATCAGGGTGGCATGTAGGTGCGAGAATACACATTTATATCATAATTGTGATAGTCATAGTGACTTTATGATTTGCAAGTATGAACATCCAAACTGATAGGTTGCATTCAATGTGATCAACCAATTGGGAAAACCTTCAGGAAACTAATACGATTAACCATAATTAACCACATACCTGTCAGGCTGACTTGAGTGCATAAATAATCCAACTAAGCAAGAAATCCAATAATCACGAAAGCACACAAGATGATCCTAAAACATGCATCCAATTTTCCTATCATTGATCAGGCCATCAAGGTCTATTAAACCTAGCTCACTTCCTAGGGTTTCTAGTCCACTTTTTGGATTTCCTTTGCAATTAGGGTTTCACTTCATTTTTACTATTTTAAACCCTAATTATCTCATCTATTCCTCATGAAATATATTAAGGTTACCTTTTAACAACATATAACCCTAACTTCAGATTATAGGCACAATTAAATGGCCATTAAGTCTATTATGCCTCTTTTACATTAAAACTACCATTTTTATCCTTTTAAGTCATGACACAATCATTAGGCAAATTATCATCTTTGGTTCCTTCTGGATTGACAACTCATCTTTCAGGAACTCTATTTATCACTACTTCCACCTTTATTCCTTAGAAAACCCTAATTACCATATTAAGGGTATTTATCCACAATTAGGAACTTTTATACTCAAAATAGCTTAGAACCATCATATCTCATCTTTATTCATGAATTTGAACAATTAAAGCCATTAAGAGTCACAATTACTAACATTAGGGTTTCAAGGCCCATTAATGCTCATTCATGTACATGGAACCCTAAATTAATCTAATTATGTGTAAAGTTCATCCTTTTACAGTTCATTCTTTTAGATCTTGATGTGTCTTTTTATAATAAATAGGTTAATATCAACTTTAATCATTCACATAACCCTTCTCAATACAATAATCATCTTAACTTAGGGTTTCTTAATCATTAATGTATTAAAGTTGATAACTTCCACTACTTTTCAAAGAAAGAGGAATTAGCTTTTAAATCTATTTTTAATGGACTCCTCACATTTTTCTAAGAAAAATACATATATTATTTGTACCATTCTGATCTACCAATAATTAGATATAAATTTTGCAATATACTTACTTGGACCAATAGCAGGCTGTCACATCATCTCTTCCATGCAACGTAACTCGCCTGATTTGGAAACATAAACAAAAGACCATTCTGCCCCTCCCTCATTGAATCAACCCTTTACGCGCCCGGGGCATTCTCGTCCAACGGCTGCAAGCTGTCTTCAACCTCCCGTCTGCTCGGCCTGCCGCGGGTGAGCCTTCTCGCCGATGCACCCAGCCCTGCCCCTAACCTCAGGGAGGCCGAAGGAAGTCAAAGTGATCTCCCATTACTGCCTATAAGATTTTCACATAATTCTTATCTATTCATCATTATCTCAACCTTCCTCCTTAATAATGCTTTATTTGATTTTATCTCTTTCTTCTCCTATTATCTTTTAAACTTGGACTCCTTAGAACCCAAGAAATCCTAGGAATTCGATATCCCTTTTTAAGGATACTTCTTATCCTTCTAGATGCATCTACATCCTTTATTTCCCATTATATTATTTATTCCTTTTATTAAAAGATTTCTTTTCAAGGATTTCTCTTCATCTTGTATTTCCTATTTTTTCCTCTTTTCCTATTTCCTTCATTAGAAATCACATATAAACGAAATTTATTTAATTGTGGCCATTAATTTCACTTTATAGAGTTTTCTATGTATTTCTCGAAATTACTTTGCTTAATATCCATTATCTTGTATTTTTTCCTTTTATTTGGACTTTTCTTCTTTTCTCCTCTATTATATCCACTAATGGATTAATCTAATAACAGGAATCACGAAATTCCTATCCAAATGGATATTTGTGAAGAAATCCATCTTTTGAAGCAAAGCATACAGCCTTTTCAATTCAGTCCATATTCATAAAATCTTTACAATTCAATTATGAAAACATATGCAAAATTGAGGTTGTAACATTAAATGTTTCTCCTCTTTCCATGAAAATATCATTGGAATAACAACACTATGATCTTCTAAAGATCTTAGAGTAGTTATTTGTCCATCATCAACGGTGTCCTCATCTTCCTTGAAAAACTTCGAAAGAAAAAACAAAAAAATGAAGAAATAGAAAAATAACAATCAATGACACTCTTTTCAGATAAGACCTTGATGACTATATCTCAAAAGTAGAGAAAACTCTTCAATGATGTAGGCATAAAGTTCAAATATATTTCCACCCTCTACTATATATTGAAAGAGCACCAACCCTTTCATGTTGAAGATGGCATAGAATCGATTAAGGTTTGTCTACCTCAAACTATAAAGAATTAAAATTTGGAGTTCTTGTGTAGTTATGTGGATGTATTAACTTAGAGATACTCATACGTGTTAGGATTGGATGAATACATCATAGTTCATCACCTTCTAATCATCCATGGCATCCATCCAATCAAGCAAAAGTCTAGATGACTACTACCACAATGGAGCATGAAGATTAGAGAAGAGGTTTAAAATAGTAGATTGTAGCATTCTTAGAGATAGTGAACTATCCTACTTTTCTTGATAGCATTGCACATGTACCAAATAAGTATGGAAATGTTTAAATGTGCTTGGACTATTGTGAACACAATATGGGATCTCCCAAAGACAATTTTTCACTACCACGATATAATGTCCTATTCAATAATATAACTAGAATTTCCCTTATAGGCTTAATGAGTGATTTCTCTATCTATTTCAAATAAAGTAATCTAAGGAGTGCAAGTATAAGACACCCTTCATTATTGAATGGTGAGTGTTCTTATGTCAAAATACACCTTTCTATCTTAAAATTTTTGAGGCCACCATCTGAAGGGCAAGGCTCACTCTCTTCCATTATAAGATACATAAATAGGTGGGAGTCTATGTGGATGTCATGATCATCATGATTAATTATATTAAATACCACATCATTAGACTAGAGAACCTATTTCAACAACTATTAATATTCTTTCTATCTTTCAATCTACTGATGTGTACCTTCACAGTTACATCTGGTAATATCCTTGTATACAATATTAGATAAAGAGGAGTAAAAGTTGTCCCTATAAAGACTCGGTCCATGTAATATATGACCAAGACATATACAAATAATAATATATAATTCTTTCTAATTTGTCTTAAATAAATAAGTCACTTCATTATTGAGCTTAATTCCATCTATGAGACAATCTTGAACTACTCAAGAAAAAATCAAAATCTTTGTGGTATTAACAGTTAGAAGAGGCTCTGTAGAAGCTCAAGGACTACCTCGTTAGGACACTGGACTTAAGGCTCATGATACCATGAAATCGTATGTCCTTGCAAATACCAGTCTATGAATCATCAATGGAAGGGGTCCATAGACAATCCATTGTCAATAAAAACATGTCATTTATTATATCTCTAATAATTTGATTTACATGATGCACAATAAACTTTTCTTGATAAGTATTATCGATCCCTGTGTATGAAACAAGAAAGTTATATCTATAAGGAGAGATACCCAAGAGTGGTCCATGTGTTACTTAATTTAATATGATTAAGCATACAACCACATTCATTCACAAATGTAGAATAAAAGTACTCAATAAATGGGTGCATGATATTTTATAAATCCAGATGGTAAGGAACATATCATTTTAGTTGTGGCAAGGTAAATATAACATTTGTCCAAGTTTAAGAATGTGTCCACAAGGGGCATATAACAAGGTAAGCAATCTACTCTAACAAGATTAGTTTGCAATGGGAAACTTGTCCATCTCATAAGTGTTCCTATATCTAGTTCTAGAAAAAAAACTCCTACTTCTTGGTCCTGAGACTATCAGCTACTGTGTGGGTTGAAAACAACACCCAGAAGAGAAAAACCCAAAGAGAATGGACGTTAACCTAAAACTTAGTATTTGTAGAGTAAGAATATTTGGGAATTAATTAAGCAAAGTGAAAATCATTTAGAGATATGTCAATAACTTATTATCCAAAGGAGAAACTTTTGAGCAGAATTAACATGCAAAATAGACGAGACATTTGTTTATAAAGATATCCCTATTCTAAAGTTTTTTCTCTATATAATACCACATTAACAATATCATAAAGAAAAATAGTTACATGGTGAATATAATTTAGACTAGCATATTCTAACGAGTGGGGTAGGAACCCGTATATTGCCAGAGGACCCAAATAGATATATGTTATAAGACCATAATTGTTGTATGCATGTAGAATCAGTAACTTAGGAAAACAATTAAAAGAAAAAGTACTTGCACAAGATGATAAGAAAGTTCACAATTTAATTAATGCTTTATATGGGACATGGATTGTTATTCCTGATAATTTCCCTATTTAAATAGAGCAGATGCACATACCTTGACTTGGATGTTTAGATCTGAACAATGTACTACACTCTCAAGTATAGAATACCCTCAAACCTACACATAATTAAATTTATATAGATCAAGGTTCAATAATGTATCATCCAATGTAACCCTAGAAATCTAACCTGGGATAGACCCAAGATTAAATCATGATAATAGTCTAGTAAGAGGGTCATATGTTATTGATTCAAGGACTGGTTCATTATTACCGTCTAAATTCATATATTTTTTATTATAATTTCCTAAAATTTTGATAAGAGAATAAAAGATCTAGAATCCCTAATAATCATTTTGTTAAAAAATTGGAGTTGTGCAATGAAAACCAAACCAATAATTAGATAAAATCTCAAGATTCTAGAACATATCTTTTAATCTTTTTTGGAGTTACCAGTACAAAGTTGTGAATTTACAAGATTTATACAATTTATTGATTTATTAATGAAGTTGATAAGAAAATGACTATAGTAGCCTTGTAATATTATTATGAAGCATAGAACATCACTGGATTTTTTTTCATATTGAATCATTCATGCAATGATTAAAAAAGAAATGATAAAAAGATGACTTTGTCCATGGGTACAAAATGACAATATCAAGCGGATGTAAAATGGTAAAAAGGAAAAACTAGCCACCTTATTCCCCATCACAGATTGCACTAAGACTGTAGAGTGCACAATTAGTAGTTTTGGCCGATATTGGGCAAAAATAGTTCAATCATGAATTCTCTTAGGAGAAACGTGAAGATTAGGAGCCAAAGTTACTTTCCACAAGGGAAATTTCCCTATGTTGAGAAGAGGAGTGAGGAGAATGTTAAAAGACACATGCTATTGATATATTACATCATGGCAAATAGAGTGACTTGAGGCATTATTGATACCAAATGATGATCACTTGTGATGGAGATGAACATTAGAACCAATTAGATATATATAGGGTGTTGTGTTAGGGCTCCATTGGGGTTTGGTTTTAGAAGCACCTAGGGAAATTTGGGAAAAACTTAGATAAGGGAAACTAGGTCTCGAGTATATAATCATTGTATGCAGAACTGAGTAAGAAATGTTTTGGCAAATAATCATGACCAAAGGTGACTCTTGGAGAGAGAAACCCCTCATAGAAAAACCTACAAAAATAGGTTTTGGTTCTAAAGAATGAGTGTGAATATCTCATGGTCCCAACATCAGAGACCCGACATAAGATCCAATCCTGATCGTCCAAGCCATGGTACCACATCGATAAAGGCCAAAACAAAACAACTATTACGACATCACATATTATCTGTGAGTAACTATAACTAAGTAAGAATTGGAATAAAGTGAAATACATTTATAACACTTTTTTTGTAATGAAATTTGAGTAGAAATTGATGCCCAAATAAGATGAAAATTGGCATGTAGATGAATTGAGACCAAATAAATCCAAATGTGAAGACAATTTTATCTCTTAATAAATTTTAATATACAAAATTCATGAATTGAATAAAAAGTAACTTTGTAATGTAAATCTTTTCCTTTACTCCTTTTGATCCCAAAATTTGGTTTACTCTCTCTCCCTTATCTAGTATCATGTAATTTATATAGTCAAAATTAATCCTAAATGTGTTAAATTACATTTTAGATCCTTCTTAGGAATAGTTGTATAGCAAGCTATACAAGTACAAAAGGGACCAGACCACCAATTAGTAAAGTCACCAAGCCAATAAAACTATTTGGGGGTGTTATCTACAAAACCCCCAAAACAACTTAGTATTTGTGCTGAGGTTAGCATTTAGGTCAGGCTTAGTAGCAAACACCCAACACATGTAAGAGATAATCATCTAAAACAAGCCTTTTTCATCCACCGAACCACTATTATGGACTCTTCTATTCTTTTCTCTGCATAAGTGATAACAAACACAAGACACGAACATCCCACGAATGATGGCATCATTCCCTTTTTTGTCTAACCTACTCAATATCTAGTTAATGACTCCAGAAAGATTATCAGGCACCTGGTGTCCCCACTCATTCTGTATGCATGCAATCTGCCAAATGTTCTTGGAATACTTGCAACCAAAAAATAAGTGTTTGTTTGTTTCATTTCCTTAATTATAGAGAGAACAACTTGTATCAATCTGAATACCCCATCCATACATTCTATCTTTAGTGGGCAGCCTATTGAGCATGGCTCTATACAAAAGAGTTCTCCACTTTAGGCAATGAAAATTGCCCCAAACTACATGGAACCACGACACATCAGGTTCATCACTATTATTGATGCTAGGTAACATAGGCATTGTTGACCTAGAGGTTATACATTACCTATATTTTGATAATGAAAAACTAAGCCATTAGTGAGGTTTTTAGAATCAAATTCGATCATTTGTGGAAAAGTCGATGGGTTTGAGGTTTTAATCCTTTAATGAATATGCATATATCTAATACATACATATGATGATCATATTAGGGAAAGTGGATCTAATATTGTGTAAAAGTTATGAAAAGTGATTCTCGGATTCTAAAGAATAAGGTATGTGCTTAATACATTTCAGTTGGGAATTATTTGTTCCTTAACCTATGCTTTCCATAATGAGGCTTATTTGCACCTTATATTCTATTCTCTTGAATCTATTGCTATAATTGCCTCATAATCAGTTTGGAATATTGTTCTTGGGTCTTGGTACCCCACTGCCATGTTCTACATATGAGATTCTCTTACTTGCCATTATTTCTAGCATGTTGATTTTATTAGACTAATTAACTAGTGTAGTGGTACTTGTATGTACAACCACCCATAGTTGGGGAATGTGTTATTTCTCCCCTGGGGAATGTGTTACTCTCCCCCACACACAAAATGTGTGTAGGTGACTGGGAATGTGTTATTCTCCCCTCACCCTTTGGTTGAAGGTCCGGTAGGTGCCTCACCCCAACTTAGTTAAGATAGTCAATATTAATCATACATGCAATGTTGTTATTTTACTTTGTTTGTGGAAAGCATCTATTGAAAGCTTCTTTTATATATATACGGCCTCATTCTCTTGATTGTATTCATCTTATGATGAACCCTAGCCTGTTTTACATGTTCTGCTCATCTTGTTACGTTAGAATAGCTTTTTGACACATATTTTTATTTTCCTTCCATCTTGCTGGGTGCTTTCCCAACCACCCAGATGTGGAGCAAGGTGATGAATATAGCATGAAGATGTTAGCATTGACATGGACTAGCTGATGGATATGTTGGTTGGATACAAAAGTGGAGTAGTCTAGACTTCCCTCTATCTAGATCCTAGTTGGGTATGTTGATGTAACCCTAAAAGGGAGATTTTTGATGTATCTTGTACAAACTTTTATGAAATTGAATATGTTGATGTAACCCTAAAAGGGAAATTTTTATTCCACTTCTTTCCAAATGTTTTTTGTTTACAATAGTTTAGTAGAGGGTGGTTTATCCCACTCTTTACAACATGGTATCAGAGCCCATGGTAGTCGGAATCTGGCTATTTTAGTTTTGTCTCCCTAGTTAGAACCTTAGATTTGTATAGTTTTCTCTAAGTGACATGGTTAACCTAGATTTGATCTACCTTGATGAAAGGTTGACTTAGGACCCTATATTCCACATTAATATCTTGATGAATAAAACCCTAAAATACTTATAACTAAAACATGCATAACTTGATGTCGTTTAGGGTTGCCTTTAGGCAACTATTAGGGCATGAAGTTGAAGCAAGGGTGTCTAGAAAGGATTAGGGTTTTGGGGGCTGGAAAAAATTTCCTCCGCACCACTAGATTGGTATACGAGGACTCCCGTGCCTATATGATATCGACTAGGCCTGAGCTAATACGAATTGTCCAAAATAGTTTGCTTTTAGGCAATAGTGACCTTGGACTTCTATGGTGTATATCTTTGGGAACCCTAAGTTTCATGTGTATGATGATTTGTTTGAGGATGGATACCAAGATAGTTTCCTTATGCCCCTAGAACCTAGACCTTAGAGTTTGGGTGTTTGGGAAGATATCAGAGTGTATAGTGGAAGCATGATGGATCTTGAGTATGGTTTAGTTAGACTTATCCTTTAACCCTAGTTAGTTTGGCTTGATAGGTAGAACCCTTTAAGGGGTGGATTATGGTTAGTTTGATGATGTTTGAGTGGTTAGATTTCGTGGATGAAGACCTCTTTAGGGGGATGGAACCCTATAACATCTTGAAGTCTATCTAATCTATCTTTAGAAACCCTAACTCGATGCTTAGGAGGTTGTTGTGCTTGAATCCTTAATGTTGTTCAAACAAGTAATAGTGGTAACCCTAACATGCTTGTTAATATGTAATGAACATATAATTATCATCTATGGAATAATGCATGTGCTTGAACCCTAATGTACATCCAATGTACATAATATGAATATCAATGCTAATTGTCAATAAGTAAGATGTTAATAATATCATGAACCAATAAACCCTAATGATATGATGAGAAAGATAATAGTAACCTAATATTTAACTTAATGCATGCCAAGAAATGAATAAGTGTAATATAATGGTCATGGTGACCTGAACCCTAAGTTGTAACAATCTAACCTTAATCTATACATCTTTGATGCCTTTGATGATACATTAATGATGTTAAGTGCCATAATCAGTTAACCTACATTGATACACATAAATGATATAAATATATATAATCATCTAATCACATATTAATCAAGTCATTCATATAAAATACAAGTTACCCTGTTATCTAATACATATGTGATTAGTCACTTAAGGTGAATCAATTCATTAACATGTAGGATGTCCCACCTTGATCATTTAAAATACATGTAAAGGATTCAATATGAATATGAAGTAATTGGATTCACAAAAGTGTGAAAAATCAATAATATAAATGAATGAATATGAGAAATGATTAATGATGACATTAATGTGAGTAATAAATATATTATGACAATGTGAAAAATGTTTAATATGAGTATAAGTAACTAATGTGACATTAATTGGAATAATTATATGTTTAACAACGAATTCGATAGAATGTCTTATATTCATGTAAAATAATTTGTGATAATTAATACAATGATAATATGAGGATAAGGAAGTATAAATCTGAATTATTAAGGACAATGATCAAATATAATAATGAATGTTGAGATAATTGAGTAACTCCTAATTGTGATAAAATCCTTAATAAGATAAATGAGAAATACATATAAATAGTTTAATGCATGATGATGAAATATAACTCATTTTGGCAATAAAGTGTATATGGAATGACGTAATTAATATAATGATGATAATGTGATATCATAAAGGTATAATGTTAATGAGCAAAAAATATTAATAATGTTAAATCTCCCAAAAAGAATATCTTAATAGTGGAACCTTAGGTGATCCTTGAGAACCTGACCTATGTCGAGATGCTTGTGATGTATATATTAATGAGTTGCTTGGTGGAAGTTATGGTTGGAGAAATGGCCTCACATTTTGGGATGCGAGGTTGCACACTCACCCTTCCCTAATTGCTAGTGATTTCGGGGATGAAATCCTCTTTAAGGGGTGGAGTGCTGTAACATACTGAATTCTAGACTTTTTACCTTTTTGGTCCTCTTTTCCATCTTTTCCTTTCATTTATATCCTCTTGGACCTTTCTGTTTAATTTGTGGAGAATATGATGGTTTAATGAGCATTTGTTCACCTTTTCTCTCAATATTTCAGTTTTATGCACAAATACCTTAGTGAAAACTTAGTAATGGGTCTAATATGAAAAATGTCCATCTAAGTGATAAAAAGAATAAATAAGTTCGTCCTATAACTTTCTAGTGCTTTTTAGAATATGAAAAATAAAGGAAATCCTGAAATATATATAAAGGAGATGATAAATGCAATAATTGGAGATAATATGGTATATAATGGATAAAAGGAGATAATGAGGAATATATTGTTCCAAAAATCCCAAATAGAAACACACAAATATAATTTGAGTCACAGTCTCATTTTATTGATTGAAAAGAAACTTAATGACCAAGTATCATCTAATTTGAATAATAAATGAATATATTAAAGCCTTTTTTACAAGATAATGGAAAATAAGTCAATAAGGTGAAATAAAATATCTAATGTCCTAAAATTGGAAAATAACTCCAAATTCATAATATATATGTCAAAATGAGTATATGTGTGAATTTGTATTTAATTTGGTCAACGTTAAATATTTTATTTTATTTAGGAGAGAGAAAATGACTTAAAGACAAAAAATATTAAATATATGTTGATAAAAATTAATTAATCTCACAACAGTGTTCCTCACGTTTATTATTACTTGTATACCAATTTTTATATTTTTAGAAAGTTTCTAGATGCCTCTAATAAATAAAAAGGATACATAAGTGATAAATTTAAATGAATTAAATAAAATAATAAAAGTCTTAAAAAATGCCACATTCGTATTATACATGTTAAAATATGTATTTGGATGAATTTTGACTCAATTTGGAAAATATTTGTTGAGAAGATAATTTAGGAGAGAGAAAGTGTGCAAAACCTTCAACTCATTATTTAAAATAATAAACAAATTCAAAAACGGAAATAAGGGGAAATTTGTGTCCAACATACTTTTTATGACTTGTGGGTCAAGTTTTGTAATTTTTGGATAATCCTAGAGTCATTAATATAGGAGGAAAGAGAAAATGATATTTGAATTATTCAACCTATTAAAAGTCCCCATAAGGCAAAACTAATTCCATATTTGGATTCTACGTGCCAAAATCAGTTAGGATGTAAATTTTGGTTATTTTTAGAAATTTATTGAGCCCCTAAAATAAGAAAGAGAAATTCATTAAATGATGTATATACCACTTTAGTCAGAATTGGATACGGGTAAGATTTAATGTGTCAAGCGGATCTTTTCCTTTTTGATTTTTTTTGTGCATGATATCAACCGTTAATCTCAGATTAGACGGCTTAGCAGTCATCCTCTTCCTCACACTGGATCAGGAAACAGAACCAGTTCACATGGAGTTTTCAAATTGCGATTTCTCTCTCATTACTTGATCTTTGCTCGATATTTTTCCTCCTATGCATTCCTTATTGGTTTATGCACCTAATGATACATTATTTCCTCTGCTTTGTCAAGGCTTTAAGAAACTCCTAAAACTCCTCATCGAGTACTCGAACCACTACCACCCATAGTCCTAGGAACATAACCTCACATATAAATACCCCAACCATTCTCTTCTTCGGTGTCTTTGGGATCATTCTCTAGCACCAATTTCCCTGCCGCTCATGTTCTTGATTGCTCGTGATCAAGTTTCTATCTGGGGTTTGCGATGGCTAGCTCCATGTTCCTTTTTGTCTCTAGTCCAATAACAGGTATCTCTGAATTCTTCTCCTCGCTCTCTTTCTTTTGACTACCTTTACGGTGATTTTGGTAGTGTATAGTGTTTTCCCCCAAATCCCTCATGAACAGCTGATGTTGTTCAATGTTTTGCCCTTCTTCTTTCTTCTTCCTTTTGTTTCTCGCGCAAGGGTATGAAGGTATTTTGGCCTAGTTTTGTTTTGTTTAGATGGGTCAAACTCGGGCCTTGACCTCATGACTTGGCCGACCCTCATTGGGCCAAGTCAGCAGGTGGGCCCGACCACTCACTCTCTCATTCTCTTTGTTTGATATGAGGTGCCTACGTGGCATCGTCTCATTGGTCTGTTTTTGAAAAATCATATCTTTTTAATCCTTTATCCAAATTTAAAACCAAAATATGTTTTGGAATCTTGAGAACGTAATCTATCTAATAAAAAAAATTTGGTTTGATTCTGAGGTTTTTGAATATGTATTTTTTGAGTTGATTTAATTAACTAATAAATATGGAAAATACCCTAAAAAGTCAGTAACTCAAAAATATACAAATATACATGTTATTTTGATCAAAAGAATGTAACTAAGCCATTTGTGAGGTTTTTAGAATCAAATTCGATCATTTTTGGAAAAGTCGTTGGGTTTGAGGTTTTAAGCCTTTAATGAATATACATATATCTAATACATAAAGATGATGATCATATTACGGAAAGTGGATCTGATATCGTGTAAAAGTTATGAAAAGTGATTCTTGGATTCTAAAGAATAAGGTATGTGCTTAATACATTTCAGTTGGGAATTATTTGTTCCTTAACCTATGCTTTCCATAATGAGGCTTATTTGCACCTTATATTCTATTTTCTTGAATCTACTGCTATACATGCCTCATAATCAGTTTGGAATATTGTTCTTGGGTCTTGGTACCCCACTGTTATGTTCTACATATGAGATTCTATTACTTCCCATTATTTCTAGCATGTTGATTTTATTACACTAATTAACTAGTGTAGTGGTACTTGTATGTACAACCTCCCATAGTTGGGGAATGTGTTATTTCTCCCCTGGGGACGTGTTACTCTACTCCACACACAAAATGTGTGTAGGTGACTGGGAATGTTTTATTCTCCCCTCACCATTTAGTTGATGGTCTGGTAGGTGCCTCAACCCTACTTAGTTAAGATAGTCAATATTAATCATACATGCAATGTTGTTATTTTACTTTGTTTATGGAAAGCATCTATTGAAAGCTTCTTTTATATTTATACGGCCTCATTCTCTTAATTTTCTTCATCTTATGATGAACCCTAGCTTGTTTTACATGTTTTTCTCATCTTGTTACGTTAGAATAGCTTTTTGACACATACTTTTATTTTCCTTTCCTCATGTTGGGTGCATTCCCAACCACCCAGATGTGGAGCAAGGTGATGTATATGGCATGAAGATCTTAGCATTGACATGGACTAGCTGATGGATATGTTGCTTGGAGACAAAAGTGGAGTAGTCTAGACTTCCCTCTATCTAGATCCTAGTTGGGTATGTTGATGTAACCCTAAAAGGGAGATTTTTGATGTATCTTGTACAAACTTTTATGAAATTGAATATAGTCAGAAAATGTTTATTCTACTACTTTCCAAATGTGTTTTGTTTACCATAGTTTAGTAGAGGGTGGTTTATCCCACTCTTTACACAGTGTTTCTTCTCTTACACTAGAGATCTATTTTATTAGAAAAAAGCTTGGGTTCAGATGTACTAACAACCTGGACACATACCATGGATTGTAAATTCTTCATCAACCCTTGATCAAGTCTACATATGGTCACATTAAATCGACTATACAAAAGCTTCTCAAGAGTTGGACCATGTGCCATCTTTCCTTGGCTGGACAGGTAGCTCTAGAAAGGTCCACTTTGTAGGCAATTCTTACAAATATCATGGAATCAGTTAAACTTTCTCTGCAACTATGCAATGACATCAATAGACACGTAAAAAAAATTATCTGCTCCAACAATGAGGTGAATAGAAATATCTCACAAGTAACCTGGAGGAAAGTTTCATCGAACAAGGATATTGGTGGTCTTGGAATTAAAGATGTGGGTTATCAAAACCATGCCCTAATGTCAAAAAATGCATGGGTCTTCCTCGCCAAATCCTCTAAGCATTGGGTGTAGGTTATGAATTACAAGTATATTCACAAAAACTCTTTTTTTCCTTGACCCTCCTCATCGGCATGGAGTTTCAACAAGAGGCATATTGGTGATATCAAGACACTATGCCACAAGGTCATTAAAAATGGAGCTGACAAAAATATTTGGAGAGAAGTGGATCGAACGGTAGTTTGTTGCCATTTATTCCCCCAATTAGAACATACATGGAAAACTTTAGAATATTATTGTCAGTTCCATAGTGAATGTAGACAGTGAATGGATTGGGATTGTATCCATAGTAATCCACATTAAAATACTTGGATCGACATAACATCCACCCCAGTATCAGCTTCCTCCATGGGAGATGATGCTTAAACGTGGCCCCTTGACTCGATGGGACAATTATCATATTGTTCTACTTAAGAATTGATGTACTAGGTAGAGTGGCTCCCACTCAAGGCAATTGGAAACAAATATGGAAATCCAATTTACCCATGAGACTAAAGGTGTTTCTATGATTTCTCCAACATAAGGATCTACTGACTAATGTTGAAAAATAACACGGTCAGATTGAGAACATTGAAATATATAGTCAACAATGAAGGTGTCTCCTTGCTGGTAATGGGCACTACCATAGTAGAAACTTTTTCTCATGAGGTTGAGGTACATGAAATCTTTCAAGCCCTAGAAACTTGTAACGAAAAGCAATGGTCCTCCTACTATGAGTTGACTAACTTTCAGCAGGATATCACCATTCTTAGAAAACCTAACAGAACACCACCCAAATTAAATCCATTTTCTAGAAGGGCATGACTACTCAATGGAGGAGGATTTATTAGTAGAATCCACTGTATATTTCAAAAGTTTAATACTTTAGTAGATCAAATCGCAAAGCAGACCCTAGTCTCTAGTATAGCATGTAACTTAAATTCTATTTTACCTAGTTGGTTACCCTATAGCCCTAGGTTTGATTTTCTTTCAATTTTTCCTGCACTAGAGTGTAAAATAAATAAAAGATAGTCTATAGTATTTAATAAAATACAAAACTAATGATTGGAGGAAGAAGTAATTTTAATGTATTACCTTTTCCTTTTCTCATTTTCCTCCCAAATTTTAGTTTTTTTCTCCCTCTTTTTCCCTTATCAAGTATTAGGAAAATTTTAAAGTCATAATATTGATCTTAAATACGTAAAACAACATTTTTAATCGTTACTTAGAATATTTATTCAATTAGATGTATTAAATCCTCAAATACAATATCTACTTATAAAAACACCTTGGTATTGCATTCATAATATCATAGTAACATCAAAGTCAGGATAGACCACACAACAATGGATAAGTTAAAAAATTTCATCTCATATTGAGTATGTTAAAACATAAAAAATTGAAGACTTTATGCCTTTGACTGGTTACAATACATGATCCACTTAACTACATGTATTCCCTCATTAGACGACACATGAAATGAAAAGTGATGTTGTCTGATATTGATATACCTTATCTACCAATAAAAGGAATAAATGAGCAAGCCTTAGTGGTTCATGTTGAGTACTTCCTTCTCTCTAAGGAACAAACACATGAGTATGCATTTTTGGATAGATATGTATGAATGATTAGCTCACATGACATAATTATTTCATCTACTCCATACTTATGGACAATCTCCATTGATGAAGTTATTAATCACAAAGGATTTATCATAACAGTGGTTCTCTAACACCCAAATGATAAACATCTTACCAAGGAAAGATGACATGAGTTCCATGCCACCAACTAAGTGAATGAACATGAAGTAAGCATATTGATAATCTAACATGCAAAACAACAAAGGGAATGACACCTTCATGTGTATGGTGATTTTCATCTAGTGATATCTCAATTCAAGAACTATTACATAACTCTCAATATGAGTTTAATTCCTTAACAATAATATTTGTACTCTTTTTATTAATTTTTTTAGCACATCTCCTTCAACATCATGATACAAGACAAATATTCCTTTAAAAACTCTTTGAAAGAACTCTTTTTGTGTGTCATAATCGAAGGTGATTAAATCTTCTCCTTCGAAGTGTAAAGGATCTTCAATCTATAATATTTCATGGTCATAGATAACACAACTAATAATGAATAAAAGATTTGAATTAATTTCAAAGCCTATATCGAGAATTAGGTCATTCCTAAAAATTTCTTTAAAACAACAAATAATCTCTACACAACAAGTCATGCAATAATTTCAAGGAGCAAGACATCTTCATCATATATCTTCTGATAAAACTTTCCCCATGTGTGTCAATACGACAAAGGCCATGGATCATGTAAAGTGGAGGGGGGGGCAATGAAGGATGTGTGGCACACACAAGAGTGGGTGTTGCTTAATAATAAGACAATTCTTATGAACTAGTAGAACATCATGTATGGATATTTAGAAAATACATCCTAAAATGTTGAGTCTACCAAATCCATGGTGATTATATCCATGCATATGATGACTAGGTATACAAAATTACCATGCCTCATCCATTTTCTAGTCATTGAATTGACATGGTCAGAAATGCACATCCCAAAGCATCAAATAAATATTACTCCATTCTCATCATAATACTACTTCATGAAATAGGTGGAAGAATTTTTTATCAACAATTCTTTAGCATTAAAAGTGATTATATAACTCAAAGACAACATCATAATATGTTCAGGAATGCAACACAAAATTGTCTCTGATAATGGTAAAAAATCATAGCTAAATTGTTAATGAGTATTCGAGTTAATTAGGGATTTATAAATGAGGTTAAAAAGAATCTAATAAAGATCCACAAAATGACAAACAACTAAAATTTCATCTGGTAGGAGCATTTTATAAGGGCTCTTTGGGTGTATCAAATGTCAATTGAAACTTCCACATGATGTATATATTATTCTCTTTTATATGATATGGAGGCAATCCTTCCATTTGAGGTTGATATCTTGTCTCCCCACATATTACTATAAGTACAAAATCACTTGATGAATAATGGGTAAAAGGTTGGATTTACTTCCATAACATACTTGAAGAATGTCACATGAGAGTAATGCCTCACACAAAATATCTACAAAGTCAGAGAGGCTTGCGCATTCAAAGATATTGATTGGTATGTGTTGTATCTAGGGCTCTGGGGGGGTGAATAGAGATTCAAAATTCTCACAAGATATGTTATACCTTCATATTATATCAATCAAAACCAATAGCTTAAGAGAAATTTCAAGTCCTAACTAAGCAATCGTAGCAAGGATGAGAGAAATTGAAACATGCACTTGGACAAGGTGGTTTAGAGTGGTTCCACTCTCCAATCTATGAGAGAGTCAATCCACTACCTAGAGAGATCAACCTCTAGGACTTTTCAATCCGTGTATACTTATATTAGTTCATAAGAGATACAAGGATACCACCATACATCCAAGGACTAACCTATTCAAGAAAAGAGTCTTCCACCTACACCAGGACTTACCCACTTGATCAAGATGTATCCAGCCTTCAACAAGGACTTACCCACACTTAAATCAAGTCTTTGGCCTTGAAGGAATTTTCCCACTCTTCTTGAATCTTGTCCTTGCCTTTCTCCTTCAACTAGAGAAGATCTTCACCTCTTCTTCAACCTTGAAGAAGAACAACAACAACTTCACCTTCACTCTGAGTAACTTGATTCAACATTTTTTTCTTTGAGAAAGGGGTTGGGAAGTTGAAATGGAATGAGATCATTACAAGAACATGAAGGTAGATCTCTTACAACTAGCCTAACTCACTCATAATCACGAAATGCTTTGTAAATGAGAGAGAGAAAGGGGCTCAAGGACTTGCAACACACTCAACTATAGCAAGGACTTAGAATAACAAGAATCAACAAACTTGGAATGAACTCCAAGGGGTCCTATTTATAGAAGGGGGTGTTCCCTTTAGTGTGGGATAACTTAAGGGAGAAATATAGTCATTTTCCAAGTTACAACAGATCTATTCTTGCTCAAAACAACTCTCCAACTGTGATAATCATTTTTTCTATGTTTTCCATACAGTACATTCAGTCGAGTTTTAATAAACATAACTTGATCGATCCACTAAGTGACAAAGTCAACTTTCAAACTATCAGTCTAGTTTCTCCTGGGAAACTCAATCGATGAGTCAAAATCAATTTTTCTTAGTTGATCAATCGATCAAGTTCTATCAGTGTGCAACTCGACTGATTGGTCGCCTTTAGAAAATCCATCATTGGATTGGTCGAGTTTCCAACTTGACCGATAAACAACCTGTGAAAAATATTCTAAGTTGACTTTTTAGTGACCAAACGTTATAATCATGTGTCCTTATTTTTTCTCATCTTAGTTACAAGTCATATCATCAGTACAAGTGATTACAAAAATCTTCTAAGGTAATTTGGAGTGATTTCCCAAAATGCGCACGTGCATTGCTTTTGACTTAAACTTGAACAAGCTAGGGCTTGTGGAATATGATCCTTTTCATGAACCTAAAGCCTAAAATCAATCTTGAACAAACATATTAGATACATACGAATGGAATGGTTAAGTCATTATAAAAATATGGACAATGTATAACTCTGAAGTCAAAATTTCCCCCTTTTTGACAATGACAAACCATTCCTCAATCATATTGAAAAGGATATGTAAAGTTCTACATTAGCCTTGTGAATTGAAGGGTGGTTAATGATTTGAACAATGTGAATTGCTCCCCCTCAATCTATATTTTCTCTTACATACATAGTTAGTCTATCTACATAAAACCATACAACATGTATATTATATGGTCCTTTAGCAAGTCACATGATAAAGCAAATAATGAATAAGAAAAGGACCACATAGACAATAAAAGCAATGTGGTTGAGATTTAAAACATTGAACTTCTTTCCTCCTTTTGACATTATCAAAAAGGAAGGGGGTTAGAAGAGCACATAAACATGTCTTCTCCAAGCACAACCAAACATACATCCACAACATGCAATCTCAAAGCATACACCAAACAGAGACAAAAATCTAAGTCATAATCAAAATATGGTAAACATGGCACCAAATCATGGGATATAGTAAATCAAATAGTAGATGTACATATGATTCAGATTACAAACCAAAGAGTATGTCCTCAGAAACAACTACAAGCCAAAGTGATGAAAACATGATGATAAATAGTACAACTCAAAAATGTGCCCAAATGTTTTAAGTACAAAATAGCCTAGAAAGATATATATGATCAACATCAAGAATAACAACTAAAAAAATCTAAAAATTTAGGTCATCTATGTCCACATCATCAACAACATCATCAACATCAGCATCAAGGCTTCTGGCTCATAGTCATCATCTTCGTCCAAAGGTGCAGTAGCATCACCTTCATCAACAAAGTAACCAACGAAGCCATTATCAGAAGCATCATGACCATCATCATCCTCAAGAGCCTCGTTATCAGCAGCAACAAATTCGTCATTAGCCTAATATCGCATCTCCTCATCGGTAGAGGAACCGAAACCACAACCGGGCCAATGGGAATTCTTCTCAGCCCAAAACATGCCAAGAGCATGGATCTCATTGGCCTGAGGGTAAGAAGGAGTAGAAATACCAAGGTCAGTAAGTAAGGTGGCTAAAGGGCCAGTAGGAAGAGGCAACACTCTAGGGGTAGATCGACTAGCAACAGAGGGTTAAGCAGTGGAAGAAGCAGGTGGAGTAGCTAGATAAAAGTGATCATATGCTTATGATGCATAGTCACCTCCTGAGTAGGGCTGGTAGGTAGGAAAAGGGTATGTAAAGGATAGGTTCATGTTGGAAATGATGGCACAAAGATCCTGATGCAGGTGCTCTTGAACCTGAAGGTTATACACATGTTGATGCATCATGTAGCCAGTGAGGGTTTTATTTGATACATGGAATGAGGTGTAGGAAGGTCAGGAAGGATGAGGTGGTAGAGGTGTGTGGGTGGAGGTGGAGGTAGAGGCTCTGGGTTTGGTAGAGGTAGGGATAGGCAAAAACATCTGAAGAGTGGTCTCACTGATGCAAACTCCTTTTTGGGTTGGTTTGCAGTGAAGGTCATGGAAGAGAGATTTGCTAGTGATAACTTTAAAAAGACCATAGATTAGGGTTGGGTATGGTGGATGGGTGCCACAGGTGTTCTTTCTAGAGTCAAAATAGGTCATGTGGTGAAGGACATAATGATACCATTTGAATTCGATGTTCTTTAAGAGACTAAACATAATCACTGCAATGTTTTTTGCAATTTCAGTTTGATTTTCCATGGGATGAATATTGTAGTTAATAACTAGCGTGAGTATGTGGTTCTTGAGATCTAAGGCAGAGGAGGGAAAGGTACACTTCTTCCTATAGGGAAACTAAGGCTTATTCAAATAATTATTAATATCAGGAAGAGGAAGATCATATTTCTTGTAGAAGTTCTCAGGGTCAACTAGGTCAAAATACTCAGGGTAGTCCTTCCTCCAAGTATCAGTCACCCCAATACTCGAGAAGAAGATGTTCAACATATCCTCAGAGACTTAAAATTTCTTCCCAGCGATCATGGAAGTGAGGACTACTTGAGCATTAGGTGGGGGTACGAGTGTGTCATAATTCCATTGGATGTTAGCATAGAATTTATTATCGGCTTTCGTGCTTGTAATAGAATTGTTGTAGCATGTGTGTTTGACGCACAAGGCAGAGAGGTGGCCATCGTATTGCAACTCAAGTACTTGATCGATAACCCTTTGTCTATGAGGGCTTGGGTCAAAAAGGGCACAAAAAGGAAAAGGATTCCTAGGGAGGATCTCCTTGTACCTATTGAGATCCTCATTGAAGACAAAGAAGGTATCATCGAAGGGTATGAGACATGAGTTGGAAGAGGAGGATGGTGCTCCAGCTGGAGCCACTCTCTTTCTCCTATTAGATGCCATAGAGACGAAAAGAGAGGATGGAGGGAGAAAAAATGAGGAAAACACCACCACAAACCATCCACACACCTAGGGTTGATGGGAGAGAGGTCAAGGAAGGTCGATCTAGGTCATACTAGGGCTAGGGCGAGGAAGTTCGGGGCTAGGGTTGAGAGCTTGAGGGAGCTAGAGGTTGGATCAGTCGTTTTTCCTCTAGTTGAGAGGGGAAAAAGTCAGCCAGACCTAACTTATGTTTGCTCCAGACCAGCCATTTGTCGAGTTTTGTGACTTGGAAACTCGACCGATATGCTCTTGAAAAAAGCTCTCGGTCACTGATCGGTCGAGGTGCCAACTCCACTTATGGTCCAACTGAACCAACATTAGAAATCTTAATTTCTAGCCATTAGAGTGCTAGTTAAATTTATTTTTCAAGTCCATTTTGCATTTTAAACATACTTGGGCACATATCACTCATCATTGGGTATTATTTTCTGATAAAACAAGTGTTAGTGAAAAATACCCAAAAATAAGAGAAAAATAAGGCAAAATGATCATGAAAACTAATTTTTAGCATATTAGCAAGCAATGATGATCAAAACATAGGCAAAGCATCTACAATAGATGACAATTAGCTAGAAGGAATATCATATTAATTCAAAGCATTTATGAGTAGTTTATATCTAATAAAGTTAAATTGCTCTCTAGCTAGAGGTTTAGTGAAAATGTCGACCAACTGATTTTCCTTATCCACATGTGTGATATAGATATCCTTTTTGGCAATCTGATCATGAAGACAATGATAACGAACCTTTATATGCTTATCTCTATTATGCAATATAGGATTATATGACAAGTTAATTGCCCTATTATTTTCACAATAGATAGGAGAAGCATCAAAATGAATGTTAAAGTCTTGGGGAATTTGCTCCATCCATAGGACCTGGGCACAACAACTCCCGACTGTAATGTATTCAACCACAATGGTTGATAATGCCATTGTGCTATATTTATCGGAGAACCAAGACACCAAGCATGGTCTTAGGAGAAAGCAAGTGCCACTTTTGCACTTTCTATCGATCAAGCATTGCATGCAATCTATCACTATAAGCCGTTATAGTAAAGTCCCTTGACTTGGGATCTCATAGACCAAAATTTAGAGTTTTGGATAAGTACCTCAAAATCCTCTTAAAAACTATAAGATGTGATTTATTAGGATTTTATTGAAAGAAGGCACACAAGCCAACACTAAACATTATATCAGGTCTAGAGGCAGTTAAGTAAAGTAAACTTCCAATCATACCTCTATAGAGCTTCTCATCTTCCTTATCACCTTCTTCATCTTTATCAAGTTTGGAAGTGTTTGACATGAGTGTGTACATCGGCTTGGTATTCTCCATCCCAAAGCCCTTAAGTAGCTCACTTGTATACTTGCCTTGGTTGATGAAGTTCCCATCTTTAGTTTACTTGATTTGAAAGCCAAGGAAGTATGTGATCTCACCCATCATACTCATCTCAAATTCTCTCTATATAAGATCACTAAATTCTTTGCAAAGATCAAGGTTAGTTTTGCCAAAAATTATATCATCAACATATATTTGAATGATAATAAAATTGCTAGAAGTGTGCTTTAGAAACAAGGTAGAATCTACTTTTCCCATGATATACCCATTATCTAACAAAAAGTTCTTTAATTTCTCATACCAAGTTCTAGATGCTTGTTTGAGTCCATAGAGATATTTTTGCAATAAATAAACATGGTTAGGTAAATTATCTTGTTCAAAGCCCAAGGGTTGTGCAACATACACTTCCTCCTCAATTGTTGAAGAAGATACTTGGATTTGATAGCACTTGTTGGATCTAGGGCTCTAGAGGGAGGGTGAATATAACTTCAAAATTCTCCCAAGATAAGTTATACCTTCAAATTATATCAATCAAAACCAATAGTTTAAGAGAAATTTGAAGCCCTAACTAAGATAGCATAGCAAGGAGGAGAGAAATTGAAACATGCACTTGGACAAGTTGGTTTAGAGTGGTTCCACTCTCCAAACTAAGAGAGAGTCAATCGATGACCTAGAGAGATCAACCTCTATGACTTTGCAATATGTGAATACTTATATTCATTCATAAGAGATACAAGGATACCACCATACATCCAAGGACTTACCTATTCAAGACAAGAGTCTTCCACCTACACAAGGACTTACCCACTTGATCAAGATATCTTCAGCCCTCAACAAGGACTTACCCACAGTTACATCAAGTCTTTGGCCTTGAAGGAATTTTCCCACTCTTCCTGAATCTTTGCCTTGCCCTTCTCCTTCGCCTGGAGAAGATCTTCACCTCTTGTTCAACCTTTAAGAAGAACAACAACTACTGCACCTTCACTCGGAGTAGCTCGCTTCAACATTTTCTTCTTTGAGAAAGAGGTAGGAAAGATGGAATGGAATGGGAGATTCACAACAACATGAAGGCAGCTCTCTTACAACTGGCCGAACTCATTCATAATAATTAAATGCTTTGTAAATGAGAGAGAGAGAAAGGGGCTTAAGGAGTTGCATCACACTTAACTATAGCAAGGACTTAGAATAGCATGAATGAGGAAACTTGGAATGAACTCCAAGGGGTAGTATTTATAGCTGTGGGTATTCCCTTGAGTGTGTGATAACTTAAGGGTGAAAATAGTAATTTTCCAAGTTACAACAGATCTATTCTCACTCAAAACAACTCTCCAACAGTTATAATCACTTTTCTGTGTTTTCCATACAGTACATTCGGTGGAGTTTTAATAAAGATAACTCAACTGATCCACTAAGTGACAAAGACAATTATCAAACTATCAGTCAAGTTTATCTTGGGAAACTTGTCCGATGAGTCAAAATTAGTTTTGCTTAGTTGATTGATTTGTCGAGTTTTGTGAGTGTGCAACTCAACTGATTGGTCATCTTCAGAAAATTCATTACTGGATCGATTGAGTTTCCAACTCGACTGATAAACAACATGTGATAAATATTCTAAGTTGACTATTAAGTGACCAAACATTGGAATTAAGTGTCCCTATTTTTTTTCATTTTAGTTACAAGTCATATCAACAATACAAGTGATTACAAAATCATCTACGGTCATTTGGAGTCATTTCCTAAAATGCGCACTTGCATTGCTTTTGACTTGAACTTGAACAATCTAGGGCTTGTGTAATTTGATCCTTTTCATGTACCTTCATCCTAAAATTAATCTTGAACAAACATATTAGATACATAGGAATGGAATGATAAAGTCGTTATCAAAATATGGGCAATGTATAACTATCAATTCAACAATATGTTCATCTCCACCACGTGTATTTCATCCATATCTAACACTACTCCTACCAATGAATGAGTTATACCAAGAGTAAGCCTTCATCCCAATGTACTAAATAGGATAAAACTCCCAGCCTTAAAATTCATTTAATCAACTTGAATACCCCACATGTTTTACACATACCCTAAGGCAGTAGGTTTAAATTATAAATGTTGGTGTTATTATATAAGGAGTAAAACCACTATATTGAGGCCCATATAATTCTTCAACCTAAATTTACATTGAAATTTACCACTAGTAACTATAATTTTTTTCATGGTTGCATCTTGCGCAAGAAAACAACATGTGACTGTAATCATGGCTCCCCCATAGGTTGGTAGAAGATGTGTACACCCATCTATGATGATCACATGTTGCATGAGAATAGAGGACTTCCAAAGCTCTATGTCCAGAGGTCAGTCAAACCTAATCTATATGTTCAACACATATATACATCTTTACTAGGACGGAAATCACCTATAGTATTATGTTGAGACATGAAAGATACCTATGTTAAAGAAGAAAGGAATACTAGAGGACCAAAGTAGGGGTCACTATCATTTGCATATGTGCATAACCACTATTTGATAAGGCGTGGAACTAAAATTTATAATTGACTAGCTTGGGAGTGAAGTTTTGAGGAACCCTTTACAAGGTAAACCTCATTCGTTCCATCAAATGGAATCCAAGATCCTATACTTACACTCTACACACCATTTTGAATCACGTTTTTCAAAATCAAATGAAAATGAAAAGACTAATCATATCGGGATGCCTTAAAGTTTACAAATAAAACTACCAAAATGGCATCCAAAATATCATATATATGTTTACCTTTAAGCATGTTGTTGATGCATGTCACTAGTGAAACCCAGAGGGGTGCCTTGGACACCTACAACCTTGAATCAATTGGGTAAGGAGTTTCACATACAAGGGTATTAAATGGTGTATCATTAGTCCCTATAAAATCATCCAGGGATAGTGGGCCCCTGAATCCATCATTCCACTAGCTGAAGGTTCCTTTGTGGTAAAACACACTACAAATATCTAGTGGAAAGAACCACCAACAAGTAGAAGTGATATACATGAGAAGCTAAATCGTGCTTAGGATCCCCAATCCCAAACTCCAGTGATGAATGAAGAAATGAGGGAAGACTTAAATAGATGATGTTCCCTTCTCTCCTAACATATATAACTTACAAAACCATCCCTTGGACCCCAAAAGTAGAAGTCTAGGAATCTCCAACGACATGGGTCACCTGCCTCTCAAAATAAAAAGTTTAGATGAAAAGACCTTAACAATCACCGATTTCTAATCCAAATTCAAAAGAAATACATGTCATAAACATTATAGAGGAAGTACCCAAGTTTTTTGTCACACACTATGATAAAATATCTTGTTTTCTCAAAAAAATCTTGTGTTTACTTCAAAATGTACTTCTTACAAAGAATAAGAAACATGGAAATATCATACCTACATGATGCTCCTTCCTGTCATGTGCCACAACCTTGTTAATCAAATTAGAATAATTCTTCTTATTATTGATCTCATTTATTATCACCAAATCATTATCCATCCCATCACGAGGATAGTCATATCTAATATTAATTTATAGCACATTGAATACTAAAAAGTTAATCTAATCAACCTCATTCACGCCCAACTCTACCAAAAATCGAATGACTTAGAGCATTTCTTTTCTTGATTTTCTTGTTGCAACAATGTAATTTACCTTTATTATAGAAAATATGGAACACTTTTACAATATTGACTGGTAAGAAATGGATCGCCATAAAAAAGTGAAGACATATTGACTGGTAGAATACATGTTATCAAAGTCACTTTTCGTGTTCGCATTGATGATGTCTTTAAAATTTTGTTTAGAATTACCAAAAATCAAAGACATGATTCTAGTACCTCTTAGATATATAAATTCATACTTGATGACCCCCTAGTGATCATTTCTAGGACTAGAGAGAATATTTCTCATAGTGCCAACCACATGAGTAATATCAAGAATACCATACAACATTCGAAACATTAAACTCTACACACAAATGAATAGGGAATCATGGTAGTCTCCTTTTTCTTCTTATCAGTAGATGAGCATGCCTTCTTACATATCTTGAAGTGACTTGAAAGTGGAGTACTCATGAAATTTATGGTTCTCATGTTCAACCTCTCAATATCCTACTCATCATGGATTTGTTATGAAAATGACAAACAACATCAACTCATGTAACATGTGATTTGGATCTCAATATCTTCCATTCTTGGCCCAAAACCTTCATCGATAAGGTTTTTAAAAGCTCTAGTTAGGTTTATAATCAAACTAACAACCTTTTATAGTATCAACATTCTATCTATATGAATTAGTCAAGTAATGAATTTGGGACTAGAAAAATTCCTAATGTAGACACATAGAGCTACACTTGCAATCTAGTATCTATACATTTGTATGAAAAATCAAAATTCTGGTACCCCTTATTGGGAACCTACTTCCACCCATATACAAACTCTTCTTCAAATCTATAGAATAAGTTCAATTTGTCCTTGACATCAATGTTTTTGCATGTTGCATGAAGATATCATGAACTAGATTTCAATTGAGAAAATTGTTCTTCACATCCATCTACTTGAGATCAAGGTCTTTTTGGGTTTTACAGGAGACAGAGAAGGCAGCGAAAACAAAAAAAAATTCTTCTCCCAAGCCCAGAATAAAGGAATCGCGTCAATGTCTATACAATAGGAAGGATGGTTTGTAGAGACATACCTTGTCCCGAGGCTTGCTCGACGACGTTACCTTGCGGCTTGCGTGGTCTTCACCTCCGGTCTTAGATGGTTTCTGTGTAGCTCCTGGTCTCATCGGGACTGTAGGGATTGATAGTTGTCCTCCAAGCAGAAGAAGTATCCCGCCTCTAAAGTAGTCCACACGGACCACCTAGAACTCTGATCTCCTTGTCCACAAGGAATCGGAAGGAGTCGTACCCTCTTTTTGGTGTTCTATTTACCAACACACTCTCCTGCCACCATTCTCTTTTCTGCAGTTGTCTTTCCCTTGTTGTGCCTCCCTTATTGGGTAGCACTTGCTCAGGCTCTCTCGGTTACCACAACTAGAGAGAATGACAACTTTGCAGAGCAACTAGTGTTCTGAGTTGTTGTTCCTGAGAAGCCCCCAATACCCCTATATATAGGAGGGTCATGGGACAGGGTTCTCTACCCCAGGCAATGTGGGATTAAAGCAGGAGTAGAAGGATTCGAAATTTTGCACAAAAAAATAAATTGTGCCACCTGAACCGATCGTTTCAAGAATGAAACGGTCAGTTGGAGACCTGAGTCGATCAGTTCACACCTGAACCAATCGGTTGGGGCACTAGAGTCGATCGGTTAAAGGATGAGACGATCGATTCATGGTCTTGGTCCAACTCAAATTGTATTTCATATTTGTTTCTAACTAATCAAATATGAATTCTTGTCCAAATCGAATTTGTACAAGTGAAACAATTTGTATTTGCAAAATAGTCTTCTGACTTTCCAAACGATCTCGGTTGGTCACACGAATCGACCAGTTCAACAATTGAGTTGATCGTTTCATTGACACATGATTCGATCGACACATGCTTGAGACAACTGGTTCACCAACCTGAGTCGATCGATTCATCCCTATGAGCCGATCGGTTGGGACAGCAGACTGTGCACATCACTCAATTGCAGTTCCAATTAATCTGATACTCTATTCAATTGGTCCAACACCTTGAACTCTATGATATGATCTATCAATTGATTGAGTGTTTAATTGAACTACTAAACTCCTTTAGTAATCAATCTAAACATCATTTGTGGATAAACTCCTCTTCCAGGTTAAATCCTATGTGTGTGACCCTGTAGGTCCATTTCACGTTGATAGTGAAAGTTCATAACATTTATGACTTCACAAGAAAAGAGTGGAACCTAGTCGCACATCTGTTCTACCCAAGTGAAAAGGAAAGTTAGAGAACAAATTTCAATACTATAATTTGTGAATGGTGTTACAGTGAATGTATAATTCCTTTGTCACTGATATCCCGAATGAACTCAAGGCATGGAATGGTCATCCTATCAACATTCATTCACTTTCTTGATCTCAGAGTAGATTGGAGGAGATATGTATGACATCAATATCACATATTGATTCACACATGCGTGCACACCTATCTCAATCCTACTCATCAAGATATCTTCAGCCCTCAACAAGGACTTACCCACAGTTTCATCAAGTCTTTGGCCTTGAAGGAATTTTCCCACTCTTCCTGAATCTTTTCCTTGCCCTTCTCCTTCGCCTGGAGAAGATCTTCACCTCTTGTTCAACCTTTAAGAAGAACAACAACTGCTGCACCTTCACTCGGAGTAGCTCGCTTCAACATTTTCTTCTTTGAGAAAGGGGTAGGAAAGATGGAATGGAATGGGAGATTCACAACAACATGAAGGCAGCTCTCTTACAACTTGCCTAACTCACTCATAATAATTAAATGCTTTGTAAATGAGAGAGAGAAAGGGGCTTAAGGAGTTGCATCACACTTAACTATAGCAAGGACTTAGAATAGCATGAATGAGGAAACTTGGAATGAACTCCAAGGGGTAGTATTTATAGCTGTGGGTATTCCCTTGAGTGTGTGATAACTTAAGGGTGAAAATAGTAATTTTCCAAGTTACAACAGATCTATTCTCACTCAAAACAACTCTCCAACAGTTATAATCACTTTTCTGTGTTTTCCGTACAGTACATTCGGTGGAGTTTTAATAAAGATAACTCAACCGATCCACTAAGTGACAAAGACAATTATCAAACTATCAGTCAAGTTTATCTTGGGAAACTCGTCCGATGAGTCAAAATTAGTTTTGCTTAGTTGATTGATTTGTCGAGTTTTGTGAGTGTGCAACTCAACTGATTGGTCATCTTCAGAAAATTCATTACTGGATCGATTGAGTTTCCAACTCGACTGATAAACAACATGTGATAAATATTCTAAGTTGACTATTAAGTGACCAAACATTGGAATTAAGTGTCCCTATTTTTTTCATTTTAGTTACAAGTCATATCAACAATACAAGTGATTACAAAATCATCTACGGTCATTTGGAGTCATTTCCTAAAATGCGCACTTGCATTGCTTTTGACTTGAACTTGAACAAGCTAGGGCTTGTGTAATTTGATCATTTTCATGTACCTTCATCCTAAAATTAATCTTGAACAAACATATTAGATACATAGGAATGGAATGATAAATTCGTTATCAAAATATGGGCAATGTATAACTATCAATTCAACAATATGTTCATCTCCACCACGTGTATTTCATCCATATCTAACACTACTCCTACCAATGAATGAGTTATACCAAGAGTAAGCCTTCATCCCAATGTACTAAATAGGATAAAACTCCCAGCCTTAAAATTCATTTAATCAACTTAAATACCCCACATGTTTTACACATACCCTAAGGCAGTAGGTTTAAATTATAAATGTTGGTGTTATTATATAAGGAGTAAAACCACTATATTGAGGCCCATATAATTCTTCAACCTAAATTTACATTGAAATTTACCACTAGTAACTATAATTTTTTTCATGGTTGCATCTTGCGCAAGAAAACAACCTGTGACTGTAATCATGGCTCCCCCATAGGTTGGTAGAAGATGTGTACACCCATCTATGATGATCACATGTTGCATGAGAATAGAGGACTTCCAAAGCTCTATGTCCAGAGGTCAGTCAAACCTAATCTATATGTTCAACACATATATACATCTTTACTAGGACGGAAATCACCTATAGTATTATGTTGAGACATGAAAGATACCTATGTTAAAGAAGAAAGGAATACTAGAGGACCAAAGTAGGGGTCACTATCATTTGCATATGTGCATAACCACTATTTGATAAGGCGTGGAACTAAAATTTATAATTGACTAGCTTGGGAGTGAAGTTTTGAGGAACCCTTTACAAGGTAAACCTCATTCGTTCCATCAAATGGAATCCAAGATCCTATACTTACACTCTACACACCATTTTGAATCACGTTTTTCAAAATCAAATGAAAATGAAAAGACTAATCATATCGGGATGCCTTAAAGTTTACAAATAAAACTACCAAAATGGCATCCAAAATATCATATATATGTTTACCTTTAAGCATGTTGTTGATGCATGTCACTAGTGAAACCCAAAGGGGTGCCTTGGACACCTACAACCTTGAATCAATTGGGTAAGGAGTTTCACATACAAGGGTATTAAATGGTGTATCATTAGTCCCTAGAAAATCATCCAGGGACAGCGGGCCCCTGAATCCATCGTTCCACTAGCTGAAGGTTCCTTTGTGGTAAAACACACTACAAATATCTAGTGGAAGGAACCAACAAAAAGTAGAAGTGATATACATGAGAAGCTAAATCGTGCTTAGGATCCCCAATCCCAAACTCCAGTGATGAATGAAGAAATGAGGGAAGACTTAAATAGATGATGTTCCCTTCTCTCTTGACATATATAACTTACAAAACCATCCCTTGGACCCCAAAAGTAGAAGTCTAGGAATCTCCAACGACATGGGTCACCTGCCTCTCAAAATAAAAAGTTTAGATGAAAAGACCTTAACAATCACCGATTTCTAATCCAAATTCAAAAGAAATACATGTCATAAACATTATAGAGGAAGTACCCAAGTTTTTTGTCACACACTATGATAAAATATCTTGTTTTCTCAAAAAAATCTTGTGTTTACTTCAAAATGTACTTCTTACAAAGAATAAGAAACATGGAAATATCATACCTACATGATGCTCCTTCCTGTCATGTGCCACAACCTTGTTAATCAAATTAGAATAATTCTTCTTATTATTGATCTCATTTATTATCACCAAATCATTATCCATCCCATCACGAGGATAGTCATATCTAATATTAATTTATAGCACATTGAATACTAAAAAGTTAATATAATCAACCTCATTCACGCCCAACTCTACCAAAAATCGAATGACTTAGAGCATTTCTTTTCTTGATTTTCTTGTTGCAACAATGTAATTTACCTTTATTATAGAAAATATGGAACACTTTTACAATATTTACTGGTAAGAAATGGATCCCCATAAAAAAGTGAAGACATATTGACTGGTAGAATACATGTGTTCAAAGTCACTTTTCGTGTTCGCATTGATGATGTCTTTAAAATTTTGTTTAGAATTACCAAAAATCAAAGACATGATTCTAGTACCTCTTAGATATATAAATTCATACTTGATGACCCCCTAGTGATCATTTCTAGGACTAGAGAGAATATTTCTCATAGTGCCAACCACATGAGTAATATCAAGAATACCATACAACATTCGAAACATTAAACTCTACACACAAATGAATAGGGAATCATGGTAGTCTCCTTTTTCTTCTTATCAGTAGATGAGCATGCCTTCTTACATATCTTGAAGTGACTTGAAAGTGGAGTACTCATGAAATTTATGGTTCTCATGTTCAACCTCTCAATATCCTACTCATCATGGATTTGTTATGAAAATGACAAACAACATCAACTCATGTAACATGTGATTTGGATCTCAATATCTTCCATTCTTGGCCCAAAACCTTCATCGATAAGGTTTTTAAAAGCTCTAGTTAGGTTTATAATCAAACTAACAACCTTTTATAGTATCAACATTCTATCTATATGAATTAGTCAAGTAATGAATTTGGGACTAGAAAAATTCCTAATGTAGACACATAGAGCTACACTTGCAATCTAGTATCTATACATTTGTATGAAAAATCAAAATTCTGGTACCCCTTATTAGGAACCTACTTCCACCCATATACAAACTCTTCTTCAAATCTATAGAATAAGTTCAATTTGTCCTTGACATCAATGTTTTTGCATGTTGCATGAAGATATCATGAACTAGATTTCAATTGAGAAAATTGTTCTTCACATCCATCTACTTGAGATCAAGGTCTTTTTGGGTTTTACAGGAGACAGAGAAGGCAGCGGAAACAAAAAAAAATTCTTCTCCCAAGCCCAGAATAAAGGAATCGCGTCAACGTCTATACAATAGGAAGGATGGTTTGTAGAGACATACCTTGTCCCGAGGCTTGCTCGGCGACGTTACCTTGCGGCTTGCATGGTCTTCACCTCCGGTCTTAGATGGTGTCTGTGTAGCTCCTGGTCTCACCGGGACTGTAGGGATTGACAGTTGTCCTCCAAGCAGAAGAAGTATCCCGCCTCTAAAGTAGTCCACACGGACCACCTAGAACTCTGATCTCCTTGTCCACAAGGAATCGGAAGGAGTCGTACCCTCTTTTTGGTGTACTATTTACCAACACACTCTCCTACCACCATTCTCTTTTATGTAGTTGTCTTTCCCTTGTTGTGCCTCCCTTATTGGGTAGCACTTGCTCAGGCTCTCTCGGTTACCACAACTAGACAGAATGACAACTTTGCAGAGCAACTAGTGTTCTGAGTTGTTGTTCCTGAGAAGCCCCCAATACCCCTATATATAGGAGGGTCATGGGACAGGGTTCTCTACCCCAGGCAATGTGGGATTAAAGCAGGAGTAGAAGGATTCGAAATTTTCCACAAAAAAATAAACTGTGCCACTTGAACCGATAGTTTCAAGAATGAAACGGTCAGTTGGAGACCTGAGCCGATCAGTTCACACCTGAACCAATCGGTTGGGGCACTAGAGTCGATCGGTTAAAGCATGAGACGATCGATTCATGGTCCTGGTCCAACTCAAATTGTATTTCATATTTGTTTCTAACTAATCAAATATGAATTCTTGTCCAAATCGAATTTGTACAAGTGAAACAATTTGTATTTGCAAAATAGTCTTCTGACTTTCCAAACGATCTCGGTTGGTCACACGAATCGACCAGTTCAACAATTGAGTTGATCGTTTCATTGACACATGAGTCGATCGACTCATGCTTGAGACAACTGGTTCACCAACCTGAGTCGATCGATTCATCCCTATGAGCCGATCGGTTGGGACAGTAGACTGTGCACATCACTCAATTGCAGTTCCAATTAATCTGATACTCTATTCAATTGGTCCAACACCTTGAACACTATGATATGATCTATCAATTGATTGAGTGTTTAATTGAACTACTAAACTCCTTTAGTAATCAATCTAAACATCATTTGTGGATAAACTCCTCTTCCAGGTTAAATCCTATGTGTGTGACCCTGTAGGTCCATTTCACGTTGATAGTGAAAGTTCATAACATTTATGACTTCACAAGAAAAGAGTGGAACCTAGTCGCACATCTGTTCTACCCAAGTGAAAAGGAAAGTTAGAGAACAAATTTCAATACTATAATTTGTGAATGGTGTTACAGTGAATGTATAATTCCTTTGTCACTGATATCCCGAATGAACTCAAGGCATGGAATGGTCATCCTATCAACATTCATTCACTTTCTTGATCTCAGAGTAGATTGGAGGAGATATGTATGACATCAATATCACATATTGATTCACACATGCGTGCACACCTATCTCAATCCTACTCATCAAATGGCCATGGATATCAAAATCCCCCAGGATGGACAAATCCCATATCTATCACTCACCCCTTAAAAGCCCCATGTGTCAAAGCCACCCAATCATCGCCTTTATAACAACCCATGTTTCAGGATTGCGTTTGATGATGTCAAAGTGTACCCAACAACATGTGTTGAGTGTAGTGATTTCAGGTCAAAGAATCACATTCACCACCATCACTGTGAGAACTGATTGTGACAACCATGTCATGGTTCCATGTGTCAAACTCATGGTGGGTCTATCTGGTACACTTGTTCTCTTACAAGTACCTATGTGTTTGGTTTGATATCTCCATATCATGACTAATGAGATTCTATCATCAACCAACATCAAAATCTAGTCTTGTGTGTCATTAATGTCTATCTACCTTCCACAATGACATCCGACTAGGGACATAATAAGAATGTACGAACCCTTAGCATCAGTATGATCTCATCGTTTAGGTCCTTAACCTGAAAGCATACGTCATTGAGTATTTTCATTCTCTAGACATTCAATATGATCTATCATTATCTCATATGACTAAACCAGAAAGAATTGAAAGCTTGCCTTTGATGTTTATCAAATCAATCTTAATGTATCCCACCAATCATCCCATGATTGGCTCTTAGGGCATACATACCAACAGACTCCCACTTGCACTGCGAGCCAATCACCTTTGAATCATATTCTTAGTGATCTTCAAACATGTCCCACATGTTATTGTGCTCTAGTGCTAACATAGTGAGTTATGTAAACACCTTGCCAAAGTCGGTATTAATTGTATGTCTCTCATCTCTTCGTTGTACGTCACACGTATGAGATGGAGTTGTCGTAATATGTGATCTAGTATTTCTTTGCTAACCTTTAGCCACATTGCATGACCAAGCACTCCTAACTTGTCATCAATGACCGGAATATCTATAAGTTCGTCTCTATGAACTCCTAGATCCATATAGTATCCACTACTATTCTCTAACACATAGATACTTGGCATTTCCTTTTAAAACAACTTTATTGGAACGTTTCCATTTATCAACAAACATTCACTTTTATATATCTCATATATATTTTGCGATTAATTTTTTGTCCTTTTCAAAAGTTTGCACCAGTGTAACTCTTTTAAGTGAACCCTTCCTTATTTCCATAGAACTAGTTCTTATGGTATTCCAGTAACCCTTACTAGAACTAGACAGACATCCACTCGTCATGTCCCACATATGAGTTATCATGATCAGCATATCATATTGTCATGTCCCACATACATGATGATAAATGCATTTCGTTCTTGCCATGTCCATACATGCAAGATGATGGGATGATTACATACATGATAGATCCATATCTATTCTTAGTGTTCCCATTCTACATAAGAATTGGACACTTGGCCTTGGGATACTAACTCCGTGTAACATGGATAAGTTTTTCTCCCACAGAATCTGTGCACACTGAACCCTTCAGTATAGACTGTCAATGTATGCTTTATCTTTTCAGGTCAAGAGGTTTTTCGAGAACTATCTCTATAGATCTCTATTCCTATTACATAGGAAACATCTCTATGTTCGCTAATTTCCAGTTTGGATTTCCACTCTAGAACATTTCCATTTCACATGCAAATATGCTCCCACTAAATCACAGATCCCTTCTTTATCTTTGTCATATCAGTCAAACCCTTTGACTATATCATCAAGGTAAAGATCACATTTTGAGTTTCTTGTACTCAATCAATCACATTGATTAGTCCATTGTAACTTATAGACTTCATTTGCATTAATGGATTCATAAACCTTATAGGTTATGTCACGTACACATCATTGTTTTATTCCTTACAGGAATGCGGTTTTAGTATATGTATGCCAAATCTCTTAGTCATTAAGTTGCAATCAACAAGCATCATCCTTCTCAAAATGTCATCCATGTGTCTTAACAATTAAGACTCATTCACACTTATGGATTTCATCCCAATAGGTGATACCATCAAGGTCATACCTTATCGTTCACATGGAAGACATTTAGGATGTAATGGTCATAAATCATAACTCAGAATATGATTCCTCGTATTCATATAGATAGTTGATTCATCACATGACCAACTCATCACATAGATAATCGAGGTGTATCTATTAAGGATGTAAGCACTCACAACTCCTTGTGATTCTTAATGTCCTTTATTAGTGTGGGGTATTCTTTATTTAAGAAGAAATTAGTTATTTTATAATCATCCTCTAACTCCTTAGAGTATGACTCCTTTTTGATTTAGACATCACCATGCCTTAATCACGAGCTTACTATGATACATAATCATAATCACTCATAAGAATCTCAAACATTTAGTCCAAGTATTTCATTCATTGATCTCATCAAGAAGTAACACTTTACCAAATTGTAGTTCATCTATGATATTCTTGAACACTTCAAGATATTCATATTGGTATTTCTCTAAACACCATTTGAAGTATTAGCATTTGCTCCAATAGGTATGTAAATACATCACATGTATTATACCTAATAGTATAATCATTGTCCCACTACCACTAGTGAAGATTAATTAATCATATCTAAGAGATTCAGGATTGTTACTGGTTCTCTAACCAAAAAAATCTAGATTTATCCATCATATGGAAACTAGAAATGAATTTTTCATGATTTATGCTAATTTGATTGTTTGAGTTATCAATAACTTTTAGGTATCATTTTATCTTATTCATACCAAGTACCACAAGATAAACAAGGCATTGCCATAAATATCATATCTTTGAAATTGAAACATCAACATTATTAATTACTATCATTGTCATACAATATGCAAAAATAATTTGTTTCTATCCATTGGAAAATATGAAATAGCAGTTCATAACTCTATTACATGCCTTCAAGGCTGAAAATAAACTAAAGTACTCCTATTTGTGGAGGCAACACTTTCCCCATGTATTGGGCACTTTACACTTTATATCTTGGTATCATATACCTCAAAAAGTGTTACAAGTTTATTTCATGACACCTTCAGGTGGAGACGTCTGTCGCCTCCTTCTTCTTTAGTTCTTCTAAATAGAGTGGACAATTCCTTTTCCATTGTCCTTTCTTTTGAAAATGGTGGCAATTGCCTCTCTTGGTCACGCCTCCCTTGGCCTTGAGAGTTGAAGACGACTTGGGCTGCTGGCTAGCATCAAAACCTTTCTTAGCCTTGCCCTTGCCCTTGTGCTTGGACTTGCCTTTCTTGCTGTTGATCATCATCACAAATTTAGGCTTGTACTTATTCATATGTGCCTCGGTTGTCCTCAACATGCCCAACAACTCTATCAACGGCTTGTCAAAGTTTTTCATGTTGTAGTTCATCACAAAATGACTGTAGGTTTCTGGCAACGATTGCAGTATCATGTCAGTAGCCAACTCTTAGCTCAGGGGAAATCCCAGTTTCGTCAGGTTCTCCACATACCCAATCATCTTGAGCGTGTGAGGACCAACTGGATCTCCTTCTGTCATGACACACTTGAACAGTGCCTTGGAGACATCATATCTCTCTTGTCGTGCTTGATCTTCATACATGTTCTTGAGATGTTGAATCATCTCAATGACACCCATGTTCTCATGTTGTCTTTGCAACTCGTGGTACATGGAGCACAACATCAACCACTTTGCATCAATGGCATCATTAGAATGCTTCTTATAAGCATCCCTTTCTACCTTTGGTGTGGTAGGAGCAGGTTCCTCTGGAATTGGAGTATCTAGGACATAGAGCTTTTGCTCTTGAGTGAGAACAATTCTCAATGTCCTAAACCAGTCGTAGAAGTTAGTCCCATTCATCTTGTCCTTTTCAAGGACCGATCGCAACGAAAAGTGATTGTTGTTTGTTGTCATTTTTACTACAAAAGGAAATATATGCAATTTCGTCCAAAACTCAATTTTGACTTATTTGATTGATTTGAAAAATTAATGATATAATTAGGACTTTAATTAATTATCACTCCCACTATTTTGTTAAAATTGATAGCCCTCACCATCAATTTGGAAGATTGCATCGTACAATCTTCTAGTGGGTCATGATCCATATTTCATCAAGTCATGAGTCAGCTTTGGCTGATCGCCCACAATCTTGACTATTTAGGTAGGCCATCATGCCAATTGCATCATATGCAACTCTTGATGAATGAACATGCACAACACCTTACCATGAACATTGTGTGCCTCTGGGCTTAGATGCTCTAAGAATCACAAGTTAAGTCTAACCCAAAAGCCGACATGGTAAACATGCACCCTGCTTTAGCAGAACCTACATGTTTACCCTTCACACTTCCACGAGATAGATGGTGCACCATGCTTTGACGTAACCTATGCTTGTTCGATCAAGTTTTTCATGTGTGCCGCTAATGGAAGGCATAAAAGACTTAATATTTAGATGAGGGATTTGGTTTTATAGGTACATATACATATCCAATCACCACAATACATATTATGTATCATATACATGCTATATCCCACAGAAAACATGTGAAATGATAAAAGCGATAATTATGGTCGTCCTAATGTGATTCCTCAAGCCAAGAGGAATCACAGTCATCTAGGTCTACATCATATGCAACCTGTACAGGATGAAGTGCTATAGTCATCCGATTTGATCAACTCACCACATGAATGACATGCTCACCCTGGTCGGTTGTCTGGGTTCCACCAGCCCATCGGTTGGCTCCCCTAATTGATCGCTTTGCCTAGTCATCGTGCATCTCCTCAGGTCACCACCCGCTCATCTCACTCCTCAAGCTAATCATCTGGATCTCCAATCGATCAGTTCACGCCTTGAATCGATCGTCTCAGTCATCGTCAGATGTCCTCTATTCTTTGACATAACAGGAAATAAAAGATCTATCCTATTTTACATTTGATTAGGAAACCCTGAGTTACATTCGGTGGGAGCAAAGGTAGGAAAGAAATCTCAAGTTATCTCAAGTTACATCAGGAATAAGGAGGTAGGGAATCGGTGCGCAGACCAAGATGCAAGCAACCACATTCAACCAAGCACACATATAGGGTTTATTGGCCATAGCCACACTATACATCCACCACAAAACTCCTTTAAGGGCGATGTGTATCAAGTGCATTCATATTACATATCATATATGTATATTGGGATTTGTGGATTTAGGATTGGACATTCATAAAGCCAATTTTATTCACATTGTACGCAATAAATAAAGGCAACAAACCAAAATCGATCACATCAATAATCCTAAAGTATAGAGAAGATGACGTGGCTATAATACCACTGTTGGGTTTTAGAGGAGATAGAGAAGGCAGCGGAAACAAAAAAAATTTCTTCTCCCAAACCCAGAATAAAGGAATCGTGTCAATGTCTATACAATAGGAATGATGGTTTGTAGAGACATACCTTGTCCAGAGGCTTGCTCGGTGATGTTACCTCATGGCTTGTGCGGTCTTCACCTCTGGTCATGGACGGTGTCTATGTAGCTCCTGGTCTCACCGGGACTGTCGGGATTGACATCTGTCCTCCAAGCGGCAGAAGTCTCCTGCCTCTGAAGTACTCCACATGAACCACCTGGAACTCCGATCTCCTTGTCCCACAACGAATCGGAAGGAGTCGTACCCTCTTGTCGACGTACTAGTCACAAACACAATCTCCTTCCACCAGTTGCTTTTTTGCATTTGTCTTTCCCTTGTTGTGCCTCCCTTATCGGGTAGCACTTGCTCGGGCTCTCTTGGTTACCACAACCAGAGAAAACTACAACTTTGGAGAGCAACTGGTGTTCTAAGTTGTTGTTCCTGAGAAGCCCCCAATACCCCTATATATATAGGACGTTCATGGGACAGGGTTCTCTACCCTGGGCAATGTGGGATTAAAGAATAAGTAGAAGGATTCAATATTTTCCATAAAACAATCAACCACGCCACCTGAACTGACTGTTTCAAGCATGAAATGATCGGTTGGAGACCTGAGTCGATCGGTTCACACCTGAACCGGTCGGTTGGGGTACCTGAGCCAATCGGTTCAAGCATGAGCCGATCGGTTCGTGGTCTTGGTCCAACTCAAATTGACTTTCATATTTGTTTCCAACTAATCGAATATTAATTCTTGTCCAAATCAAATTTGTATAAGTGAAACAAATTGTTTTTGCAAAATAGTCTTTTGACTTTCCAAACGATCTCAGTTGGTTACATGAATCAAACGGTTCAACAATTGAGCCAATCATTTCATTGACACATGAGATGATCGACTCATGCTTGAGCCGACCGGTTCACCAACCTGAGCTGATCGGTTCATCCCTATGAGCCGATCGGTTAGGAAAGCAGACTGTGCAAATTAGTCAATTGCAGTTCCAATCAATCTGATACTCTATTCAATTGGTCCAACACCTTGAACACTATGATATTGAGCTATCAATTAATTGAGTGCTTTATTGAACTACTAAACTCCTTTAGTAATAAATATAAACATCATTTGTGGATAAACACCTCTTCTAGGTTAAATCCTATGTGTGTGACCCTACAGGTCCATTTCACGTTGGCAGTGAAAGTTCATAACACTTATGACTTCACAAGCAAAGAGCAGTGCCTAGTCGCACATCAGTGCTACCCATGTGAAAAGGAAAGTTAGAGAAAAACTTTCAATCCTACAATCCATGAATGATGTTACATTGAATGTATAATTCCTTTGTCACTGATATCCTGAATGAACTCAAGGCATGGAACAGTCATCCTGTCAACGTTCATTCACTTTCTTGATCTCAGTGTAGATTGGAGGAGATATGTATGACATCAATATCACATACTGATTCACACATTCGTGCACGCCTATCTCAATCCTACTCATCAAGTGGCCATGTATATTAAACTCCCTCAGGAGGGACAAATCCCATATCTATCACTCACCCCTCAAAATCCCCATGTGTCAACGCTACCCAATCATCACCTTTATAACAACCCATGTTTTAGGATTGTGTTTGATGATGTCAAACTGTACCCAATGACATGTGTTGAGTGTAGTGATTTCAGGTCAAAGAATCACATTCACCACCATCAATGTGAGAATTAACTGTGACTACCATGTCATGGTTCCATGTGTCAAACTCATGGTGGGTCTGTCCGGTACACTTGTTCTCTAACAAGTACCTATGTGTTTGGTTTGATATCACCATATCATGAATAATGGGATTTTTAAACCAACACCACAATCTAGTCTTGTGTGTCATTGTTTTCTATCTACCTTCCACAATGACATCCAACTAGGGACATAATAAGAATGTACAAACCCTTAGCATCTGTATGATCTCATCGTTCAGGTCCTTAACCTAAAAGCATACATCATTGAGTACTGGCATTCTCTAGACATTCAATCTGTTCTATCATTATCTCATATGACTGAACTAGAAAGAATTGGAAGCTTTCCTTTGATGTTTATCAAATCAATATTAATGTATCCCACCAATAATCCCATGATTGGCTCTCAGGGCATACATACCAACATGTCTATGTTGACAAAAAAACCTAGAAGCAATATGATGGAATTCATCTATTAGGATGAAATATCTCACCAAGAGCATCCATAATCTTTCAATAATTTTTTTGACAACTTGTGTAGCTATGTATATGTATCTCTACCATTTTTATCTTTCTTCATCATGTATATACACTTGTATGTAATGTGCATTGACCTTTATAAAGCACCACAAGATCATATGTATCATCTTTTACAAATTATTCTCCTCCTTCTATATTGCTTGATGATTGTGCACTCTCTCTGTATGAGTTTGTTCCTCATGAAAAATCTTTAGCTCCCAAACAATTAAGGAAATAAGATTAAATGTATTTATATAGATAAAGGATGATCAAATCTATTAAATGTCTTCAACTTATGATTGGAATACTCTTCCTAGTGATGGTCCTTCTCCCCCTACCCACAAGTCTCCAATTGAGTCTCTAAATCATTCACCTACACATAGGGAATAGGACCCATCATTGTGCTATCATTTTACTACTAGTAGTGATCAGGCTCCTTTTATTCATCATCTAAATATATCACATGTAAAGAAGTTGAAGCATGCATGTACTTATTACTAACATGATCTAGTAGCCCCTACATCATCATTTTGAAACTTTGTCACTGTCTAACTCTCATAGAATATCACATTTATATGTTTGTTCATGGCTTTTGCCCTAGATCACATAACATATAGTCAGACTTATGACCACCATAACAAAGTAAAACACATTACATAACTTTATCATCTAGATTTTTTTTCTATTCCTTAGGAACGAGTGCATACACCTTGCACCTAGATACACACATATGATAATAGTATGCATCCTTACATGTTCGAATCTACTTAGGTATATTAATTTCCAAAGGAATTGATGGATATCAATAAATCAAGTAGCAAGAAATACTCACTTATCACCTTAGAATATCTTTGGGAACTATGGGGTCTTCAACATTCATTTGACATTCACCATAGTGGTACAATTAATCCTCTAAGTTATATCATTGTTTTATTGTGTTACAACATCTACCACTTCATTCATATGCCACATTGAACACATTACTCATGGAACCCCTACAAGGACACTCTCGCCCATTGTTATGTGGAGGCACTTCACCTTTTTATCTATATCTTGCTCTACTAAGGCATTAAACTTCTAGAACCCCTAGAAAACATGTTTCTTACTCTATAACAAGTATACCACTCCTTCCTACTTGCATCATCAATGAATTGGAAAAAAAATATGTATTACCACCTAGTGATGACACCTCAAACTTATGTATACATCCAAATGAGAGATAGAAGAATCTTTGACTTAACTATAATTCTTTTCTTGAAAAGAATTTTTTGATGTATCCTAGTTGATATTAATCACAAGAATTGATATTGGTATGTTCTTCAAAAGAAATAAACTACTTCTTTAATAGAATTCAACTTGCTCACTCATTTTCCTAGTAGAACGTGATATAGATCTTCTTGTTGATCTTCAACTACAAATATACCACCTTTGAGCACTTTAATCTATACATAGTACAATGTGCAACATAATTTTCATTGTATGACAATTAGTGACCCTTTTTAATCTTACATTTAGCATCATCAAATATTTAATGATATCCTAATATATATAATGATAAAAAATATCAAAATCATTCATAAATCAAGAACATGAAGAACCTTCTTGATCATGACTATGAAACCAAAACATGTCTCAACTCATATGTCTTCTATCACAACCATTGTAGAGAAGCTGGTATTTTGCATTTTAACCATGTCAAGCCTCTCCCTATATGTAGTGAATAACTCCTTATTGGATGACACATGCTAGGAAGTTACCATATCCACCAACAACTCAAAATCATACTCAATAACATGTAAATATTAATATTAGATTGTAAAGACAAAATCATCACCATCATTGTTTGTATCATTTCTGTCATTGTAATGTTCTATCATCATCCTTCTACTCCTTAGGTTGAAATAATATTTCCTTTTCTTGTCCTATTATTCCTTCTTGAACTGAATCAATTTGGCACAATTGATGCTCCTTCTACTCTTCAACATAGATCTATCATGAGCCTTCCCGCATTCCTAGCATTTGTTGAAAATACAGGCACAATGTATGGCAGTGGAAACAAAATTTTATCTATTTGTATTCCCATAACAGCAATATTGTGTCAACAACTATGAAATAAGAAGGATGGTTTAACAAGTTTATACCTAGTCTTAGAGAAAGTTTAAAGACAACAACTCGTTGCACTGCAAATATCTTCTGGTTGCTCTATGATGGTGTCTATGAAGCTGCCAGTCTTCTCCATGAATAGTGAACTAAACAACCTCTGTAGTGACTCTTACGATCTCATCACAGACTATTGACTAACATTGTCCTCCTAGAAGTAGCCAAATGACTCCTTCTTGTAGAGAAGTCCACACAAACCACTAGAACTCTTATCATTCTTGTAGAACTGATAGGAAGGAGCTATCTCTCTCGTTGGCATACTAGTCACCAACTTGCTCTCCCACAACTATGATCCTCAGTTGTTCTCTCCCTCAGTGTCCCTCCCTAGTTTGGTAGGACTTGCTTGGGCTGTCTTGGTTACCAGAACAGAGAGGAAAACAATTATTAGAGCAACTGATTCTCAATTTTGTGTGTTGGAAAGCCCCCAATAACCTGGTATTTTTAGGTGGGGTTAGGGTCAGGGTTCCCAATATGTTTGGGATCTGTGCGGGAGTGGAAGGGACTGGAAGATCTTGAATTTTTTCAGCTTGTGTCATCCAACTGGTCGTTTGGCAACCCAAATGGCCTTCTGGAAAGAGAGTTGATCTATTTGCACTATGAGACGGTCTCACAATTACCCAAATGTACACAAATTTGGCTAAGTCATTTCCAGTTAATGAGGGCATTAATTTCCTTATGTTAGTATAATTGATCAATCCAAATGATCAAAATTTCTTATGAATTCTAGAAAGTTACTAGAACCTTCCTTCAACGCAACCGAGTTGATTGGTTCACCAGGTGAATAGGTTGTCTCGCTCATCTTAGTAGATTAGTTCACCTAGTGAGCTGATTGATTGGGCTAATTCGTGCATAACTACAGCATATTCAGTTCCAATTATCCCAATTCTCCAAACACCCATCTCAACCCTTAAAATGATCTTCTGACTCTCCAAACAGTTGTCTCACATTGTGCATCTATCATTTGTCTATGCAATCAGCTAATTTGTTGGATGAATTGAAAACCTAAACATTTTAGTAATCAATTCAATCATCATTCAGTATTAAACTCCTTTTCTAGATAAGTTCTTTTGTGTGTGACCCTATAGGTCACATATCATGTTGGTAGTGAATTTCCATAACTAAATTATGACATCATATGTAGAGAGAAGTTCCTAATCACACATCAATGCAACCTGAGTGAATCAAAAGTTGTAGAACAACTTCAACCTATAATATGTGTAAGATGTTGTAGTGATTGTATAATTCATTTGTCTTTGATATTCGGAGTGAACTCGAGGCATGGAGTTGTCATCCTTACAACGTTCAACCCATGTTCCTTGAACCAAGAGCAAACTCTCTGAGATAATGTGACCTCAATATCATATATTGATTCACATGTGCATGCGCTTGCATTTCTCAATCTCTCTTATCAAGTGGCCAGGATATCAAATACCAGTAGGAGGGACAAATTCCATTTCTATCACTCACAGTCAATCCCCATGTATCAAAGCTACCCAATCATCACCTTTATGAAAACTAGTATTTCAAGATTACAATTGATGATGTCAATGTATACCCATCGACATGAGATGAGTGTAGTGATTTCAGGTCTAAGAATCGCAATCACCACCTTCTCTATGAGAGATGACTATGAAAATCAATGATGGTTTCCATGTGTCACTCTCAATGTGGGTCTGTCTCATACACTATTCCATAACATGTATCTTTGAGCTTAATTTGATATGTGATATCATGACTAATGAGATTTTGTCACAAACCAACCCACACTCCAGCTTTACATGTTACATGGGTCTATCTACCTTCCATAGTAGCAAATGACTAGGGGAATATTAATGAAGTACATACTCTTATTATTCATATGATCTCATTCTCCAAGTCACGTACTTGAAGACTTGCTTCATTGATTATTATCATTCTTTAAACATTCATAATGTTTCCTCACTATCTCATAACTGAATGAAACATAATGAATTGAAAGCTTTCCTTTATGAGCATTGGTCAAACATTTTATGATATGTGCCATGTAAATCATCACATGATTGGATTTTTGGGCATACCTTACAAAGAGACTCCCACTTTCACTTAGAGTCGATCATCCACGAATCTCATTCTTAGTGATTAAAACATGTCCACCGTGTTTATACTGCGCAAGTGCTAATCCAACAGGTTAGTAACACTTTTTCTATCATTCGGTATAGTGCATGTTTCTTATCTCTGTGTTGTGAGATGAAACCTCCGTAATATGGATCAAAAGTGTTACAAGGGCAGATGATGGTTGGGAAAAAATTATTTGGGGCTCTTAGCATGTTCCCAAGTGGAGTACGATTGTTTATAGAGAAATCCTATGCAGGATCCCAACCAAAGAACGACTCATTGCCTGGGGCATCAATGTGAATGACGAGTGCTTACTGTGAAGGAGAGAAAAATAAAGCCATACACATCTCTTCTTGGAGTGCTGATACACCAAGCTGATACGGTCCACTATATGTCTCAAGAATTTTTGGGGTCCAAATCATAACAATAGTCTGGAAGACATCACCTTGTGGATGTACTCAAACCTAAAGAGCAAGAGGAACATAGATTTTGGTGGACTTTGCCTCGCAACCTTTTGCTATTTTACCTGGGAGGAAAGGAACTCCAGGGCCCATGGTGGGCCTCCAAGGGCTGAGACGGATATCATCAAAAAGATTACCAAGCAAATCTCATATCAATTACTTGTAAAGAAAATTCTAGTTAAGGGTATATCTAACCTTTTGAAGGTTTACTGGGGTTTTTTGTAACCAACATGTGTACACCTTACTGGTGGGGGTTACTGTTTATTCCCTTTCTCCCTAAAGTAGGATGTAAGGCTTGAGATGGGATTTTGTATACCCCAATCTCTTCCTGGTGTTGGCCGCAAGGTTTGTAATAGTAGCATGTGCTACTTTTCTCTTTGGAATATATTTACCTTTTCCAAAATAAAATAAACCTCCGTAATATGGTATTTGATAATCCATGCTTAATAAGTAGCTTCACTTTCATCACAATATTATTACTGAGTCATGAATGATTGTAACATTTGTAAGTTCATCATATGAACTTCTAGATCCATATAGCATCACTTTGTGTTCATAACACAAGTATACCTGTCTTCCTTTTGTAGAATAGAATTAATGGCTATTAGTTTGGAACCCTTTTATTTTCCTTTATATCAAACATATTTTATTGCAATCACTTTTGACATTTTGGAAGCTTATATTGGTGTAAACCTTCATACCCAACTCCTCCTATTCCACTATTTGTAATTACTAGTAATCTATCGTTAAGTACTTCTCAAGTGTTAATGGATATCTTTAACGACATTCCAATAACCCTTATTGGAATTGAATATCATCTTGTCATGACCAATAAATACAATATTATATGGGATAAGTATATTTATAACATCCATGAGAGATCCATTTCTATAGACTATGACATCTCAATCATGTTGTTTCCATTCTTCACAAGAATTGGAACATATGGCTCATGAGAGACTAATCTGGATTCTCTCGTATTGAATCCTTTTCGTGTTGAAATCTTTCAACATCTTGTTATTATATGTGCTCAATATTAAGTCATGACACATTCAAGAACTATATATATAGGTCTTGATCCTATATCATAGGATGTCTCACCCAATCCTTCACAATTGAAGGGGTTTTTTCATCCCAGTTCTCAATATTCAAAATATTGAGAGATATTCCTCATATGCTTCCACTAAATCTTTATAAATAATATATTTCATATTTTATCTTAATTCAATTCAAACTCTTTGTCAAGTCAAAGATCCCTCCTCTGAGTTATTTGTTTCAATCTTGGATTGAACTTTGCAATTTATAGACTTTATTTGCATTGTTGAAGTTATAAAATGATTAGGTGTGTCACGTACACATCCTTTGATGTATTCCCTTTAAGGAATCCAGTTTCTATCTTCATATGCTAAATCTCTTAGTTTATTTTAACAACAAGCATGACAATTGGTAAAGAAATTTCTATCATGTTCAACAACTTGAACTAATTTGAAAAAAACATTCAACCAATTTGTCCTTTTATTTTATCCATGTAGATCTTTTCCATATGACCCAGCTGCACCCTATGGGTATTACCCTTTAGGTGGCACTACCAAAAGGTCCTACCTTGCTAGTTTACATGGACTTCAAAATGAATTTGAGCCATTAGTCAGATTATGGTTCTCAATAGCTTCTAGTTGATTAGTTGGCTCATCTTCTTATGACCAACCTGACTTACTTGTTGGATTTTTAATACTCAATCTTAGACATGTTCTACTATAAATACTTTATTTGTGTCATATGATGAACTTGATACTCCAAAAAAACTTGTGATTCTCTTAGTTCTCATTATACCACTTTGTTGAAAAAAAACATTTTGACTTCTACTTTTACTCCCACTAATTCTTTAGGAACTCAGCTATCCTATCAACAAAGCATTTTGTTATTGGATCAGGATTAATAGTATTATTCAACAGTTATGGTTTGTGGAAAAAACTCTTCAAGAAACTACTTTCTATATATAGGTATTAATCCATAAGACATACTGGGACATTCCCATATTCTATATCTCATATGGTGTCTTATAAACCATTAAGGAAGTACATTGTTTAGTGATAGGTATATTTATAAGGATACAAGATGATTACATTAATTGATAATTATATCATGACTCATCATGGCATAATTCCTTGATTTTGACATATTACCATGTTCATATGGATTTCACTTGTGATATGTTATCAGAGTTCCTTCTTGAAGGTTCTTGAGGTACTGATGTAAAATATTTTGACATTTTATCTCATCAAAGTTTATTAAAATTTGTATCAAATTTATAATTCAATTATAATCTCCTTGATCATTTCAAGAGATTTTTTTATTTTATTGTGTACATATCATCATATTGCTAGTAAATGAAATGAGATATAAGAAATTATCTATAGCATTCATTCCATACTATCTTCATGCATCTTATGTATGAGGTTTGATGGAAAGCTTATCATCCAACTACATCTAGTGAAGGATTTTATGTCATATTGTGCATAAATAAGGCTTGCATGTTTCCTTAGGTTCAATAACCAAGGGAATCTAGATAATCTTCAATATATATTCTAGATATGCATTTCTTATATATATGTGCAAGGTGACTGATTCTAATGATAGTTTTGAGTTATCAATTATAATCCTTTGGTACTAACGTTGTAGACATTAACCTTGAGCTTCTTTTATTCAAAGACCATTAGATGTTTGGGCATTTCCATGTAAGTTCATATCTTTTGAAATAGAAACATCAAAAACTCAATTTATTGATTTATCATCCTTGTCATACAAGATGTTTTAAAAAATGTTTCTATTTATTGGCATAATGAAATAGAAATTACACTAACTCCTTTATATACCCATTCAGCTAAGATAAATTTAAATATATACTAAATCTCAAGCAATTTTTGCTCCGCCTTATCCATCCTTGTCCTTTCATAAAGGTTTTCACTTCTTGTCAGATCATTTACATCAAGTATTTCACATCTCTATTTGGTATCATACACCAATAAGCAGTAACCAAATTTATCTTATAACATTTATACCTAAAGTGGAGGCCTTAGTGGCTTCATTCTTCTTCTTTAGTTCCTCTAACTAGAGTGGGAATTTTTTCTTCCAATGTCCAGTCTGGTGACAATAGTGACATTTTCCTCTTTTCTTCACTCCTTTTGATTTGAGATATGAAGATTTGGGCTTCTGACCAACTTTAGAACTATTCTTAGTTTTGCCTTTGCCTTTATACTTCCCCTTTGTCTTATTGATCACCATCACAGACTTGGGATTGTCTTTCTTCATTTGTTCCTCAATTGTTCTCAACATGCCTAGCAACACTATCAATGATTTATCAAAGTCATTCATGTTGTAGTTCATGACAAACTGACTGTATGATTTTGGCAAAGACTACAGAATCACATCAGGGGAATCCCTGTCTAGAAAGGTTCTCCACATACCCAATTAGGTTGAGTACATGAGGACCTACTGGATCTCCTTCTGCCATGTTATATTTGAAAGGTGCCTTGGACATGTCATATATCTCTTATCTTGCCTAATCTTTGAACATGTTCTTGAGTTGTATAACAATCTCAATAACATCCATATTCTCATGATGCCTCTACAACTCATAGTTCATGGAGCATAGCATCAAACATTTGACATCCCCGACATCTTCAGTATGTTTCTCGTAAGCATCTCTGTCAGGCTTTGATGTAGTTGGAAGGGGTTCATCTGGTTCTGGCATCTCCAGGACATAGATCTTGCACTCCTGTCTGAGAACAATTCTCAATGTCATGAAGTAGTCATAAAAGTTGTTCCCATTTAGCTTCTACTTCTAAAGGATCGATAGTACAATAAAGTGATTTTTTTTAGTTGCCATTTGATTCTACAAAAAAATTTTCATTTTTTTCAAAACACATTTTGATTCGGTTTGATTAAAATTTTGGCGATATTAATCAGGTCTTTAATTAACTATCATTCTCATTATTTCATTCAAATTGATAACCATCAAGTATCATAAAATGGTAGAAAATAAATTCTCTAATGAGCAAGATCCAAAATGATTCAATTATCATCCGACCAATGCTGCAATAAATAATCAACCATTAAGATAGGCTATTTGTCAATTGCACCATATGCAATTCTTGATAGACGATATGTGCAACTCCTTTCTATAGTCATATGCATGCTTTTGAGCTTAGATGCTCTATGAATCACCAGTTAAGCCTAAACCAATAGCCAACACGATAGATATGCACCCGACAAAGGTAGAACCTATATATGTACCATCACACTTCCACAAGATAGATAGTGCACCACGTGAAGGTGTAACCTATGCTTAGTCGATCAAGATTTCATGTGTGTTTCAATGGAAAGCATCTTAGATTTAATATGTTTTATTGAGGGATATATATATATATATATATATATATATGTTATATGTATACATATAATGTATCCAATCACCACATATATAGTATGTATCATATACATGATATATCCCATTACGTAAACATGCAATATAAAACATAAAGTGATGGTTATGGGTGTATCTATTGTAATTCCATGGAGCCACAATGAATTATAACCACCTAGGTCAACCATCATGTGACATGTATGAACTTGTTGTTGATGAAGATATGTGCTTGCCAATCTAGGTAGATTGCTTCAACCCTTCAATCGGTCATCTCACCTCAAGGCTAGTCGGTTGGTCCTCAGGGATGGTCATCTGGCCTCTTGTCCAACCGATGTCTAGACACCTTCCAGACAATTTCTTGGGTCTACCATGGAGTCACCTAACACCTTCTCTTTATCCTCCATGGTCCTTCAGATGGCCGGCTCATCTCATAAACTAATCGTCATGTCTGGTGATGATTATCTTTTTTGTCATTGTAAGAAAATGAAACTATCCTATTGGTATTAGACTTATTACATGGGAAAGAGAAACCTCAAGGTACATCAATGAGAGTAAAGGTAGGAAAGAATTAACTTTACATTTAGAAAAAGGTGGTAGAGGTTAAGTACACCATTCGATATAAATAGAAATAAAAACAAACCATGCAACCACACACAAGTATTGGGCATTGCCCATAACCATGCTATGCATCCACCATCAAAATGCTTTTAGGATGACGCATATAAATTTCATATATATATATATATATATATATATATATATATATATACACTGCTATAGAAACAACGTTCAACGTTGCTTTTCGGGGCATCAGTTATTTAACGAAACCGACGATGATAAACATTACACGTCGGCTATTAAGGAAAATTGACGTTCATATGTGAAGACCAGGCAGACACGGGTATCGCTTTTTATTCAGCATAAGATGAAGAAACTAATTTGATGCCTAAAATAGCCTGTGAAATCCAATTTTTTCGAGCAAAAAGAAATTGCCCCCAAAGTGTAACATACATCGTCGATGTTTTACCTAATAACCGACGCCTAAAGAAGATAAAAATTCAGCGTCCATATTTGAAGACCAGCCAGACACGGGTATCACTTTTTATTCAGCGTCAGATGAAGAAACGAAACTGATGCCTAAAATAGCAAACGAAATCCAATTTTTTCGAGTGAAAAAATATTGCCCCCAAAGTATAACATACAACATCAGTGTTTTACCTAATAAATGACGCCTAAAGAAGATAAAAATTGCAGACAAATTTTGGGCATCGGTTGTCGTGGGATAACTGACGCTATTAAGGGTTCGCGTGCCCTCCCCGCCAAAAATTTTAGGGTAAATTGACGTCAGTTTTATTGGGATAACTGATGCTTAATAACAAAGGTGACAGTTGTTATAGATAACTGACGCCTTTTAGTAACTTAATAGACCCCGCGCACAACAGAGTACTCTTCCCCGACCCCTTTCTTCTATTTCATCGATCGAATTTTGCTACTCCCGACCCCTGCTACGTCGCCACCGCCGGCCCCGGCCTCCGCGCCTCCTGCTGCTGCTACTCGCCGCCACCGTCGCCTGTTGTTGCTTCTCTTCTCACTGTTGGCACCTTTCCTTCTCTGCTCGACTCCCTTCTCTTGCCGCTAGTGTGCTCGGCGCCCTTTTCCTCACACAACCGCCTCCGTCTCCACACTACTACCAACAGTAGTCCCTCCTCTTCTTGTTCCAATAGCATGTTGTTCTTCTTTCTTCTCCTTCCTTACCAATAGCAAGTACGGCCGTGGCTGTGTTGGCTGACCACACGGCTGTGCTGCCCAGCACGGCCATGTGGTCGGCCAACACAGCCATGGTCATGTCAGCCCACACGACCGTACTTGTTGTTGGTAAGGAGGGAGAAGGAAGATGAAGAAGGTATATATGCAAATGAAATCAATTATGAATTTGTGATGAAATAAATTATGTTCAAATTAATTATGTTCAATTATACGATGAAATTAATTAATATGTTCAAATCAATTATGTTCAATTATATGATGAAATCAGTTATGTTCAAATCTTATGATGAAATCAATTGTGATGAAACCCTAACATCTACATGAATACCTATTGCATGATGAAACCTTAACATTGACATATTCTATAAGATACCTAAAATTGTGATGAAACCCTAACATCAATTGTGATGAAATTAGGATTGCATGTATTGGAATGACAACGTACATGTATTTTTTGGCCTAGAAACCCATCCAAGATTTACACATTAGTAATAAATCTTGGATAGTCCCCAGTTTGGGACTGGTCTTGAACACCTAATCTCACTTAGGATGTAAGTGTATAATGTGTATTGGGTTTTCAAGAAAATTTTGGTAGCATTTCCCCGTTTGTTCTCTAAGTACATATGTACTTGGAGAACAGTGAGGAAATGCTGCCAAAATTTTCTTGAAAATCCAATACACATTATACACTTACTAGTGAGATTAGGTGTTCAAGGATGGGATAGGTGGTACACATTTATTATATATAAGATGAAACTAGGATTGCAGGTATTGGAATGACAATATACATGTATTTGTTGGCCTAGAAACCCATCCAAGATTTACTCCTAATGAGTAAATCTTGTATAGTCCCCAGTTTGGGACTATTCTTGAACTCCTAATCTCACTTAGGATGTAAGTGTATAATGTGTATTGGGTTTGCAAGAAAATTTCGGTAGCATTTCCCCGTTTGTTCTCTAATTGTACATATGTACTTGGCGAACAGTGGGGAAATGTTGCCGAAAATTTCTTGAAAACCCAACACACATTATACACTTACTAGTGAGATTATGTGTTTTAGGATGGGATAGGTGGTACATGTACATTTATTATATATAAGAATGACATCACATGTATTTGTTAACCCTAGACCCTAATCTTGTCCTAATATATACTTGTTTTCTCTTTGATCATAGAATGGATAGATCATTGATGTCCATTCGCAATCGTTGCACCCTAGAGTTTATATCTGGTTTTTATTAGTTTATTAGATTTGTCGAGGAACATAGGAAACAACCTGGAGATAGGTTCTACTGTCCATGTAGGCATTGCGGTAACAACTTGAAAGTAAGCACTGGTGACGAAATCAAAAGTCATGTCATGTGCAACGGGATTGTACAAGGCTATACAGAATGACACTGGCATGGAGAGATTTCAAACCCAAAACCAGTGGATGTCGATAGCAGTGCTTGGGTGGAAGAAGAAATTGTCTCCGATGATGTAGATGTGAACGAACCAGTTCCAATAGACATCATTGATGCGATGTTGTATAGTTGTGGGGTAGAGCACACCGATCCACCTCCCATCTTTAGAAACATTGTGCATGATGCTGAGATACCGTTATACACAAGTTGTACTAAGTTTACAAAGCTTAGCACTGTGTTGAGATTGTATAAGTTGAAAGCTAACAATAGATGCAGCAACAAAAGCTTCACTTCATTGTTGACTTTGTTGAAAGAAATGCTTCCTGAAGGAAATGAGATGCCAATCTCAACATACCGGGTAAAGAAATTGTTGTGCCCAATGGGAATGGAGGACAAGAAGATACATGCATGCTCGAATGATTGTGTATTATTTCAAAAGGACTATGTGGATTTGAAAGATTGTCCAAAATGTGGTGCGTCACGGTATAAATTGATGACTTTGGGGGAGTCCAAAAATGGTTCTCCTGCTAAGGTGATGTGGTATCTACCTATAATATCACAGTTTCAACGCTTGTTTGCAAATCTGGTAGATGTGAAGAATTTGAGGTGGCATGCAGATGTTAAGAAAAATAATGATGGGATCATAAGACATGCGTATGATTCCTCACAATGGAAGAAGATTGATCTATTGTACCCCAAATTTGGTGAAGAAGATAGGAATCTAAGACTTGGGCTTTGTATAGATGGGATGAATCTGTATGGGACATTGAGCAGCCAACATAGCACTTGGCAGTCATGCTTGTTATATATAATCTTCCTCCCTGGATGTGTATGAAAAATAAGTATGTTATGTTGTCATTGTTGATATCAGGCCCTAAACAACCTAGAAATGATATTGATGTTTGTCTTGAACCAATGATTGATGACTTAAAGAAACTCTGGGGTGAAGGTGTGATGACCTATGATGCTTCATGAAGAGAGACATTTTGTTTGCACACTATGTTGTTTTGCACTATTAATCACTTTCCAGCATACGGGAATTTTTATGGATATAGTGTCAAAGGAGCTAAAGCGTATCCTATATGTGAAGTGAACACTGATTCAATAAGACTAAAACATGGCGGCAAGACTATATATCTTGTTCATAGAAGGTTTCTTTCAAAATTTCATATGTATCATAGGAAGCACAAAGAATTCAATGGATGGAATGAGGAACGGAGTGCACCTAAACCTATACCAGGGGATGTTGTTTATGAAAGAGTAAAAGACATTGTCAATGAATTCAGTAAGAGATCACAATGTATATTGAATCCAAAAATTGGACACGTAATGAGAATGATATTATTTTGGTGAGAAATATTTCATTTTTATATATGTTAACATTTGTTATTACATTACTATTTAATTATGCAATTTACTGTGTTACATTAACATGTAGGGGTTTAGATGCATTCAAAAAGGCTAGAGGAAAGGTCCCCAGTAAAAAGAACCAGCCAATAATTTGGGAGAACGTGATAGTAAGTTCTCGAATCCAATGTATATGTTATTTATGTAAATTGTGCTTATTTGTATTTTTTAATATTTTGTATCCATTTTATAGTGTGCTACATAAGACAATGGCTAGGCATGTGCATACTATGTGATTCGGTTTATGGACATGATTATCAAACATGCAGATGAAATCAATACCATACCTAAGGTATTATATATAGTCTCATTAGATAGTATGAAATATATCAATCTTATTTATATATTATTACTTATATATATACATCATTCTCTTTGCAGGTGTTTAAAACTAACCCCACTATAGGTAAAGCCTTAAAAGATGTACATGCTCCATATACGATGGAAGTATTAAATGACATAAGAGAAGAATGGGCAAGAGCCATACAAGCAGTGGAGACTGTAAGATATAATTGTGATGCTGATAGCGATGATGAATGATATTTTGTAAATGAATGCTTATACATGTGTTTCTACATGTCTGAATGTTTCTACATGTATTTGAATGTTTCTACATGTGTGAATGTGAAGATTGAATTGTTGTCTAAATGTATCTACCTATGTGTGAATGTGTGAAAAGAATATTTGTTGATTTTGCAGGTTTGTGGCATGTTTGTTGGCTGATATCAATGGATGTTGTAAACCTACAGTTTAGTTCCATTGAACTACAGGTTCTCATCCTGTGACCAGCCACAGCAGGCCTGCAAACTGATAAGAAAAAAAAATTAAAACATAGGTGTCTGTTATTTGTCTAAAACCGACAACAAAGGCTTACAGCGTCGGTTAATAGCAAAAAACTGCCACCTAATGTTGCCAGACAGCCTGGCCAGCACAGTCGTGCTGGACAACACGGCCGTGGCGGCAGGTGATATGGCGTCAGTTATTAGTAGAAAATCGAAGTTGTGATGTCCAGTACAATCGTGGCTGCAGGTGATATGGCGTCGATTATTAGTAGAAAACTGACGCCGATAGTGTCCTATATGGCGCCCTTTTTGTGGCACGGATGATTATAGCGTCAGTTTAGTTACTTATAACCGACACCGATGGGGGACCTGCTGGTGTGTTTTCAGTGGCCTGAAGCGTTTTGCGTCGGTTGGAAAATCGATGCCGAAAGGGTTTGACTTTTAGCGGCACCCACATAGGCGTCGCTTGGAAACCGTTGCAAAAAGGGCTTAAATAACTGATGCCAAAGGCCGGATCTATAGTAGTGATATATATATATATATATATATATATATATATATATATATATATATATATATATATATATATATATATATGTATATATATATACACATATATATATACACATATATATATGTGTATATATATATGCGTGTGTGTGTGTCTATGTGTGTAAATTAGTTTTTTTTATGTAGTATTTGATCGGGTACACATATGAGACATTTTAAATATTCACATCGTATGCAATAAATAAATAATAAAACCAAAAATATGATCATATTGATTATCCTAAAACATAGTAAATTGATGTGGCTCTGATACCACTGTTGGAAACAAAACTTTATCTATCTGTATTCCCATAACAACAAGATCGCTTCAGCTTCTATGAAATAGGAAGGATGGTTTAATGAGTTAATTCCTTGTCTTGGAGAAAGTCTAGCGACAACAACTTGTTGTAGTGCAACTATCTTCTAGTTGTTGTTGGACAGTGTTTGTGCAACTCCTGGTCTTCTCCATGGACGGTAAACTAAACATCTTGTACAGGGACTCCTACAGTCTCGCTACAGACTGTAGACTGGCGTTATCCTCCTAGAAGTAGTTAGAAGACTCCTTCCTCTAGAGTAGTTCACTCGAACCAACTAGAACTCTTGTCATTCTTGTAGAACAAACAAAAGGAACGTGTCTCCCCTATTAACGTACTAGTCACCAACTTACTCTCTCACAACTACAATCCTCAGTTGTTCTCTCCCTCATAGTCCCTCCCTAGTAGGGTAGGAATTGCTTGGGCTCTCTTGGTTACCATAACCAATGAGGACAACAATTGTCAGACTAATTGATTATCAATTATGTGTTGGGAAGCCCCCAGTACCCCTCTATTTATAGATAGGTGACAAGTTAAAACCATGCGTATGAACACAAGTATACGTGTCGAGTAATATAATCCTATGTGAGGCCTGATTCGAACTCAGAGAGACGTATTCTCAGTGACTACTACTAACTACAGTGGGATAAGCTAAGCCGATTTAAAAAGATTGAATTTGAGTTGAAACAAAGCAAAAGAAAATTAAACAAACACAAAGGGTGATTGATTCAAATGAGATGGATTCCTTAGGATTACCGATTTCACCACATGGTCTCGTTATATCTTATTTCTACCGAATTAATATAAATTTGACTCCTACCCTGGATAGAAAGCCCGTAGTCAGAATTGTCAGTTTCCACGAAACAATTCACTACCTAGATCTAAGCCAATTCCACATTTGTAGCAATTTATATCTTAGTCTAAGTGCACTATCAAAGAATCTAGGTTTCTTCCACTAACTGTATGTTACCTTTCCCAAGGAACGTGTAGGAAAGTGTATAAATTGTGATTTTTAGACTTGTAATCTTTCTTCTGGAGCAATTATTAGTTTGTGATTTTACCAATGGTGATAGATCACTCAATTCTACAATTATATATCTTGGAATAAAGAGAAAACTATATTAATTCATGCAAGTCGATACAACAATTCCCCGAGCTACTCCCAGGTCCTAAGGAAAGGAGGGGTTTAGCCCCACATTTTTTTCAAGTGTGAATACAAGGAGAGAGAGGAGAAAAATGTGGGAAACATGAAAGAAATTCGTGTAACTCCTGGAGAGAAGATGTTCTGCATGATCCTCCTTGAGATTCGCACGTTCTGTAGTCTTTCGGTAGTAAAATTGTTCGTCAGAGGTATTCAGATCTCCCGGTTGATGTCCTTCGGCTCTGTGCTTCTCTCCCACTCTTCCCCGGTCTTCGTACGGTGCAACCTGAGATGATCCCCTGGTCTCTTCGTCTTTGGTTAGGTCATAGGACAACTTACGGTACCACACAACATGGACCATCAGATCTTGGTGATCTAATCAGATTGCTTATTTCCGGCAGTGTTGGTGGCATCTACTAGGAAGTCGGTGGCACCGATAGCTTCGGGTGTGGTCCTTGCCCTGCTGAGTCGGTACCACCGATGCATGATGGTTGGTGGCACCAAGCTGGTGCGCCTATTTGATCTTCCTCTCTGAACCAATCTCGGTGGCATATAAATGTAGGGGTTAGTGGCACTAAGTCTGCTATCTCTTATTTGCCCGAACACTATTGCGATCTCAGTGGCACCGACTATCATGGTTTGGTGGAACCGATTGCATTGTACCTAAAGTGCCTGAAAAAATGCAGAAAATTGTGTATAAGGTCGGGGAATGCATAAAATCATGTAAATATGATAAAATAAGCATAATTTGACACAAACATAATGTACAGGAGAATAATAATGATTTATACAAATATGATCAATTAATTAACTAATAAATGCACAAAACAAGTATAAAATAGGCCAGTAAAATCTACTCAAAACCTGTGCATCAAACTCCCCTAAGCTTAAACCTTGCTCATCCTCGAGCAACAAAACCTTTGGATCTGATTGAGATAAATCAGCTAAAAGGACATAAGTACATAAGGTACTTCTAAAAAGTCTCCACCTTCAGTCCTCATACCAGCCCTCACTGACCATTGAACACAAACTGCCATCTAGGCGAATAGAAATCTCTATAAAAGATGTATGTCCCTCAATCAATGAAACATTATAAATTAAAGCAGTTAATATGATAGACTTGTTCGATTCATACTTGATGCATTGTGTGTTCTCCTATCTACATTTCTCTTTCCTCTACCTACCATCCACATGGAAGTAGTTCTCCTGATAGATATTGAATGAGGAGAAAATCATATGAGTGGCCTACCAATAAGACCAATGGGTGGTCGGAATGGGTGGCTATGGAAGAATGATGAGCACATAAAATCATTCATGCAATCAAAAATTATGATGAACCTATGATGATGAGAATGTATAGAATGCTCCTAATGCCTAATCATTGAGGTGGAATGATGCATACAACTATCATTTCATCTCAAAAAAAGATGAAATATCTACAAACTACATCATGTACTAATTCTTCCTTATGATCAGGTAGGATTATGCCCTTTCTCCTTCACTTTCTGACACAATACTCAATCTTTTTTTTCAATTATTATTTTTTATCTTTTTTTTAAACCCCCTTTCAACACGATAGAATTACTTCAGGCTTCCACTTGCACTACACATTTTATTTATGTTAATGCTTCTCTTCCTTTTTTTAAGGGTATGGGCAAAATCAATACCTTCTTATATTAGAGAAGAAGAACTAGACACGAAATTTGCAAGATGATATGTAATGCATATACAAACTACATGAATAAGATGTTATGCAACTACATGACATGCACCAGAATTTTGTTGTGCATGTATGTTTTTCTATATTTTTTTTCATTTTTCACTAATGCAAGTAAAAAAAACTATTATGCAAGATCTACTTGTGCAATGTAAATGGAGTCAAAAGAAAGAATGCTAACATGTACTTAATCTTCTTATGGTGGAGAGTAAAGTGAATGTATGCGGTGGATGAGATCACATGACTAAGAGATAGAACCTTCACAGAAAATCATATGTCCCTCTCTAATGACCTCTGTAGAGGGTAGTCAAGGGGTTTCTCTCTTAAATTTTAGTTTAAGGTCACGTTAGTTGTTTGGTCAGTTCGGGCTCAACAACCTTATTAATGACTTTCCTTGGACAATTAATATGGTCATTTATGTTCTCATTTTCTGGAGCTAACTTACCCAAACACTTCCTCATTTATGCAACTCAATTACTCACAAGATAGGCTCCCAAAAATTTTGAAATTTTCTCATTTTCTTTAATGTGCACCCAAAGCCAGAGATTGATAAACTCAAATGAAACCATGCATTTACTTCTCCAAAAATTACACTAGGTAGATTGTAGATCATACATAATAGAAAAACTAAAAATAAAACTAATTTTACCAAAATAAAAAAAAACAAAATGCTAAACTACAAGAAAATCAAGATAGAAGTTGTCCCAACACCCCCTCACACTTGAATATGACTATGACCTCATAGTCAAAATTCCAACTTAAGAGGTGGAACAGAGATACCCGACTAGTATGGTGGTGGTTGGCTAGGGTCCTGGGAAGGAAACATCCCCTGGAAAGTTGAATCAGAAGAAGGTATATCCGGTGGCATATGGTAGCCCCCAAAGTATCCCTGGCTCCAGTAGTGGTCAAAGAATGATTGCTGGTAGTTTCCCATCCTCTACAGGCACAGATGCATGTTCTCTTGGTTGGCCAAGAGAAGACGTTCATTCTTGTAGATCGTCTATTGGTTGGAGTACAACCATCCCTGCACCTCTTGAATTCCTTCCAGAGATGTGGTGTGCTACTGCTAATATGTCTGAATATTCTACATCATGGAATACATGCCCACCATAGAGTAAGATTCCTCTCCTTCCTGAGAGGGTGGCGGGGCAGAATACGTAGAGGCAACATAGTGTCGTGGATGCTTCTGTATAGAAACTCGATGCGTCATGGGTATGGTGGGATCCACCTCCTCCACGTCATCATCATCATCGCATGGCTGCTCTTCCTCATCATCATCGCCTTCTTCTTCTTCTTCTTCAATGTCTGGCCATCTATAGTGGTCAACTTGCCTGATGTTGAATACAAGATCAGGTAATTGATGCTCGTAAAAGTTGCCACCGACCAAACAGCTTGCAAAGATGGTGTTGTCTTGGAAAGTGATAAGACCAGCCTGCTTGAGGTGGAGGAGGTCTATGTGAAGCTTAGACTATAGAGGCTCAAGTGTAGAGAGATCCAAACCTAAGTGGAGACCAATGGGGGTGATAAGTCCTCCAAAAAGGATAGGTGTGGTCCTCCTTATGTTGTGCTTCACCGCCATCACATGGGTAAGGAAGAAGGCCCCGATGTTGACCGACTTCTTATCCAAAAGCTGGTAGAGGAAGTATAAGTCCGGTCGCTGGACCTTCGCCTGCCCATGCATAGACTTGGCGAAGAGAGTGTTGGTGAGCATGTGGTGCAGCACCCGAGCAAAGGGGTTCTCGATGTCCGCTAATGAGCTATGGTTTCAGCTTAACTTATAGCCTTCTGGCACTGTCAAAAGATCCCACCATATTGCATTGAAGTTGACATTCTTGGGTTGGTGGCATGGCACATGAGGCCATCCATAGATGTCATTGAAAGCGTGAAGGGTCATGGAGTGGTTGGTGTTGTACAAGAGGAATTCCACCTTTCTTTTCTTCCACGCACGTCGCACCAGGCTGACTGGGTCAGGAGCCACACATATCTCTAGAGATGCTAGGAACTTAAGAACGATCTCCTTGTATGTGAGCCACCCACCAAAGATAGGGTTTACGGATCCTCCATCGAACTCTTGCCCTTTGAGGACAATCACCATGTTGTCATTGAAGCCCATGTCCTCCATTAGCCTTCAGTCTCCATATCTTGTTGGAGCAAAAGGCCTCTTAGTGAACTCCTCATACACCTTCTGCATCTCTGATGAAGGATGACTTATCATTGGTCATGGCATCAGGGTGGGAGCTTCTCTTGTCCTTGCCATGGTGTTGACGAGATCGGAGAAGGAGATTGAGAAAGGAGAGCTCAGTGCAGCTTCTGAGTGCCCGGTGTAGTTGCCTAAACTTGGGGAGGAGTGGTTCTTGAAGGTGTGGAGAGAAACAATCCGCCACATCCCTTTTATAGAGTTGGCATGGCCCTACTGTGGAGAAGTCGGTGGCACCGACTCTGGGGCTTATCTGTAGCCTCAGTGCATCGACGACTGTTAGTGCGCCATCTTAAATAGGTGGATTGTCGACGAGTCAGTGACACTGACAAAAGTATTCGGTGGTATCGACTTTGTAGTGGATCGGTGCTATTGATCGTCGATCTTGTTTGAATTTGGACCTTTGGTCAAGGGTGCCCACGGATCGGTGACGTCACCCGTCGGTGGAACTTGGTCTGATGAGTCAGTGGTACTGGCTTTTTTTAAATTGTCTTAGTGCACCAATGCACCCACTGAACCTGGAGTGTTGGCTGCGTCGGTGCCACTGACTTGGGAGACGGTGGTACCAACAGCTTATCAGTTAGCTGCTTGAAATTTTCTATAGTTTCTTCAAAGATCTCAGTTCCACCGACTGGAAAGTATGTGGTACCAACTTTTTTCAATCAAAGTGGCCCTCTCACTGACCCAATTTCGGTGCCACCGACTTGGGGACTCGGTGGAACTGACCTTGCATAGTCCTGCACACTTAACAAATGGGTCAGGTATCAATTTTACAAAAAAATATGAACAACTAAGTACAAATAAACTAAAATAATGTAAAGGAATGAAATAAACATCCTAATGGTTAGGTTTCCTCCCAATAAGCGCCCTTATTTAACGTCCTAGGCTAGATAAGTCCATTCCTGAGATCAATTAGGAGAAATGAGTTTCACCTCATGCTCCTTCCTATTGAAGTCTTCTCCAAAGTAGTTCTTCAGTCTTTGGCCATTAACCAAGAAGGATCTCTCTCCCTCTTTGATTCTAACTGCCCCATGTGGAAACACTTCCTCTATGACAAACAGTCCACTCCACCTAGAGATCTCAGTTTCCTAGGGTGTATTTTCATCCTTGAATTAAAAAGAAACACATTCTCTCCCAGATAAAAGACTCTCCTTCCTATATGCCAGTCATGTATTTGCTTAGTTCTTCCTTTGTACAATCATGAATTCTCATAGACATTCATCCTAATTTCATCAAGCTCATTCAACTCCAGCGTCCTTGTCTTACCTGCTTCATCAAGGTCAAAATTGAGCCTCCTTAATGCCCAATGAGATTTATGTTCCAACTCTATAGGAAGATGACATGCCCATACATAGACTATCCTAAAGGGTGTAGCTCCTATTGGTGTTTTATAGGAAGTCCTATAGGCCCATAGAGCGTCAACCAACAAATCACTCCAATTTTTTCTACTAGACGACACTATCTTCTCAAGAATCTTTTTAATCTCACGATTTGAAATCTCCACCTTCCCTTGAGTTTGTGGGTGGTAGGGTGTACCCACATGGTGCGTCACTCCATATTTTCTTAAGAGTGTCCCAAATTTCTGATTGGTGAAATGAATTCCCCCATCACTTTTAATCATCCTTGGCACTCCAAACTTGCAGAAAATGTGATCCTTGACAAATTTGCATATGACATTGGCATCATTGATGCAGGTTGGAATCACTTCCACCCATTTTGACACATAATCTACAACCACTAAGATATCGAGGTTAGAGTTAGAGGACAAAAAGGGTCCCATGAAATCAATACCCCCTAAATCAAATACCTCTACTTCTTGAAACACATTCAATGGCATCTCCTTCCTCTTTGATATGTTACCGGACCGCTGACATGCGTCACACCTACACATAAAATCATATGCATCTTTGAATAGGGTTGGACAATATAAATCAATCTCCAAAAATTTTGTGGCTTTCCTAGAACTGGCATGGTGTCCACCTGTAGGTAGTGTGTGGAAGTGTTTCAACACACGCTCATACTCGCATTCAGGTACGCACCTCCTCAATTCCATCCCTGCAATATTTCAGCAAAATAGGGTCATCCCAAAAGTAATAGTGCAATGAATGAAAGAAACTCTTCTTTTCTTGGTACCCCTGATCATCGGGTAATTCCTTTCAAGCTAAATAATTTATAATGTTTGCAAACCAAGGGTCCCTTTGCTTAAGAGTGAACAATTGTTCATCAGGGAAAGTCTCTAGAATGGTTATATTAACATCCTTTTCATCTACCCTCTCTAATCTAGATAGGTAGTCAGCCACCACAATCTCAGTCCCTGCTTTATCTTTGACCTCAATGTCAAACTCGTGCAGTAAAAGGATCCATCTAATCAATATTGGTTTTGCATCCTTCTTCTGTAGCAAGTATTTAATTGTCGCATGATCGGTCCACACCACCACCTTAGCTCCTACAAGATATTGTCTAATTTTCTCAAAGGAAAAGACAACAACCAATAATTCTTTTTCAGTCACGGTGTAATTTAGTTGTGCATCATTAAGTGTTTTATATGCATAATATATGACTGTAGTAACTTTGTCTAAGTGTTGCCCCAACACCGCCCCCACATCATAATCTTATGCATCACACATAATTTCAAAAGGTTGGCTCCAATTTGGAGCCTGCACAACCAGTGTGGATATGAGTTTCTCTTTTAAGATTTCAAAAGCTTTTAAACATTTCTCATAAAAATTGAATTCAACATTCTTTTCCAAGAGCTCAGACAATGGCTTAGAGATTTTTGAAAAATCCTTTATAAATCGGCGATAATACCCGGCATGGCTTAGAAAACTCCTAACTACCTTCACCAATATTGGTGGAGGAAGTTTTGAAATCACTTCTATCTTAACTGGATCCACCTCCAATCCTTTGTTGGATACCTTGTGTCCCAACACTATGCCCTTGCTAACCATCATGTGGTATTTTTCCCAATTAAGCACTAAGTGTGTGTCTTCACACCTTTGCAAAACCTTATCCAAATTTTTCAAACAATCATCAAAATATTGTCCATAGACTGAAAAATCATCCATAAAAACCTCGAGACATCGTTCCACCATATTTGAGAACATCACCAACATGCAACGCTGAAAAGTAGCAGGTGCATTGCACAACCCGAATGACATGCGGTGGTATGCAAAAGTGCCATAAGGGCAGGTGAAGGTAGACTTCTCCTGATCCTTAGGCTTGATTGAAATCTGATTATAGCTCGAATAACCCTCAAGAAAACAAAAGTGGGAGTGACTGACGAGTTACTCCAAATCCGATCAATGAATGGCAATTGAAAATGATCCTTAAGTGTGGCGGTGTTCAATCTACGATAATCGATGCAAACCCACCACCCTGTCACTAATCTAGTGGTTATTTGTTCATTAGAGGAATGAGTAATGACTGTGTTTCCCCCCTTTTTTGGTACTACCTGCGTCAAACTAACCCACATGGAATCAGAAATAGCATAAAGTATACCTGTCGATAGCAGCTTGATTACCTCGTTCTTGACTACCTTTGTCATGATTGGATTTAAGCGATGTTGAGGTTAAATGACCGATTTTTCTCCTTATTCTAGCTGAATCTTGTATTAGTGCAATGTAGGAGAGTTCCCTTTGATGTCATCCACAGTCCACCCTAATGCACCTCGGTGGCTCTTTAACACAGTAAGCAATCATTTTTCTTCCGATTCACTCAATGATGCAGATATGATAACTGATAACTTCTCCTCTTCATCTTGAAACACATACTTCAGATGAGGTGGTAGTGGCTTGAGCTCCAACTCAGGTTGGCTTAGGAGTGAAGAAACTAGTTGTGGTGGTAGTGGTCCCAAATCCTCGAAGTGTCTTGTGTAATAAAATGACAAAGCATTCAGTAGCCTTGCACATTCTTCTAGTGACCGGCTCTGCACACAATCATCTATAAGGTTAATTAGACATGCCTCTAGCGGGAGATGTGGATGCATCTGTACTAGAGAGTCCTCTCCATCCTCATCCTCAATGGATGAAACCAACTCATCTTGCTCATCATATGGATACCCTACTTCCTTGGCAAGTGAGACCACCTTAGTGTTCTCCATGATGTCCATAGCGCGAGTGTACCCTTATCCACCTTTGTCATTACATAAGCCATGTTCAAAAATGGTTTTCCCAAGAATAAAGAGATATTTTTGTCCATATGCTTCATTATATTACATTGCTCCTGATCATTGGGTAACTTTGACTTATCTGGCATATTGATCTCAAACATTTCATCTTTAATTTCGATAGTCAAACGGCCCCTACCCATCACCAAGATCATGTCAGTTGTTTCCTGGAATCTTCACCCTAATAAAAGTTTGTTGTCATGGTCATCTTGCATCTCCATCACCACAAAGTCTGCATGGAAAACAAAACAGTCCACCTTGACAAGTACATCCTCGCAAATACCATATGGTTTCACCACTGAGTTGTCTGCCAATTGGATTGTCATGTTGCTCTTCCTAGACGTTTTGAGACCAAGATTCCTGAAGGTAGATAAGGGCATCAGGTTGATACTCACCCCTAAATCATAGAGCGCATCCCCAAACTTTGCCTTCCCGATGTAACATGTGATGTTGAGGCAACCAGGATCATGTCTCTTTGGTGGAAGTGTACCTAAAATGAAGGCACTAACTTGCACTCTCAGTACAACTACCTCAGGATCTGGGATCTTCCTCTTCTTATTAATGATATCCTTCAGAAATTTACCATACGATGGTATTTGTTCAATCACATCAATCAATGGTATGTTCAGAGGAAGCTTCCTAAAGCTATCCATAAATTTCTTGAATTATTGATCCATCTTTGTTTCCTTCAAGCTGTTAGGATATGGAACCGGTACCGTTTGTGTTCTTTAATGTGGTGGTACATATGAAGTTCTCTTTTCCACTTCATCTTCTTGATTCTGCTCTTCCCCTGTCTTTCCTACCTCATTTCTACTTGTACCAGCTCTGCCACTGGGTCACCGCTGTTAGTAGGCTTGGTCCCCTCAGTTTCTATGGTCATTGGTTCTTCCCACTTCTCAGTAGTATGGCCTTGACTTGGTGGTTTCCAGTTGGAGTGACAGTGTTTCCTGAAAAACCCTACTGTGTAGGCTTCTTCAAGGATGCCACATCTGCTGCTAGCTGATACAAAGTTGTCTCAAAACTCCTCATATGTGCCTCTTGATTCTGGAGATCACATTGGAATTTGTTTATCAATTTTTCATTCTTCTTCACTTTCATGTTAAGAATTTCATTTGTGTTCTCCTCTACTGTAGGTCACTGCTATTGATTGTTCATCTACTGGTTCTATTGATCTGGGTCCTACAGGAAGTTGTTTGGATCTTTCCAAGAAAACTTGGGATCATTTCTCCATGATTAATCATTATTCCTGTATCCTTGCTGCCGCATATACTTCACTTGTCCTTCCTCATCTGATGAATTATTATCCTTCTCTAGAAGCTTCTTTGCTATCAAGTCTAGCTTATCATTCAAAGAGGTGATAAATTTAGACTCCCCTATGCTTTTGATCTACTCTGGATGATCTCTCTCACTAGCCCATGCATGATTCTTTGCCATGTTCTGCAGAATCTCCTAACACTTAGATGGTAGGTTGTTAAGAAAGCAACATGTGCCTGCACTATCAAAAGTGACACGTTCATTGTGGTTGAGACCAATGTAGAACATCTTGACTTGGTTCTCTAGATCAATACCATGATGAGGGACTTTTTTGAGCATGTTCTAAAAATGCTCCCAAGCCTCAGAATAGGACTCAACTGCTTGTTGTCTGAAGTTGTGAATCATTCAGACCAACTCATTGGTCTTCTCCAGTGGGAAGTATCTTTCAAAGAAGACATTAACCATCTGATCCCATGTCTCAACAAATTCCTTTGGCAGGTTGCGTAGCCATTCTTTTGCCTTGCCATCCAGTGATGATGGGAACAACTTCAGACTAATAGCCGTCTGTGGAAACCTATCCACTTTCACCATGTCGCAACACTCCACAAAGTTCTTGATGTGTGCCATCGGGTCTTCATGAGTATTCCCGTGAAAAGCATTTGCCTTGATGAGTGCAATCAACCCTAGATCAATCTTCTATTTTGACACATTAATTGCTTGTTTCTTTATCAGACCCAACTGAGCAATCAAAGAAGACGCCTTGATCTTCTCCCATATGGTTTGTTCTTTAGCTGTTGCTCCATCCCCCATTGCTTGTTGAACGGTTGTTAACGGTATGTTCTCCAGTGAGGTTGTTTGAACTAGAATCTCAACAGTGACTGGGACCTCTGGTGTAGATTCTCCATAGTCCGTTGTCCGTGTCGTCACCATTCACTAGCACCTAAAAGTATGGAATTAGTCAATCACAATACTTGATAGAGAAAATTGTTCTATTTGGATGCAATGAAGTTCAATGATTAAAATTAAGTAAAAAATAAAATAAAATAAAATAAAAAGGTGGCCTAGAGTGGCCGCCCGTAGCACTCGTAGTGTTGAAAACTAGTCGTCTCCCCGGCAACGGTGACAAAAACTTAACAAGTTAAAATTGTGCGTATGGACACAAGTGTATGAGTCGAGTACTATAGGCCTATGTGAGGCCCGAGTTGAACTTAGGGAGACGTAGTCTCAGTGACTACTACTAACTATAGTGAGATCAGCTAAGCTGATTAGAAATGGTTGAATTTGAGTTGAAAAAAAGCAAAAGAAAATTAAACAAAATCAAAGGGTGATTGATTCAAATGAGATGGATTCCTTAGGCTTACTGATTTCACCACAGGGTTTCGTTATATCTTATTTCTACTGAATTAACATAACTTTTACTCCTACCCTAGATAGAAAGCATGTAGTCAAAATTTCCCACTTCTATGGAACAATTCACTACCTATATCTAAGCTAATTCCACATTTGTAGCAATTTATATCTAAGTCTAGGTGCATTATCGAAGACTGTGGATTTCTTTCCACTAACCGTACGTCACCTTTCCCAAGGAACGCGTAGGAAAGTGTATAAATTGTGATTTTCATACTTGTAATCTTCCTTCTGGAGCAATTATTAGTTTGTTATTCTACCAATGATGATCAAGCATAGATAGATCGTTCGATTCCACAATTATCAATCTAGGAATAAAGAGAAAACTATATTAATTCATGCAAAAGTTGATACAACGATTCCCCGGGCTACTCGTGGGTCCTAAGGAATGGAGGGATTTAGTCCCCCATGGTTTTCAAATGCGAATACAAGGAGAGAGAGGAGAAAATTTTGGGAAACATGAAAGAAATTCGTGTAACCCCTAAAGAGAAGATGTTCCAGATGATCCTCCTCGAGAAATGCACGTCCTGTAATATTTTGGCAGCAAAATCGTCCATCAGAGGTGCTCAGATCTCCCGATTGACTTCTTTCAGCTCTGTGCTCCTCTCCCTCTCTTCCCCGGTCTTCGTAGAGTGCAACCTGAGATGATCCCCTACTCTCTCCATCTTTGGTTAGGTCATAGGCCAACTTACGGTACCACATAACGTGAACTGTCAGATTTGGGTGATCTGATCGGATTGCTGATTATCAGTAGAGTCGTTGGCATCGACTAGGAAGTCGGTGGCACTGACAGCTTCAGGTGTGCTCCTTGCCCTAGTGAGTCAGTACCACCGATGTGTGATGGTCGGTGGCACTGAGCTGGTGCGCCTATTGGATCTACCTCTCTGAACCAATCTCGATGGCATTAACTATAGGGATCGGTGGCACCGAGTCTTCTATCTCTAATTTTCCCAGTCACTGTTGTGATCTCGGTGGCACCGACTGTCATGGGTTGGTGGCACCGACTCTGCATTTTACATGAAGTACCTAAAAAAGTGCAGAAAAATGTATATAAGGATGGGGAATACATAAAATTATGTAAATATGATAAAATAAGCATAATTTGACGCAAACAGAGTGTACATGACAACAATAATGATTTATGAAAATATGATCAATTAATTGACTAATAAATGCACAAAACAAGTATAAAATAGGCCTATAAAAGTGACACAAAACTCTTACATCAATAGGGTTAGGGCTAGGGTTTCCAATCTATTCGAGATATGTGCGAGAGTGGAAGGGACTAGAAGATCCGGAATTTTCACAACATGCGTCACCCAAACCGGTCATTTTGGAATCCAAACGGTCGTCTGGAACGCGAACTAATTAGTTCACACTGTAGGATGGTCATCTTGTAGTTTCCCAATCTTACACAAATTTGGCAAAATCATTTCCAATTAATGCGGGAATTAATTTCCTTGTATCAATAAATTTGATCAACGAAATGATCCAACTTTCTCACAAATTTGGGAAAGTTGCTAGAACCTTCCTTCAACCCAACCAAGCTGATCGGTTCACCAGGTGAACAGATCATCTCGCTCATCCTAGCCAATTGGTTTTATCTAGTGAGCCGATCGGTTAGGCCTAATTCATATAGAACTCCAGCCAATTCAGTTCCACTCTGTTTGATTCTCCAAACACCCATCTCAACCCTTAAAATGATTGGTTGGCTCTCCAAACAGTCATCTCACCTTGTGAGTGCAGTCAGCTAATCTATTGTGTGAACTGAATACCTAAATGTTTTAGTAATCAATCCAATCATCATTCAAGATTAAGCTCCTCTTCTAGATAAGTTGATTTTTGTGTGACCCTATAGGTCCCATATCACATTGGCAGTGAATGTCCATAACTAAGTTATGACATCACAAGTAGAGAGAAGTTCCTTGTAATATCCTTAAATTTTGGTAAAAATTGAACTATAAAATATGATGCATGAATTAATTTGATAATTCCTCAAAGATTTTATTGGTGGAATAGTAATGTTAATTGCCTTTGTCGCACAAGTGCTTTTGGCACAAGACAGATAGATAAAAGGAATTCACGCATTAATAAATAGTAATTACTTTTGATATTGATAAACATGTTCCAAAGGAGAATAAAGTTTATAATGTGTTGGATAGTTAAAGGAATACTTATCTTTCCATTATTGGAAACACAATGGTTGGGACACCAAATAGTGTTACCTTGGGTTGCCTTTTTGGTATGTTGAAGGATAATTACAAGTTAAGATAATGAGAGGATTTCTAAGATAATCCAAGATAATATGTGGCTTAGATATTTAATTAAAGGATTATCCACTTGTTTCTTGGAAGCCAAATAAAGAAACAATATGTAAGTTCCCTAAAAAAATAGAAACCATAGTTTAAAGAAAATAAGAATTTTGGTATACAAAGGATACCCAACGAAGCCCAATAATTGGAAAGGACTTGATAAGTTATCATACGGGGAGGTTTGTTGTTAAAAAGAAAATACAATGGGCCTTATCTAATCCCTTCGTGCCTACATTTCCTAAACTAGGAGTCTATACATGTGTATATATATACATGATTTCCCTCGATATCGAGGGGTACACAACCAACCCTTCATCCTCATCCCCCTCGTTATCTTGCAATGATAAACATACCCCAGATGGTTTCGAGGTTGTTGTGGTAGTGCATTTGATCAACAAGGGCAAGGACATGAAGAAAACGATGCCTCTGTCGCAGCACCTTGGTGCCTCAGGGGATCATCACGGTTGACTGTCACAGCCGTATCGGCAGGGTTCACCTCATAGCAAGGGCGGCTTGACCTCGCGCCAGCCGTGCGGAGACGAGAGGAGGGAGCCGCCCCGGAGCGGACTCCCTAGATGTGATTGCATCCCTCATGAGAAGACGGAGGTGAGGGTCCACGTAAAGAGGGAATCGTCAACGTCGTGGGTCTCCAACGGATGGGAAGACAAAAGTGACAGAGTCAAAGAGGGAGAGAGAGGGAGTTGTAAGGACATAATAGCGTTCAAGGAGGGAGGCAGCATGGCGACGGTGGAGGTGAGTCAGGTTGCAGCAGAACGGGGTCATCGTTCTCCAGTTCTTGAACCCAGTGAGATGAGACGGGATTCCCAGGGAGTTCGGAGGGGTCTGGTGGAGGCAGGGCGGCAAACTCCCAGGCCGTCGAGGGGTCGAGGAGGGTGAGTCCACCCCCGGTCGATCGAGTCGCGGCGGGTAGGGCGTCGCTCGCTCTGTCGAGAGGAAGAGGGTAATCCGGGGTCAAATTACCCGGACAGCCCTGGACTGCAAATGTTAACTTAGGGGCGTAGGCTTCTTTTTCCACCCTGGCTGGCCCGACTAAAAGAAAAGGGACAAACAAGTAAGTTGCTGACGTGTCATCGTATGATTGGTCTATTTGTCTTTATTTATGTGAAAATCATAATTATTTATTGGTTACTCAGATTGCAAGGTATAATATATCAAAATTGATCAAGAGAATGAGAGGAATCCAAATAAAATATTTTCAGAACCAAATTACACTTCCTGTTCCAAAAGTATGTGTAATACATGTGTTAATGTGATTAGTATAAAGGAAAGCCTAGATTTAGGTTAATATGATGCTTAATTGATTAGAATTAGTTGTGTTCGTTCATGTTAAGCTAATACCTGATCTAGACATGTATGATGAAGAAATCCTTGATAATGATGAATAATGGATGATTCTATATTAGTAATCTTATTCATGCTATTTAGGGTGTTAAAATCAATGTCAACATCTTGCTATGATCTAATGTTGATAATGTAATCTAGATGTCATGAATAGTTTAATATGCTTAAGTTGACGATTAGGGTTTAACCTAATATGCATAAGTGAGATTGTAATCTTAGAAACCATAACGTGAGGAGTTAGGGTTTATGACCCTAATCCCGGATCCAAACAGGAGATAATCCTAAACCCTAGTTTAGGAGCGAATTTAGATGTAAATAATGTAATGTGAATACATGGTGACACATACGTAGTATTTTTTGTTTCAGATACTTGTTGATTACATGCTTTGTTGCTTGGATGTTTGGATGCATTCTTAAAGTACATCTGATATATTCTGCATGGTTTCTGCATGACATAATGTACGTGGTTACGCTTATGAATACTTGTATCGAATTCCGAGATTGCCGATGTTTCTCAATGAGATTGAATGACAAATAAACTGCTTGCTTGTTTATTTAATTCTTGCAAACTATAAAGTGCATATGAGTATCATGTAAAGTAAATAACAGTATTTTGAACCATGGGTAAGATTGATCTTAAGGGTAGTGCACATGAGCCCTGGAGGGACAGTGATTACACCTGAGGTGGTTGACCGGATATGGGTTAGAATATGAAAAACAAGTTTGTATTCTTATGTGCAAGATAAAGGTGTTTGCTTATATTTGTACTTGTGATTATTGTTTGAAACCACGTACCAGTATAGTAATATACTAACCGCGTATTTGTTTGTCGGTGTTTTGGGTATCAGATATACTTGATAGCATGGACATGAGGGTACAGATAAAGATGTTGAAGACACTACAGTTTAATCATGAAGGTTTAGCCTTAATGGTTTATCTTCACACATGTAAAAGTTAATTCTGTTTAAAAGTTGTATAACTCCTTAGAGGAGTTTTTTATCTAAACAGCTAAATATTTGATCATTAATGGAAATTATTTACTATTCTGTATTATTTCATGAATCTGATCCTGGAAATTATGATTAACGATCTGTGACTTTAAGGTATTTTAGACACTCAAAAGTGCAGGTTGTTACATTTGGTATCAGAGCACAGATTCATCAACTAATACTTAATAGTTTATAATTTCAAATTATCCTTAGCAATTTTAACAGAAAAATTAATTTCCTCATCTCACATTTTCCTCTACTTCTCATCTCGTGCTTAAAATCTTTGAAAAGAAAATGTTAATAAGAGAAGTAAAATGTGAAAAGATGTAACCTTATGTGTAGGTCCCTCTTGAGAGGGTAGACACTAGGAAGATACATGTTTGGGTAAGCCCTTTCTTAGAGGAAGGACTTGGAATAGGGTGTGAAAACTCTAGAGAGTCTAGGGGAAGGGAAACTCTAAGAGGTAGAGTGTAGTCCCTAACTGTAACCCTAAAACCTTAATCCTAATTAATCAACATTGTGTGGTGGTATGGGACACTACCCATGTGAAAATTTAAAATTGGTAATCAACATGGTGTGGTGGTATGGGACACTGCCAATGTGAAACTTGAAATCATGAATAAGAAAAATAAGAGATGGTTTAGGTAACCCAATCTCACATGCATGTAGGCATGAGTAGCATAAAACTTAGGTGATAAGTCTTAAGAGATATAAAAACCCAATAGATGTATATATAACAAAGTGAAAAGTTGGAATATAACTTGCTCGAACTCCTCATGTTGTCTCTAGAAGTTTAGTGATGGTTACCAAGCCCCTAGAGGGGAAGGCTGAGGTAGCACCAAGCCCTGGAGAGAAGGTGACCCAAGTTCATTGAATGAACAGAGACCATGAGGGGGTATTCCAGAGATTGAGAAAACATGGGTTGATATGTTATAATGATAAAAGTTATACTCAATGAAAACAAAGAGATATCTATAAAACCTTTAGGGTTAGTAAGATAACCTGGGGTGGGTCAACCCGAGAGTGGGAAGATGACCTATGAGGAAGGAAAAACCTAGATCTTGGGTTCAGGTTGTGGCTAGAGAGCCTAACCCCCTCCTATGATCCAAGAAGGCACCCTAGGGTAGGACTCTCCCTTAAAAGGTAAGTGAATAAATGTAATTAAGTATTGAGATAACTTTAATCCTGACCTAGAGAAGTGAAGAGTTAAAGATATAAAAAAATACTTAAATTCTTTGAACCCAAGGATGCCAACTTTGAGTGACACAGCTGGTCAAGCCCAGGAGGGAAGACCAGTAAGGCACCAAGCCCAGGAGGGAATGTGGCCCAAGTGGATGACCAAGCCCAGGAGGGAAGGTCATGAAATGATCAAGCCCAGGAGGGAAGACCAGGAAGGCACCAAGCCCAGGAGGGAAGGTGGCCTAAGTCTGCAATGCAGTTGTTTAGGATCAAGCCCCTGGAGGGGAAGATCACAGAGGTCAAGCCCAAGAGGGAAGACTGACATGCCACCAAGCCCTGGAGGGAAGGTGGCCCGAGCCCAATGATGGGACGACACTGCATTATGTGTACTCAAAAGAGAGAGATGAAGGCAATATGGGTTAAAGAATTAAATAAGAGAATAAAAAGCTTAAAAGATGTGACATCTCAAAAGAAACCCTTAGGGAGGGTAGAGTCCTGATGCAATCCTAGGGTCAATAGGGTGTATTAGAGGTACATAGAACCAATGGGTTGGGAGTTGATATGCCTTGAATGCACATGACCATGTGGTCGGGAGGTAACTGCTAGGTTTATCCAAGGCACATGATTCAAGAGATTAGCTACCTCCACGAGGATCATGTAGTCTAATGGGTGAATGAGAAAGGCACTCTCTTGATGCATAAGGATGAGATCACTCCAAGAGTACCTATACCCCTAGAGACCTCGAGGATTTGGCTAAGGCTCATAATGATACATGAGATCTAAATATAAAAGAAGTCATAAAAACTTGAGAGAAGTTGTTCCCTAACTTAAGAGTAAGAAAAGGGACACTTGACTCCATGAGATAGAAGAATGAAATAAAATTAAGAGAAAGTAAGTTTAGTGTCATATAGAGTATGATTCAACTTAATATGTGAAATTGAAAGGTAATATGTGGATGTACCATCTCCGTTCTTGTAATGGAATGAAATTTGTGTTTGGGCTGCAGCCAAATGCTTATTTCATCTCATTATGAGGGAGGGAGATGGGGTAGACACACATTATGCTTAAAATTGAGAATAAATGTCTTAAGATAAATTTGTAATGACTTGATCTAGGGTTAGAGGTGTTACCTCACCCTTATGTGAAAATAATGTGTAATAGGTTGGAAACTTAGGTGAAAAGAGAAATCACCAAGTAGTAATGAAATCACAAAATAAGAATGAAATCATCAAGTGATGATAAGATGTGTATACTAAAGATGTAGATATACATTGAATTGAATTCAAGTACCAATCTTAGTCTTAATGTGTGGAATTTGCATAATAACATATGTAAAGATGTCTAAGTAGGGTGCTAACCCTAAGACTTGAAACTAAGGTGAGTTATAATTCACCTTTTTCTTTTGGGTGTGAATTTTGAGGACAAAATTCCTTTTAAGGAGGGGTGAATGTAATATCCTCAAATTTTGGTAAAAACTAAACTATAAAATAAGATACATGAATTAATTTGATAATTCCTCAATGATTTTATTGGTGGAATAGTAATGTTAATTGCCTTTGTCGCACAAGTGCTTTTGGCACAAGACAGATAGATAAAAGGAATTCACGCATTAATAAATAGTAATTACTTTTGATATTGATAAACATGTTCCAAAGGAGAATAAAGTTTATAATGTTTTGGATAGTTAAAGGAATACTTATCTTTCCATTATTGGAAACACAATGGTTGGGACACCAAATAGTGTTACCTTGGGTTGCCTTTTTGGTATGTTGAAGGATAATTACAAGTTAAGATAATGAGAGGATTTCTAAGATAATCCAAGATAATATGTGGCTTAGATATTTAATTAAAGGATTATCCACTTGTTGCTTGGAAGCCAAATAAAGAAACAATATGTAAGTTCCCTAAAAGAAATAGAAACCATAGTTTAAAGAAAATTAGAATTTTGGTATACAAAGGATACCCAACGAAGCCCAATAATTGGAAAGGACTTGATAAGTTATCGTGCAGGGAGGTTTGTTGTTAAAAGGAAAATACGGTGGGCCTTATCTAATCCCTTCGTGCCTACATTTCCTAAACTAGGAGTCTATACATGTGTATATATATACATGATTTCCCTCGATATCGAGGGGTACACAACCAACCCTTCATCCTCATCCCCCTCATTATCTTGCAATGATAAACATACCCCAGATGGTTTCGAGGTTGTTGTGGTAGTGCATTTGATCAACAAGGGCAAGGACATGAAGAAAACGACGCCTCTGTCGTAGCACCTTGGTGCCTCAGGGGATCATCACGGTTGGTCATCGCAGCCGTATTGGCATGGTTCACCTCACAGCAAGGGCGACCTGACCTCGCACCAACCGTGCAGAGACGAGAGGAGGGAGCTACCCCGGAGCGGACTCCCTGGATGTGATCGCATCCCTCGTGAGAAGATGGAGGTGAGGGTCCAGGTAAAGAGGGAACCGTCAATGTCACGGGTCTCCAGCGGATGGGAAGACAAAAGTGACAGAGTCAGAGAGGGATCTGCAAGGACATAATAGCGTTCAAGGAGGGAGGCAACATGGTGACGGTGGAGGTGAGTCAGGTTGCAGTAGAACGGGGTCATCATTCTCCAGTTCATGACCCCAGCGAGCTGAGACGTGATTCCCAGGGAGTCCGGAGGGGTCTGGCGGAGGCAGGGCGGCCAACTCCCAGGCCGTCGAGGGGTCGAGGAGGGTGAGTCCACCCCTGATCGATCGAGCCACAGCGGGTAGGGCGTCGCTTGCTCTGTCGAGAGGAAGAGGGTAATCTGGGGTCAAATTACCCGGACATCCCTGGACTGCAAATGTTAACTCAGGGGAATAGGCGTCTTTTTCCACCCTGGCTGGCCCGACTAAAAGAAAAGGGACAAACAAGTAAGTTGCTGACGTGTCAGCGTATGATTGGTCTATTTGTCTTTATTTTTGTGAAAATCATAATTATTTATTGGTTACTCAGATTGCAAGGTATAATATATCAAAATTGATTAGGAGAACGAGAGGAATCGAAATAAAATATTGTCAAAACCTAATTACGCTTCCTATTCCAAAAGTATGTGTAATACATGTGTTAATGTGATTAGTATAAAGGAAAGCCTAGATTTAGGTTAATATGATGCTTAATTGATTAGAATTAGTTGTGTTCATTCATGTTAAGCTAATACCTGATGTAGACATGTATGATGAAGAAATCCTTGATAATGATGAATAATGGATGATTCTAGATTAGTAATCTTATTCATGCTATTTAGGGTGATAAAATCAATGTCAACATCTTGCTATGATCTAATGCTGATAATGTAATCTAGATGTCATGAATAGTTTAATATGCTTAAGTTGACGATTAGGGTTTAACCTAATATGCATAAGTGAGATTGTAATCTTAGAAACCATAACGTGAGGAGTTAGGGTTTGTGACCCTAATCCTGGATCCAAACATGAGATAATCCTAAACCCTAATTAGGAGTGAATTTAGATGTAAATAATGTAATGTGAATACATGATGACACATACGTAGTATTCTTTGTTTTAGATACTTGTTGATTACATGCTTTGTTGCTTGGATGTTTGGATGCATTCTTAAAGTACATGTGATATATTCTGCATGGTTTCTGCATGACATAAGGTACGTGTTACGCTTATGAATACTTGTATCGAATTCTGAGATTGCTGATGTTTCTCGATGAGATTGAATGAAAAATAAATTGCTTGCTTGTTTATTTAATTCTTGCAAACTATAAAATGCATATGAGTATCATGTAAAGTAAATAATAGTATTCTGAACCCAGGGTAAGACTGATCTTAAGGGTAATGCACACGAGCCCTGGAGGGACAGTGATTACACCTGAGGTGGTTGACCAGATATGGGTTAGAATATGAAAAACAAGTTTGTATTCTTATGTGCAAGATAAAGGTGTTTGCTTATATCTGTACTTGTGATTATTGTTTGAACCCACGTACCAGTATAGTAATATACTGACCGCATATTTGTTTGTCGATATTTTAGGTATCAGATATACTTGATAGAATGGACATGAGGGTACAGATAAAGATGTTGAAGACACTACAGTTTAATCATGAAGGTTTAGTCTTAATGGTTTATCTTCACACATGTAAAAGTTAATTTTGTTTAAAAGTTGTGTAACTCCTTAGAGGAGCTTTTTATCTAAACATGTAAATATTTGATCATTAATGGAAATTATTTACTATTCTGTATTATTTCAAGAATCTAACCCTGGAAATTATGATGAACGATCTGCGACTTTATGGTCTTTTAGACACTCAAAAGTGTGGGTCGTTACATTCCTAGTCGCACATCAGTGCTTTCTAAGTGAATGGAAAGTTAGAGAACAACTTCAACCTACATATGTGTAAGGTGTTGTAATGATTGTATAATTCCTTTGTCTCTGATATCTGAAGTGAACTCGAGACATAGAGTTGTCATCCTCTCAATGTTCAACACATTTTCCTTGACCGAGAGTAGACTGTTTGAGATAAGGTGACCTCAATATCATGTATTGATTCACATGTTCTTGGGCATGTATTTTCTAGTATGGGTTATCAAGTGGCCATGGTATCAAACTCCAATAGGAGGGACAAATCCCATTTCTATCAGTCACTATCAGTCCCCATGTGTCAAAGCTACCCAATTATCACCTTTATGACAACCCATATTTTAGGATTATGATTGATGATGTCAAAGTATATCTATTGACATGTGATAAGTGGAGTTATTTCAGGTCTAAGAATCACAATAACCACCTTCACTATGAGAGATGACCATGACAATCAATGATGGTTTCCATGTGTCACACTCAAGATGGGTTTGTCCGATACACTATTCTATAGCATGTATGTGTGTGCTTGGTTTGATATTCCATAACATGACTAGTGAGATTTTGTCATCATCCAACGCACACTCTAGTATTACATGTTATTGGTGCCTATCTACCTTCCACAGTAACAACCGACTAGGGACATAATATGAATGTATATCCTCTTAGCATTCATATGATCTCATTCTTCAAGTAACGTACTTGAAGACATATGTCATTGAGTATTGCCATTCTTTAGACATGTATACTATTTCCTCATTATCTCATAATTGAATGAAACAAAATGAATTGGAAGCTTGCCTTTATGAGTATTAATCAAATCCTTTTACGATATGTGCCATGTCAATCATCACATGATTGGCTCTATGGGCATACCTTACCAACAACATTAACTATGCCTTTGAGATCTTTTGTCATCTCTCTCTATCATTTCTCATGAACTTGAAGTCAACTTTAAACCATTGTCACACAAGGCTCATCATCGAATCTCTTCACCCAGTAACTTTCCTACTTGTGTAAAGTTTCTAACCGTCACAATAAGTGTCTCCCTACTATCGGGTAATGATCTAGTAATAATATAGGAAATTCATCATCAAGAACAAACTCGTCGATCCCAGTCAATTGATATGGTCTCAAAATTTACTCATGTGTGTGGTGATGCTAGTACCATCTCCAAAGTCCATCCATTGTTTTGTCTTGAATGCTTTATTTTATACAACTTTTGCTAGTATAATTTCTTGAGTTTTTCACATAGATCGTTGACATTGCTCTCGTCTGACAGATGATGGAACACAAAAAGGTCCAGTCACTTTCACATCATTCACATGGTCTTCATATTTAATTTCACTAGTACATAACCGGCCTTTAGTGTCGGTTTCTAAGTGACACCTATGTGGGTGCCGCTAAAAGCCCAACCTTTACGCGTCTATTCTCAAACCGATGCCACAACCCTTCACACGCCATCAAAAATGTGCCGAAAATGCGCCAGCAGGGGGTATAGGTGTCAGTTATCTGCTTCGACACCGACACCGAATCACCCGCTTACACGGCCGTGCTAGCTAGCACGACCGTGGTGTCTGGTCTCATTAGGGAAATCAACGTCGGTTACTAGTATGGTAACCGACATTGTAACCATATATCGTCAGTTTTATACTGATATCTGATATGTATTTTATGTCTGGTCTGCTGCCACGGCCATGCTGGCCAGCACGGCCGTGGTGTAGGGAAATCAACGTCGGTACTAGTATGGAAATTGACACTGTAACTGTATGTCGTCAGTTTTATACAAATAATCGACGCCTATGATTTGATTTTTTTTTATCTACCAGTCTGCAGACCTATTGTGGCTGGTCACATGATGAGAAACTTGCAGTTCAGTTATGAACTGTAGGTTTTACGACATCCATTGATATCAGCCAACAACATGCCACAAACCTGCAAATTTAACATGATGGACCAATTATTATATATGTGATTCACACTCATGTATAAAAAATTTAATTCATATTATTTTTTCATCACATGCATGTAGAAACCAGTATCAACCTGCAGTTCCATTTATTCCATCTCGTTTCACATTCAGACACATGTAGAAACATTCATGTATTGATGATTTTCACACACATATGACAATTCATAAAAATTCATTCACATTCACACAAAATTAATTATGAGAACAAATTTATTTTATTCATCATCATCATTGTCATCATCATCAAAATCATATTGAAAAATTCCCACTCTTTGTAGGGCTTTTGCCCAATCTTCTCTTACAACATCTAATTCATCTCTCGTATAGGGAGCATGTACATCAAAACGCTTTGCACCTGTGTTGAAGTCCTCAGTTTTAAAGACCTACAAAGAGATTGGCGTACATACATAATTATAATAATATATAATAAGATTCATATATTTCATATTATCTAACGAGACTATGTATAATACCTATTGAATGTTATCGATTTCAAATACAGCATGTTTGATGATTATGTCCATAAATCGCATAACATAGTAGGCACATGCCCAGCCGTTGTCTTGTGTAGCACACTATAAATTGAAACATACAAAATATTCAAAATACAAATAAGCACACTTCACATAAATAATATATACATTGGAGTCAGGAAATTACTTTCACATTCTTCCAAATGAGTGTCAGACTTTTTCTCTTGGGGACCTTTCCTCCAGCTTTTTGTACTCTTGTAAAGCCCTATATATGTTAATGTAACACATTAAATTGCATAATTAAATAGTAATGCAGTAACAGATGTTAACAGATATAAAAACATAAAATATTTCTCATGAGAATAATGGCCTTTTGATTGCATGTCCATATACATCCCACTCACTCCCCGCAGGATCTAGATAATAGATGATGAATGTCTTGGGGACAATAACTAATAACTCCCAATGCTTAGAACTACAGGTAAGAAAGTAGAAAATTAATAACTCAATATCTGCAATAAAAATGTAATTTGCTTAAGTCCAAATTACAAGCAAAGTAAACTTACTCGACATTAAATGGAGCTATTATCACCATCTTATTATTTTTATCAAAATATTCAAAAGCATCACAGTAGTATGAAGTAACTGAACCAGGGTCTATATCTACAAGACTAATCAAAGATGGAACCAAAAATCCCACATGGGAAAACCCAAAATCCTTACATGTCATGTATAAGTGGTTGCAAAACATGTATTACGTATGCATTAATATATAAGAAACCAGATTGCCATATATAAAACAAGGTATATGGATGTATAAACCAGATTGTCGTATGCATTAATCTCACCATATCCACAGCTCTATCATAGATGTGTTCAGCTATTCATACTTAAACAACTCGAAAATATCTTGTATAAATATGTTGTTTCTGAATGTTTGACCTACATTAATACATATCCAGAACTTCTATTATGTATGCATTAATATGTATGCTAAACTTGTATAAATAGATTTTTATCATATAATTTTCCTACAGCATTCTCCGGAATAGTAACATTTATAGGGCAATTTAGATTATGTTCACCGATCCATATTGCCACACTCCTACAATTAGGACCTATCGTGGCATGTAGGTCCCCTGGAAGCTAACTTGGTAGTCGAGGAGATGGAGGCCGAGATGTAGCGGGTCTCATCTTTTTTACCTGTATATATAATTTCATATCAATTGACTCATATATATATACACACTAACAAAGTAAAGTAATGAAAATTTATCATACAATATCAGTATAGAGGACATCCGCTTCGGGCCACAGTATCACTCAGCCTACTGCCTCACCAAGTGTTTCAGCATATGGGTGTGCATGAGGTAGTGCAAGATCTATCCAGCCAGTGAGTATATGTATGGGGCTCACACGTACCATGCCATCTGGTACTGGACTCCCATGAAACATGCACCCTTTAAGGGGTGGGTAAGTCGATGCATCTGCAACGATATATCCTTCACTTTGTAGTCGGCATGGCTTCAACCCCTATAAAGTTACATAATTAAAGAATGTTATATGCATATGTACACAAACATATCATCTTGAACAGACTAGCTATTATATATGCCATAAAAATACTTACAGAGGACGTGCTAGGTGGGTCTATAGGATTACTCCCAACCTCTGTAGTAGGAGGAGTAGGAGAAGAGAGGTTCGCCACGGGTATTGTCTGACTGGCAGTCTGAGACGCCTGCCACTTGTGAAATGCTTCCTCGAGTCTTTTATCAACTACTTCCTGGAGTCTTTTATCAATTGCTTCCTCGACTCTCCTATCAATTAAGGAATCTACCTATACATGGATAAAAGAAATGCTAGTTGTTGATTATTGAATTCCCTTTCACAATAACGTTCTAAAATAAGAATAAGTTACCTCATCTTGTGAAAGTCCTACTTTTGGGACATGTTTACGCTGGGATGGCCCAAAGAACGCTTTGATGCCCACACCAGTGCCTACACCCCTTACACGTCCAGGATGCTCTGGGTTACCCAGAGCAACTGTCAGTTCATCCCTTGTGCCCTGAGGGATGAACTTGCCTTCCTTCCTCTGCTCGTGCAGCTCCCACTAAGCACCATCAACAAAAATTCATAAGTAAACATAACAATAATCAATATCGATCGATTTCTCTAAGAGTTTGATTTTTACCATTTTTGCAGCCGCCTCAACGGTTACGGGCTTTGATATATCTCCCTTCTTGTTTTTCCTCCCAGCTATCCACATAACATGATGAGGCAGAGGTGCGGGAGAAGCAGTAGAGGACTCTGCAGTCTCCTGAGTAGCAGTACGCTGAGTAAACTTAGTTTGTAGTCTTTGGTGAACGCCTGCATATCCTCTTGGACCCATTGTGTGTTCGTGCACATTCAGTGCACGGCTTGCTCGTTGAGCATCACTCTTAGCCTAGTTAGTTAGCACATTGATTTGGTTAGTAACACTAAAGGTTAATCTTGAATAGGTGAATACATAAAAATGTATATTAATTAAATTGGGAGTGGCGACACTTAATACCTTGAATTCATCTATTTTTCTTTAGGTAACAAACTCCTCCCATTCTCTAGGGTCCTAATAGTTCCATTGTTGTGTGGCTTCCTTCTTCCTATATTTATTTTTTGAAGAGAATACAAACAAAAATTATTAGTGTAAAGTTAGTGAAATACTGATCAATGTCTAGAATTGGAATCTATCAAGAACCTATTCTTAGCATCGCGTATGTAATCTCAGGTGAGATTGGTCCTATAGTTCCTTAGGACCCTCCCATAATGTTGCATCACACATTTACGATGCAGCTTTTCATCCAGATCAAATATGCTCTGCAAATTAAATAGAATTGCTATTAACTAGTATCCTAAAAATTAGTAATCTACACAAATATAATTACAAATAATAATAGCTCACGCATAGTTCCTTCCATATGTGGTCTTTCTTCTACTTAGGAACTCTATGCCATGATTCTAGGATAAGACTGCAATGGCTGTGAGTAAGAACCCCAAGATATGAAACAAATGAGTTGTGGTTCACTCCATATGGATGTCCTGCCTGATTGAAATCCACAACCAATTTGGGTCCATTGCGCCTTTGCTGTATTAATTTGTTCATCATTGTGATGCCCCTCACTTTCTCAATTTTCTTTTGCTGCTCATCAAGTGCTGTAATTTCTTCAGGGGGTACATCACCAACCTAAAATTTGATAAAAATCACACTTACATAATATAATTATAAATGAACATATAGGGATATATTCTTAAAACTTACATTGTCAGGCGGTGCAAGCACATCCTCACCCTCACGGTGATCATCAGCACGGTCCTGATCAGCCATCTGATACAAGTATTAATACTTACACTTCAATAATTCATCACATTTGCAACATTATATACAAGCTCTAGCTTTATCACTCATACTCGTCTTAATACAAAACTTCTAGGGTTTTCAAGAAGTCATCCTTTGTTCAACATCATAAGAATTAAAAAAATCAGTAATCCATCAACACAACCCTAAATAGGGAATATTGCCACCTCACACTGATCCTTATGTATATATCATATTCAATTTCAGTAAGACTCAACAAACACTTGTATAATTTATTCTAATACAATTCAAATATGATTTTACAATGTCAATTCAATTCCTAAGCATATTGACCACTGACCTGATTTTTAGGCAATATTCACATGAAATAGCATAGTCATATCCATAGAATTTCCCATGGATCGTCAATTAATCTAGGGAATACTCAACCGCCACTCCTCTCTATAGAGTTCTAACATCATTAAAAAATTAGGAAAGTTTAACAAGACGTCCAAAATGGAGTTTCCAAAACATTATTAAAATTTCAGATCAATTGGATATACCAATAAAAAGATAAAATTCAAATACTAGACTGCTATATTTCAGTTTGAATACATGGCCGATTGAGTTTATCTTGGGTAAAATCGGCCGACAAACAAGTCAAAAAATTCTTCCAACTAATATCTAATTTCTCCAAATCATGTACAAATTTCAACTAAATCCTAGTTGTATATAAAATGCTAACAATCATTTAGTACACGACTATAGTGATCACATTTTGTATTCATATGTTACCAAAACCCTAATTTTTGTCGATTGGGATTTTCAATTCTCAAACCCTAATTATGTGAATCAAATATGTTTAAATCTTCTCATTAGTTTTAAAACATAATGATTAGATTACCATAATTAATCAAGCTTTAAACAATGTAATAATGCATTCATCAACTTGATGAATCTACATATCAAAACTTTTGAGGGTTGAAGTAGTGAAGATGTAGCTTAAAACTACCTAGAATTCTAAAACTTGAACCGAGAGAGGATAAATATTGTGTAGAATTGATATGTGAGTATGTTGTAAACGTGAGTAATATTGTGTAGAACAAAATGCAGTTTGTCATAGAATAATACATAATATTGATGCATGTAAACCACACATATAAAAAGAAAGCACACAGCCACAACCATAGGATGAATGGGCGTGCCTGTGATATAGGAAAGGCAAAAATAGGGGGAAGGTCAGGGGAAAACATGATAATGGGCGTGCATGAGGGCTCCGGGCGGAGAGCTGGTCGACGGCGTCGGGCAGAAGGTCGCCGGAAGGAGAGTTGTGGTCGGGCGGTCGTCAGGCGGAGAGCTCTGGTCGGGCGGTCGCCGGGTGGAGAGCTCTGGTCGGGCGGTCGCCGGGCGGAGAGTGGTCGTCGGCAGCGGCTGACGGAAGCAGACGGCGGCGGAGGCGGAGGCAGCGCAGCAACGAAGGCGTAGGCGGAGGCAGAGCAGCGGAATCGTCGGAGCAAAAATCCTGATCAGTGGAAATGAATGAAACAGAAGAGGAAGAGTTTGCCTCGTGCTGTTAAGTTTACTATAGGTGTCGGTTGCTAACAACAACCGACAATAAAAACTATACGTGTCGGTTTGCAACAAAACACCGGCACTAAAGGGAGGCGAAAAGTTTTGTGGTTATTCGCGCGAAAACACAATGACGTCAGTTATTGTCACAAAACCGACAATAACATGTGAGCAAATTTCTGTCTCGCAGAAAACCTTTTGTCGTCGGTTTCTGTTTTAAAAACCGACGGTGTATGTGACGTGTATTTTACTACGCGCTTAAACGCAAGTATACGCGTCGAGTAATATAGGCCTTGTGAGGCCCGAGTCGAACTCAGGGATACGTGAATTATTGGAGACTTCTACTAACTAATCGCAATCAGCTAGACCGATTAACAAAGTAGAATTTGTTGTTGAAATTAAAAGAAAATAAAAATGAAACAAAGAAAATAATCGATTAAAGGTTAATTTAATCAATTAAAAGGATATCTTTAGGATGGCGGTTTCACCGCGGGTCAACATTGTATTAGATTTCATATAATTCCTCACACTTCTCTCTCTATCCGGGTAGTGGCCTGAAATGAGAATTACCCACTGTCGTGGTGTAATTCACTACTTAGGTTTAGGTTGATTCCACCGTCGTAGTAATCATTCCCCTAAACTAAGCGCATTAGGATCGGTCCCTCAGTTCCCACCATTAATTTTACAACTCCTTTGTCAAGGGTTTTATTAATTAATGTAGAATTCGTTTCTTTTCAACCGTTAATCCTTCTGTCGAAGTGATTAAGGGCATTAATTTACTATTATGGTGATCAAGCATAACAATAGAAATAGAGAAAACGAATTTATACCACGGATATGAGAGAAAAATATGAATTATCAATATAAAATCATCATACAATGTATCCCCGGGCTACTCCCGGTCCTAAAGATTGAGGGTTTTAGCCTCTCATGTTCATCTTACACAAATACATGGTAGAAATTGGGGAATTCATAAGAAAAACGTGAAATAGATGGGAAAACCCCTGAACGGAGAAGAACCGGTGGATCCTTGGCGTAGAACACAGCTTCCCCCGCCTGTCGGTGGTGGAAATTGTCTTCGGCAGCGTCCGAATCACCCGGTATGAGCTTCTCGGCCTCCGTTCTCCTTTCTCTCCTCCTCGGCACTCCTGCAATCCAAATATGAGATCCCTCCTCTTGTCTGGGCGGCCGTCATTAGGTATAAGTCCCTAATTAGGTCGTCAAATAATGACAGCCGTCCGATTGATATCAAAACAGATCCAACGCATATCTGCCGGCGTCGATACCATCGACGCGGGTCGATGGTATCGACCCAGCGGATTAGCGGCAGCTTTCCTTTCTTTTATTCTGAGCGCCTGTGGTGATCTCGATACCATCGACTTGGGTGTCGATGGTATCGACTCCTTTAGCGTCGGTTGTTGTCGTTTAGCGACGCTGTAGCTCTCCTTGTGTCGATGGCATCGACATCCGTCGATGGTATCGACTTAATCCTCGCTAGCAGCCTGGAGACATCTCGATGCCATCGACTTGGGCGTCGATGGTATCGACTCTGTATTGCTCTTCTCGGCTGACAACCTGTGGCTTGGTCGATGGTATCGACACCCGTCGATGGTATCGACGGATGTAGATACTTGTTTTTCCTGAAATTGTACAACAAGACCAAATAAATCCACACGATTTATGATAAGATGATCAAATATGCTTAAAATAATGAAATAAAGGGGATTTGATATAAAATGATGGCAAAGACCAAATAAAGTGAATTATGCAATATTATCCATGAAAATGAGTAATTAAGGCACAAAACACATATGAAAAAGGTCTATAAATGCGACTCAAAATCATCGCATCAAACTCCCCTAAGCTTAAACATTGCTCGCCCTCGAGCAACTAATCCTTAGAATAAAATTGCGAATGTCAACTAACAATCAAAACACCAACCCACCTCACAAATGACTCCCACTGGACGTTCTCAAACCGGCCTACCCTAATCACAGAACAGTAATTACCCTATAGGCGACAATAACCATCAATAAAAGAAATTATCCTTCAAACTGATGAACACTATCACATAAGGCAGTTATCATAATAAAGTTCGCCGATTCAGCCATGGTGCATCTTGTGATCACCTACTCTACGTTGCTCGCCCTAACTACCATCTACATGGAAGCAGTTCTCCTGATAAACATGAGTGAGGAGAAAATCACGGTGGCCTACCAATCCGAGCAACGGGTGGATGGAATGGGTGGTTCATGGGAGAATTTGGAAGTATTACACAGTTTCAAAATGCATATAACAAAATGCCCTAAATGATGCAAATGCACATTAAGAATGCCCTACCGCCTAAAAGCGGGTGGAATGATGCATGCCCTAACCTTCTACCTCAAAATGAGATAGAAATCTACTCAAGCCACATCATGTACTCAATTCCCCTGTTATACAAGTGATATCATTCCTTTCTCCCTCTTATTCCATTTCCTTCTAAATTCTCTTCTTTTTTTTTTTTTTTTTAACATTTGTTCATATTTCCAGAATTTTTTTTCTTCTGTTTTTTTTTTCTTTCCAATTGGAGATCCTTGCTTTATTTCGAGGGTATGGAACAAATTAGATCACCTATTTAGGAAAACTGAGATACATGGTGTGCCTATGCATGAAAATCATGAAATTGTGAGTGCAACTACATGACATGCACCTAAAAGTAATGTGCATGTATCACTATATATTTTTTTTATTATTCTATGCAAAAACATGAAAATAACAATGCAAAACCTATCTACATGCCATGCACGCAAAAGAAATTGAAACTGCACTTTACTTCCAATTCTTGGTGGATTATAGGAAATGGGGTGGAATGATCACAAGATTAAGTGACTGAACCTTAAAAGAAAATTATGTGTCCCTCCTTATTGACATGTGTAGTAGTAAAAAGGGTGCTTTCTCTTACATCTGATTAAGGTCTCATTACCATTTGATTAGGTTAGGCTCAAACAACCGTTACTATCCACTTTCCATGAGTCAAAGGGTGTGGGTATGACATATTGGTTCAAAGTTGACATAATCAATCATTTTCATAGAAAAAGTTCCCCAAGGACAACCAAGTAAAGCTATTTAAATGACACAGAAAAAATTTTCAATTCCCTTTAATTTCCCCATGAAAACAGCTAGATGACAATTTTTACGACATCCACAATTACACTAGATAGATGTGGATCCTACATAAAAACTTAAAATTGCAAAAACAAATAACAAAGCAGAAACTAAAACAACTAAAGAAAAGATAAAAGATAGAGCTGTTCCAGCCACCCCCCTAAGCTTGAATCCGACTATGGCCTCATAGTCAAAAACCAACTTAAGGGTGGAACAGTGATACCCTGATCAATCTTGTGAAGGCGGTGGTGGGTAATGTGGTGCCGTAGGATCCCAAGACGGGTACTCCCCCTGGAAGCTTGGATCATAGTGGGTCCTCGGCGGAGGCTGTGGATAACCTCCAAAGTAGTCTCGACTCCAGTAGTGGTCGAAGAAGGGCTCCTGCTGCGTCTCTATCCGCTGCAACCGGTTGTGCATTTGTTCTTGGTTGGCGAGGATGAGCCGCTCGTTCTCGAACATAGCCCTTTGATTATCAAGCAACCGGCCCGTTGTCTCATGGATGCCGGTATACAAAGTCATATGCTGGTGCTGCGTCTGCTGGATGTCCTGCAGCATGGTATACATCCCTTGCATGGAGTAGGGATCCGCAGCTGGCTGTTCTTGCTGTGGTGATGGCGGCGGGGGCTGAGATGATGAAGATGCACCCGGATGCATCCTAGGACGCTTCCGTGGTGCCACGCGTGCTCGAAGAGGTGTGAAAGCCTCCTCGTCTTCCTCCGCCTCGCCTTCTTGGTCGTCACCTCCGCCTTCTTCTTCCGAGGACTCGATGGCTATGATGGGCCATCGGAAATGCTGCTTGCCCTCAATGTGGAAGACGTCGTCCGGCAGGGATGCCTCCTGGTAAGCTTGGTTGACGTGGCAATGAGCGTACGCCAACCCGTCCCGGATAAGAATGAGGTTTGAACGGTGCAAGTGTTGCACGTTCACCTTACTCCGCGTAGAAATCGGAGTCATGGACTGAAAGTTCAGCCCCAAGTAAAGCGCCAACTTGGTAACAAGACCACCAAAGTGTATTGGAGCCTTCCTTGTGCTCCGCTTCACCGCCATGACGCGCTGTAACCAGAATGCTCCCCAGTTGCACTCTTGACGCTTCAGGAGGGCGTACAGAAAGAACAAGTCGCTCTCCTGAAACTTGCTCAAAGCAAGATCGCTCCGCCCGAAGAAGGTCAAGCTAAGCATCCTATGCAATACCCGGACGAACGGGTGTTCAAAATCAGCTACCGCGGCGTTGTGGTAGCTCACAGTCTTCCCTGCCGGTACCGTACAAAGCTCGGAGAAGATCTTGTCGTAGTCGGTGCGGGCGTCGGGACGTCGGTGATCGTGGCGGCTGTGGTTCCAGTTGAAGATGTCGTTGAACTGCTTCAACGTGAAGTTGTAATTGTTGTTGAATAGACGGAAGGTCACCCTTCCCTGGATCCACGTCTGGTCCGATGGTACCACGTCGTTTGGTACGACGCAGATATCAAGGGACGCCATGAACTCGGCCACCAGTTCCTTGTATGTGGGCCATTCGCCAAAGAACGGCTGCCCATCCGCATGACAGTCCATCTCATAGAAGCGACCGGTGTGCCGCGCTTGCCCGGCCAACACATAGGCCAAGTTGGCCTCGAATCCCAAGTCCCTGATCATGCCCCGGTCCACATACCGGGTGGCCTCGAACTTCCTCTTCATGATCTCCTCGTACACTTTCCTCGTGTCCATGTTGGCGTGAATAAGGCGTGGACGAGAGATAGAAGCTGTTGGAGGAGGAACAAACTCCTCGATCACCATTGGATGCGCGCTCGATGAAGATGCTCCGCCCGTATGCACCATGTTTGCGAGAAGAAGAGATTAAGAGAAAAGAGCTCGGTGAAGATGGAGAGAAAATCTCCGCTCGATGAAGATCTTTGCTCGGTGACGCTTCTCCGCAGGTGTAGAGGGCTCGGGGGAGTGCTCGACGCAATGGGGGGTACTTGCTCTGAGGGTGTGATGTCATATGACGTTGCAAGTCCCCTTAAATAGACTTGATCGGCGCCCCTGTTAACCCGTCGATACCATCGACGCGGGTCGATGGTATCGACACGTCTCGCGGGTAGCCGTCTCTGTCGCTGGCATCGACGGCTGACGTTTGCTGGATCGTGAAACCCGGATCGCTGACGACTCGATGCCATCGACGGATGTCGATGGTATCGACGCAGCCCCCGGATCGCTGACGTGGCTGTCGCGGTCGTCGCCGATGTCTTCATTCGGATTGGTGACATGTCCGTCGATACCATCGACGAGTGTCGATGGTATCGACCTGCATTTGTTGCAACACCTCCGTTTCTGGCTCTCAACCTGTGATGATGTCGATACCATCGACGAGGCCGTCGATGGTATCGAGTTGACTGAGCAAAACTTGTCTGAATATCTCCAGAGATCTCGATGGTATCGACAGGGGTGTCGATACCATCGACTTTATCCTGGAGATCAACCTGTGACCATGTCGATACCATCGACGGATGCGTCGATGGCATCGACACAGTGCGATTTTTGCTGGTTGCAACCTGTGCCCAAGTCGATGCCATCGACTGATGTGTCGATGGTATCGACTCTGCCTAATCCTGCACAATTAACAAACGGATCAAGGTATCATTTTTAAACTAAAATCTAAACGAATTAAAAACAATCTATCACTAAAATGAAACTAGCCTAATGTACCGTTGGTTGGGTTGCCTCCCAACAAGCGCCCTTGTTTAGCGTCTTAGGCTAGACGTCAGTCCTTCTTCTCATTCATGTATAAGTGAAATGAGTTTAACCTCATTCACTTTCCTCTTGTAATTCTCACCAAAGTATAGCTTCAAGCGCTGCCCGTTCACCAAGAATGTGGTCTCTCCATCTCGCACGAGAATCGCTCCGTGCGGTCTCACTTCTTCCACCTCAAAGGGTCCACTCCATCGGGATTTCAGTTTCCCGGGATGCAACTTGAGACGAGAATTGAACAATAAGACACTGTCTCCTTTCTTAAACGTGCGTATCTTTATGTGGCGATCGTGGATCAGCTTTGTGCGCTCTTTGTAAATACGGGCATTCTCATACGCCGTCATGCGTAGCTCATCCAATTCATTCAATTCTAGCATTCTTTTCCTCCCGGCCTCGTCATAGCGCAAATTCAGCCTTCTTAGCGCCCAATGGGCCTTGTGCTCCAATTCTACCGGAAGATGACACGCCCGGCCATACACCAACCTAAAAGGCGTAGTGCCTATAGGTGTTTTGTACGCCGTTCGATAAGCCCAAAGTGCATCCGGTAACAATGTACTCCAATTCTTCCGTGTAGATGCTACGGTCCTTTCTAAGATCTTTTTGATTTCTCGGTTTGATACCTCCACCTGTCCTTGCGTTTGTGGGTGATATGGGGTGCCAATGTTGTGTTTGACCCCATATTTCTTCAAAAGTGACGCAAATTTTTGATTTCGGAAGTGTGTGCCTCCGTCACTAATAATCATCCGAGGAATCCCGAACCTGCAGAAAATATTCTCCTTTACGAACCTGCAGACTACATTCGAATCATTAGTCCTTGTGGGGATTTCCTCCACCCACTTCGACACATAATCCACGGCAAGCAAAATATAAAGATTTGAATTTGAGGACACAAAGGGTCCCATGAAGTCAATGCCCCAAAGATCAAATACCTCGACTTCCTGAAACACATTCAGGGGCATTTCTTGTCTCCTTGAGATATTACCTGCACGCTGGCACGGGTCACACTGCCTAACAAAATCATAGGCGTCCCGGAACAAAGTGGGCTAATAAAGGCCGCTCTCCAAAACCTTAGCTGCTGTCCGTGAGCTAGCATGATGTCCTCCCGTAGGTGACGCGTGACAATGATGTAGAACACTTTCGTACTCTACCTCCGGCACGCACCTGCGAAGAATTCCATCCCTGCATTGCTTCAACAATATTGGGTCATCCCAAAAATAGTATCTCAATGAGTGGAAGAATTTCTTCTTCTCTTGATATGACCAATCTTCCGGGATGATTCCGCAAGCTAGATAATTTACAATATATGCAAACCATGGTTCTTTCGAATCAATTTTCAAAAGTTGTTCGTCGGGAAAGGTCTCGGTAATGGGTATATGCAAACCTTGCTCATCCACCCTCTCTAACCTAGACAAGTGGTCAGCCACCACATTTTCAATTCCCGACTTGTCCTTAATTTCAATATCAAATTCTTGTAGGAGCAAAATCCACCTAATTAGTCTCGGCTTGGCATCCTTCTTCTCCATCAAATATTTTATTGCGGCGTGATCCGTCCACACAACCACCTTAGAACCCACTAAGTATTGCCGAAATTTCTCAAAGGCAAAAACAACAGCAAGTAACTCTTTTTCCGTGGTTGTGTAATTTAATTGAGCATCATTAAGTGTTTTTGAGGCGTAGAAAATCACCGCAGGCTTGTTATCTACCCTTTGCCCCAAAACAGCCCCCACAGCATAGTCAGACGCATCACACATCAACTCGAAAGGCTTTGTCCAATCCGGCGTTTGCACAACCGGAGCCGAAATCAGCTTTTCCTTCAAAACCTCGAATGCGTGAAGACATTTCTCATTGAAATCAAAAACTGCGTCTTTTTCCAACAATTCCGATAATGGCTTTGCGATTTTTGAAAAATCCTTGATAAAACGCCGATAAAACCCAGCGTGTCCTAAAAAGCTTCTCACCCCTTTTACAGAATTTGGTGGGGGTAGCTTAGAAATCACCTCAATTTTTACGGGGTCTACCTCTAGACCCTTGCTAGACACCTTGTGTCCTAGCACAATTCCTTCTGTCACCATCATGTGACATTTCTCCCAATTGAGGACCAAGTGTGTGTCCTCGCACCGCTGCAACACCTTATCTAAATTATAAAGGCATTCATCAAAAGATGCTCCATAGACTGAGAAGTCATCCATGAAGACTTCAAGACACCGCTCCACCATGTCAGAGAATATGGCGAGCATGCAGCGTTGAAAAGTCGCCGGCGCATTGCATAAACCAAACGGCATACGGCGGTAGGCGAAGGTCCCATAAGGACATGTAAACGTAGACTTCTCTTGATCCAACGGATCAATAGAAATCTGGTTATACCCCGAATAACCATCTAAGAAACAAAAATGCGACCGACCGGCTAAGCGTTCCAAAATCTGATCAATGAATGGCAATGGAAAATGATCTTTCAGAGTGGCGGCGTTCAATCGGCGGTAATCAATGCATACACGCCACCCGGTTACCAGTCGGGTGGTGACAGGTTCATTTAAAAGATTGGTAGTGACAGTGTTTCCCCCCTTCTTAGGGACTACCTGCGTGGGGCTCACCCACGTCGAATCAGAGATTGCATAAATGATCCCGGCAGCAAGCAACTTGATGACTTCCTTTTTGACAACCTCCATCATGCTTGGATTTAGACGTCTTTGAGGCTGTATGACTGACTTAGCTCCTTCCTCAAGCCGAATCTTATGTTGACAAAGTGTAGGGGAGATCCCCTTGATGTCCGCCACTGACCACCCAAAGGCTCCACGGTGGTTCTTGAGCACTATCAGTAGCTGCTCCTCTTCATCCGCACTCAAGTATGCAGAAACAATCACTGGCAACTTGTCCTCCTCGGCTAGAAAGACGTACTTCAAGTGCGGGGACAATGGCTTTAACTCTAGATCAGGTGGGCAGATAAGGGATGATTGTAGCGGTGGGGGCAGTGTACCCAAATCTTCATAGTGCCTCGTGTAGAAACATGGAAGCATTTGAAGCATTTTGGCGCACTCCTTGAGTGAAGTACTCCGCATCCAATCATAAGTGACATTACACAAACACGCCTCTAGAGGCAATTCCAGATATGCATCACCGACAGAAGTTATTATCACATCATCCTCCCACGAAGGTGGAATGTCCTCATTCTCATCATTTGGAAACCCGACAGCCTTGCATAAAGAGACAGCTTTCGTTTGCTCCATAAGGTCTACCGCCAAGGTCCCATTGTCTATCCTGCTCATCACATGGGCCATATCTAAAAATGGCTTCCCAAGACAAAGTGAGATATTGCTTTTCACATGCTTCACCATGTTGCACTGTGCCTTTACTTTAGTAGATGTATTGCTGTTGGGCATGACCATCTCAAAGCGATCATCCGCAATGCCTAAGGTCAAGCGACCTCTCCCCATCTCCAAGATCATGTCAGCTGTAGCTTGAAATGGGCGACCAAGAAGTAACTCATTACCGTGTTCGTCCTGCATCTCCATCACAACAAAATCAGCGGGAAAAACAAAGCGGTCTACCTTTACCAAAACATCTTCACAGATTCCATATGGTTTCACCACAGAATTATCGGCCAATTGGATAGTCATATTGCTTGGCCTTGACTCCTTCAATCCAAGTTTCTTGAATGTAGAAAGGGGCATCAGATTGATGCTTGCCCCGGAATCACAAAGCACCTCGCCAAATTTGAACTTCCCGATAAAGCATGAAATATTGAAACAGCCAGGATCCTGTCGCTTTGGCGGCAAAGTGCCCATAATAAAAGCACTCACTTGCTCCTTTAACACCACAACCTCAGTGTCGGGTATCTTCCTCTTCTTGGTGATTACATCTTTGAGAAACTTTCCATAAGACGGAATTTGTTCAATTGCCTCTAACAAGGGAATATTCACAGATAACTTTCTAAAGCTGTCCAGAAATTTTTTAAACTGTGCATCCACCTTTCTTGCTTTTGCGCTATTGGGGTAGGGGACCGGAACAGTATGTGCTCTTTGATGAGGTGGCACATAGGGGGTTAATTTCTGTGGCTCCACCTCATTGGCTTGTCCTTCCTTACCATCTTCGGTTGTGTCATCAATTTGCTCTATGACTGGTGCACGCTGCTCCTTAGCGGTTGCTTCTTCTACTGTGTTCTGCGGTGTGCTGGTGTCATCCGCCCTTGGATTAAGCACCTTCTTACCGCTCCTCAACAATATGGCCTTGGCCTGTTGGTTTCCCCCGGGAACATTGGTGTTCCCCGGAAAACCCGGATGTGCCGGCTTTTTCAAGCTTGCAATCTCCGCTGCCATCTGTGCCATTGAAGTCTCTATAGTCCGCATCTGAGCCCCGTGGCTCTGCAACGTCTGCCCGAACTGGTTCATGAATTCACCCTGCTGCTTTATTTGCTGCCCAAAAGTGTTCATCAACTCTTGATTCTGCTTTATGACTTGATTTAGCAACTCTGTGCTCTTGTCCTCCGTGACCGGTGCAGGTTTGGCGTCCAGATCTTGCAGGAAGTTGTTTGGATCTTTCCATGAAAATTTCTTGTCCTTCCGCCATGAATAATCGTTGTTCCTGTACCCTTGTTGTTGCCTCATATACTTGACCTGAGCCTCATCCTCGGACTCATTGTCTTCCTTCTGCAGCAACTTCTTTGCGAGAAGATCCATTTTCTCATTCAGCTCTCTCATTGCCTTTGACTCACTGGCAACTCTTGCTTGCTCAACTGGGCCTCTTTCTCTTTCTCCCCAAGACTGCTTTCGTGCCATATTCTTCAGTATTTCCCAGCATCTTGTATCAGTGTTATTTAGAAAGAATCCAGAACCGGCCGAGTCCAAGTTGCTTCTATCATGCTCGGAGAGAGCAAAGTAGAAGATCTTCACTTGGGTTTCCTTGTCCAATCCATGATGTGGACATCTCCTCAACATGACTTGAAATCGCTCCCAAGTCTCAGAATAGGTTTCACCCGCCTGTTGGGTGAAATTGTGGATCTTTCGGATCATATCATTGGTCTTCTCAGGAGGGAAGAACCTCTCGAAGAAAACCTCCACCATGTGATCCCATGACTCAACAAACTCGTCGTCGAGGTTGTGGAGCCACTCTCTTGCTACTCCCGCCAAGGAACTGGGGAATAACTTGAGATAAAGCACATCTTGCGGAAAGCGATCTATCTTCACCATATCGCAGTTCTCCACAAACTGACTAATGTGTGCCACTGGATCTTCATTTTTCAGTCCGTGAAATGCATTGGATTTGACCAAGTTAATCAGTGCTGGGTCGATCTTGTATGTAGGTATGTTTAGCCCTTGTTTCTTTATAGGCCCCTTTGATGCCGAGGAAGAAGACGCCTTGATCTTCTCCCATATTGTCTGTGCTTCAGCCATTACTTCTTCTTGTTCCGGCTCAGATTCAGAATGTATATCACTGTGGTGTTCCTCCTCGTAGTTGTCCTCGTCCTCTGGTCCCGCAGATGGAACCTCAGGTGTGCGATTCACGTAGTCTCGACTACGCGTGTGCACCATGCAAAGCACCTGAAATATGGAAATAGGGGTTCAGTACAATGCTTTAGTCGAGTCAACACAAATATAGAGAAATAAAGGAATTTTTGAAATTGTTTTAAAATAAATAAAAAAAAAATTGTGGCCTAGAGTGGCCGCTCTTAGCACTCAAAGTGCCAATAATTCGCCGTGTCCCCGGCAACGGCGCCAAAAACTTGACGTGTATTTTACTACGCGCTTAAACGCAAGTATACGCGTCGAGTAATATAGGCCTTGTGAGGCCCGAGTCGAACTCAGGGATACGTGAATTATTGGAGACTTCTACTAACTAATCACAATCAGCTAGACCGATTAACAAAGTAGAATTTGTTGTTGAAATTAAAAGAAAATAAAAATGAAACAAAGAAAATAATCGATTAAAGGTTAATTTAATCAATTAAAAGGATATCTTTAGGATGGCAGTTTCACCGCGGGTCAACATTGTATTAGATTTCATATAATTCCTCACACTTCTCTCTCTATCCGGGTAGTGGCCTGAAATGAGAATTACCCACTGTCGTGGTGTAATTCACTACTTAGGTTTAGGTTGATTCCACCGTCGTAGTAATCATTCCCCTAAACTAAGCGCATTAGGATCGGTCCCTCAGTTCCCACCATTAATTTTACAACTCCTTTGTCAAGGGTTTTATTAATTAATGTAGAATTCGTTTCTTTTCAACCGTTAATCCTTCTGTCGAAGTGATTAAGGGCATTAATTTACTATTATGGTGATCAAGCATAACAATAGCAATAGAGAAAACGAATTTATACCACGGATATGAGAGAAAAATATGAATTATCAATATAAAATCATCATACAATGTATCCCCGGGCTACTCCCGGTCCTAAAGATTGAGGGTTTTAGCCTCTCATGTTCATCTTACACAAATACATGGTAGAAATTGGGGAATTCATAAGAAAAACGTGAAATAGATGGGAAAACCCCTGAACGGAGAAGAACCGGTGGATCCTTGGCGTAGAACACAGCTTCCCCCGCCTGTCGGTGGTGGAAATTGTCTTCGGCAGCGTCCGAATCACCCGGTATGAGCTTCTCGGCCTCCGTTCTCCTTTCTCTCCTCCTCGGCACTCCTGCAATCCAAATATGAGATCCCTCCTCTTGTCTGGGCGGCCGTCATTAGGTATAAGTCCCTAATTAGGTCGTCAAATAATGACAGCCGTCCGATTGATATCAAAACAGATCCAACGCATATCTTCCGGCGTCGATACCATCGACGCGGGTCGATGGTATCGACCCAGCGGATTAGCGGCAGCTTTCCTTTCTTTTATTCTGAGCGCCTGTGGTGATCTCGATACCATCGACTTGGGTGTCGATGGTATCGACTCCTTTAGCGTCGGTTGTTGTCGTTTAGCGACGCTGTAGCTCTCCTTGTGTCGATGGCATCGACATTCGTCGATGGTATCGACTTAATCCTCGCTAGCAGCCTGGAGACATCTCGATGCCATCGACTTGGGCGTCGATGGTATCGACTCTGTATTGCTCTTCTCGGCTGACAACCTGTGGCTTGGTCGATGGTATCGACACCCGTCGATGGTATCGACGGATGTAGATACTTGTTTTTCCTGAAATTGTACAACAAGACCAAATAAATCCACACGATTTATGATAAGATGATCAAATATGCTTAAAATAATGAAATAAAGGGGATTTGATATAAAATGATGGCAAAGACCAAATAAAGTGAATTATGCAATATTATCCATGAAAATGAGTAATTAAGGCACAAAACACATATGAAAAAGGTCTATAAATGCGACTCAAAATCATCGCATCAGTATGTCAATTTTTGGAGGCAATTTTTTTCATTGGAAATTTTAGTTTTGGCGGTTACTTTTAGGTCTGTTTCTTATTAAGGAACCGACACTGAATAAAAGCGGTACCGTGTCTGGTTGCCCTTCAGAGATTGATGTCGGCTTATTTTATACACCGACACTGTATGGTTTAGGTGTCGGTGTATTATTACAACCGACACCATCAAAAGTGACGTTATAAGCTATTTCTGTACTAGTGAAATTATGTCTATTCCACACCATGCATTCTCTGGCTATTGTCCCTCAAGTTGATCTTAAAAATCCTCAATACATGATATCCATCATGTTGGGTTTCAAATTTGCATGTGCTCAAACAACATTATCATCACCATGCACCATCCTTCTCCATCTGGACGTTTATTTGAACCATGTGTTGTGATGCCACTTGATATGTATTTTATGGCGTTACAGTCAGCAGTAATGCGATGAGAATTATAAAAGTTTATAGACAAGCGTACAAACCCAGATCAAATTGCAACAGAATATCGAGAGAGCATAAAATTTCACATGTAAAATCCGTACATAAAATAAGCGAGAAATCATCGTGCTAACAATGGGTAAGTCCACCATAACAAAGACACTTCAATATCCTTCTCAGATTTTGGCCACAAACTTGAAAAAATACAGCCAGAGATAGCTATAGAAATAGTAACACGGGGAGAGATTTCTACAACTGTACCATACCACAATATTACGATCCTCTACCCAAAATGCAACAGCTGATAATGACATGAAGAAGAAGAAAGAAAATCAATAGCCGTGACAGCCTGCTTTGCTATCTTTCTTCTTCCCTTTGTTTTTTTCTCTCCACTTTTTTGTTTTTTCTTCTTCCCGTCGCAAGGAACAGCACTGACAATTAACTGCAGTAGCGTCTGCTTCTAATCCCTGTTGCCATCTCGTGTGAGCACCATCTCAATAACGGAAGATGTTGGGGTTTACATCCCGTTCTAGCATCATCGAAAACTTTAATGGGCTTGGTCCATTTTGGCTGGGGCTGTTGGGCCAACACAAACTATCACTCATATAATTGTGACAAACTATAAAGATGTTGTATACGTACCAACAAATTCACAATTAATGCTAAATTTAAGCTCGCAACCGTATATAAAATTAGAGTAATTACAGATAGAAAAGGTTGTTTTGCAAATTATATAATCAGCAACGTGCAATGTACACCAAAAGTCCATTACAAAATTTGACCATTGAAACGCTTACTTGGCCAGTTGACTCGTAGAAGATGTTTTGTATAGATCGCTATAAGCAAATTTGAAAAGAAAAGAAAATTACAAAAATACACCAAAAGTATCCGAATTAACTATTTTAGTAAGGTGGACAGATACAAATATACCAAGATTATGACCACTATTAGACAGATTATTTTATTAAAAACACATTTTTCCGTTAACGGTTTGTGGGGAGGATAAGTACCGCCTTATCACACATCTACAACGTAAGACCTTTAGATGTTCTTCTAAATACTCTGCTGCTGCCTTTGCGGTTTTGAATGTTGCGCTATAATAGACAACAACCTTTACCAGAAAAAGGGAAAAAAAACTTTACCAGCTGAGATCGCTGTTAAGCACTATATTAGACAGCTGTAGTTGTTATCAGGTCATTGTTAGGTCATTAATGGGCTGAGTCCGGATTTAGAATGGGTCTCTAGCAGATGGGCTTACAGCCATATAGTCATCGTCGGCCCGAGTGTGCTCAATGTGTGAGACACGCGGCGGTTGCTTTCGTAAAACAACTTCGTTGCATTTCTGGCCGTATTTTGTGCACTACCTACGCCCATCCGGTGACAACATCTTCCGCAGTTAATGGTAATTTCTGGCCGTATTTTCTGCAGAACATCTAAAAATGCCGCGATCGAGGGAGTGACAATGAAATGTGTAACAGTGACAATGAAATGAAATGCGTACAGGGAATGAAAAGACAGGGAAATTATATTAACATATGGTTGCTACTGTAAGCACCAAACTGGAAATCGATTGTAAACGTCGCTGAGTATTATTAAACAAGTATGTATACACAAGTAGTTTCGTCCCGAGTGGCTGATGCACGTATGTGCATTACCAATTTCCTATCACTATTTGATAATGACATGGAGCGTAGCACGACCACAACCTTATGTCTTCATCATTCATCAAGCCTGACCTCCAGTATCCACTGACCAGTGGCCGCACATCCAAAGTATAAGGGAACCTGAGCTGCAACGGAGGCGGCCGATTCAGTCACGAGTTCAGACTCCAGTCAAAACATTTTTTATTCGTAGTGGAATGGGTTTAAACATCAGTTAGGGTCCGTTTGATTGTGCTGACTTGCAACACGTGCAGTTTCAACACGGCTTGTTTTCCAACTACAAGCGTTTGGTTCAGTGTGGTTAGATCCCGCACTGAGAAAATGAATCACACGATGCAGTTTGGCCATGCGTAAATTGTGGAAAATGGACTGCGCCTCATCTGGGCGCGGTTCCATTTCCATACGGATGCACAACTTTTGGAAACACAGGTACGTAAGGATAACCACATGAATTGTGGGAGGTTGCAACGGTGTCAGATACTTTCCGTCTGAAACTTTATGCAATCAAACAAAAACAAAGTAAAATAATCAGTTTGATCCGCATACAACCAAATAAAGACAGTTTAGCTTCAATTCGTTACCTTCGATTTCCTGTTTTCTGATTACATGTATGAATTAGTTTTACGCCCAACCAAATTAACCCTTAGGGCTCATTTGGTTGTGAGTAATACCAACCCACGCCGTGATTTTCTAAACAGGGAATTGAAAACGGTGAACTGAAACCGCAGTTGGTTAGTTTGGTTTGACGCAGATCGAGTGTAAGGATATGAACTGTAATGAGTTTGGTTGGATGTGGTTCATAACAGTAGTTTATTAATAACAACCAGTTTCTGGATATGTACATCGTGTTCTTTGTTAGCTGCAGTACATTAACGGTGACAAAATTGTCTATTCATCCAGCGGTAAGCCCCAGCAATCAGTGGCCAAAGAACTGGAACTGCGCCCATTTCAGGCGCAGTCCGTTTTCCACTTTTTCTGTGTAATGAACCACACTTGCGAAGTTAGCTTCCACACTGTGGGTTGAATCTACTTAAAACCAAACGCAAATAGTTGGAAAACACTATGAAATTGAACTGCACGTCTTCATTTGTTGCGTAACCAAACGAAGCCTTACAACAATTTTTTCCCAAGTTAAAATCTATCTCCCCTATCCGCTAATCGCTCTCACCTTGGCCACTCAACAACATGATAACATCCACAAGGACAACAACAACCTGTGAAGTGAGTGATGCATGGACTGGGCGTACGTTGACATGACTATAACAGACATGGGTCCACGTTGTTAGTCATATTTTCATATCTGGTCTGCTGACTGCGGGGGAGATTTTCGAAATTCCCAATGATGGTATCATTTCGACATGTTATGGTGTTATATTGTTACGAAATGTTAAGAGTATTGCGTGATGAGTGGACTGCATTGACGTGGTCAAGACAGAAAAATGGGTAGGCGCTTGTTGGTCGTATTGATTATCCAGTCCGCTGTGGAGATTTGGAGAGATGCAAATGTAACATTTTGACATGTACTACCGCTATATTTTTGGGTGATGTTGAAGTATACTTTAATCATCATTCTTGTAAATCGTGTTTATTGTTGGTATTAGTGTGTGATGTAAAAATGTATTGAGTAAGATGTGCATGTCAAGCTTTGGAAAGTTAAACTCGAGTTCAGATAAAGACAACGAAAGGCCTATTTGCACATTACGATAATATAACAATAGTTCACATGTCGTACAAAAACAATTCACAAAAATACACATCATCAACAACACACTAAATTTCCGGTATGTAATCTTACAAGACATTACTAGTTCATTGGGTTTTTGACAAATATTACGCAAAGTAGACACTTAGATATCCATAGATGATAATATGCAATAAAAACAAAAAAATCTATACACAAAATATCAGAAACAATATACGTTGGAATTTTCTCATTGGGTTTGTTTCTATGCTCATAGTGGGTATTGTGAATCATACATACAATATAAGAAGGCATGTCTAGGCACGTCCATTTTTTCAACATTACTACATAAAATATTCTTTACAACAATTTATATTTTCATTTTACAACATGTGTTAAGTGTTGTATTAGATGGTGTGGTCTTACGGTTGGTGTTTTATATAACATGTTATGCATGTCGTGATACATATATTCTATACAACAGTTGAAATATTTTTTTTTGTGGCCGAGAGAACCCACCTCGGGCGAGTTCGACATAGTAAACTCTCGAAGCATGAGAGGGTGTGCTCCGGTCACCTCCCTCCCACGCCAAATCAACATGGATTGTCATTTGCAAAGTGTCTTCGACGAAGTTCGAACCCGGGTCCTTCATTGGGACTTACCGAGATGTTACCACCCAGACTACTCTGGTCAGACCAGTTGAAACATATTGTCCTTCAACGAATGACCTATTGTAATATGTGTATTTTACACATGTACACTCATTGTAATATATATTATACAACAGTTGAAGTATGTTATCTTTCACTAAACACATCTCCTGTAATAGGGGTATCTTTTTATAACATGTGGTACAACCGTTGTAATATATATTATACAATAGTCGGAGCATGTTGTCTTTCACTAAGCACACATATTGTAATAGGGGTGTTTTCTATAAAATGAAGTGTGTCTGTTGTAATATATATGTTTATACAATAGTTGAAGCATGTTGTCTTTTGATAAATACACCTATTGTAATAAGGGTTTTTATACAACATGTAGTGTGCCTGTTGTAATATAGACATTTTATACAACAGGTGGTGCATGTTGTAGTTCACTAGACACACTTGTTGTTATCAGAGGTCCGTTTTCTAGAGACAGCCGTTGTAATAGGTGTGGATAACACGACGTGTTTTTTGTTGTAGTATCACACTTTTTACAACACATCATTAACTCTTATATTTGATTTGAGTTTGACATGTCATATTGAACCAATTTTATTGATCAAATTAATCTTATTTAAAAAATAATAATAAACATAATATTATACTTATTTTCATTTCACAAAGAAGCACATAACTGAATAAAATTTCCATTTAAACTTGAAAAAGAAACTTGCATTAAATTTAATAAATAATCAATCATCCATAATAAAATTCAATAATACAAAGTAACAAGTATAACTCTAGAATCAAACTGAAAATTTACTACAAATGTTTCACATATTTGTCTATCATAAAGAACACATGTCTCCCCCTCATGTCACATAATCTAATGTGTGCTCGAGAACACTCGTGGCCCACTCATTTTGGACCTCGTTGATCTCAACAACCAATATACTTTGAATAATACTACAATCATATGTAAAATATATCAACATATTGTCATCCATTCAATATATTTATAAAATTGAACAAACTAAAAGAATATAATGATAAGTAACTTACACATTCAATAATATTTCTAATTTTCTCATCAATAATGTCTCTCATGTACTTCAACATATAATTCCCACAATATGTGTTGTTCAGATGATTTGGACACTAGGTAAAATAAATATGAGATAAATAAAAATAACATCTTGATGTGCTTATGGTTTAAGAGTATTCTAACATATTGATAAGGGCACTAGAATAATTCAGAGAATTGAAGAAGAATGAATATAAATGTTAAAATATAGGCTTCTTACGAGCAAGTGCATCACTTATGGGAGCATACAATTGTTCCCAATCTAGTTGAATAATTCTTTACACGAAATTTCTTATAGGTGTTGGTGGAGGGGCTCAAGTAAAACACTACATGTTGGATCTCATCAACCCAGTAAAGTTTTATATTTCCAAATATGAATCAAACAATATATGTCCCATGTTTGCAAGTTATTATCAAATGTTACAAAAGGGAAGTTTTGTTTAGGACACATGAAGTAACACCTATTCCATGAAAAGCATAAACGAAACTACTATTCATCCACTTCCATATGGTGTCATCACGCCTCATCCATTGCACCTTCTGTTCCACCAATGTTGCACAACCAACCAGCAACATCAGTTGTTGTAATGACATTACTACTATCTTCCTTCCACCTCCCAATAGTGCCTTTCAACCACCAAATGGGGATAAAAAATGTGTAGGATGAGATAAGTTCCATCAATCTCCTTCCTTTATGCCCCTATTATACACACCTACACCCACCCCCCAAAACATCATGTAGAAGAGGAGAAGAAAAAATCATATACTGCCAAGAGTTGAATAGACATTTTATAGTCATGGACTCATGGTGTATAACATTGAATTCAATAGTGAAATGATTTTTCAACAAGCATTGTGATTCCATAGTTGTTTTATAGTATTCATATGAAAGTATTAACAAAGTTCTAGCAGAAACAAACAAAAATGAAAGAGAGAAATATTGGTTAGAAAAGTCTAATGGTATAGCAGATTGGGTATATGATACCATTATATGGACCCCTGCATTATTGACGAGCTTGTTCTGCCTTTCATCAATCAATCTTGTACAAGTGGTATATTGCAACCAAGAAGATATATACTTTAGGATGTTACACTCACAGTAGCAAAACCAGACAATTCAAGCTAATGAATATGTCAAATGGACACTGAAACATTGATTGGATTTATGTTGATGACTATTGTCAACAATTATATAAGCATACAACTGGAACATACTAATAGATGAAACTAACATAGGTAAAACAAAATACCAGGGAAAAACATGAACAAGACACTACTCATCTCATCCATGTATAAACAAGATGGAATAAAAATTTAACAAGTTGCAATTGCAATAAAAGTTAAATGAAAGAATATGTTTCCCCACTAAAGGTTTTTCTTAGTAGTGATGCCACTGGCTGAAGTACTATTGTGATGTGAATCATTTGCTACGTTTGAAGAGATAAACACTCATGAAGGCATTGAGCCATTCATATGTGTGCTTGAATTAAGTTGGCAACACTATAATTTCTATAAATAGAGGTGATGTCAGTCAGCTCCTTGATGATCCAACAACGTCACTACCAATTGCTTAACACTTACCATAAGGAACAAATATCCAAATATAATTCAATATATGTGTCATTGACGACCAAATTAATATCTACTATACTGTAAAGTCCATCTTAGTACATGGTAGGTAGTCGTGATGTTTGTTTTGGGCCTCTGTTGGTCTATGTGTTGACTGCATTATGCCTCTTGCTTCACTAAGGTCATTTCCCTTTCTTTCAAAAAAGCTCTAGTGCACTAAGTGCATACTTAGACATATTACAACTCAATAAGTTGCTCAATGTAGTACTGAGTGTCTCAAACTTCTGTTTCATCAATGAACATTGTTGATAACTAAAAATCGTGTAGCATGTTGTATGTTATGAGGAGTTCAAGACACCAATATTTATTACTGTCTGGAAGATACATATTTGTTCCCATGAGCACACTTATTTTGATTAATTCACATTTAAGAGCTCAATCTACTAACAAGATATCACAACATCCTATATTTGTGAAATTCCAATTTCCTAATCCTATCAAGGGAACTTGTTTACTCCAAGCCTTGTTATCGTCAACATGGTGTTTTTGCATCTAAATTGGTTCATAATAAAATGTAAGTGATGGTTGCCTTGATCATAATGAGATTATGAAGGATTTCTATTATTTTATGATAACATTGTATAGTTGATCTACAACTACTAATCAGTCATCTAAAGCCAGAAAAATTTGTGGATACTTTGGATTTCACAACTTGAAAATACTATAGAACGTTATCTTGATAAGGTCCAATTATTGGACTAGATTTTTACCCATGCTACTCATAGAGATCCCATAAAGGAGCTCAGGTCCTAGTGTAATCAGCATTTTCCCAGACTCTATTTGTTAGTGATAAGATGCTAGCTCCTACAAATGTTGATAGTTATTATTGTTGCATGTCACTGTTGTCTACTGGAGCTTTTAGAGAAGAGGAATAGGTGTTTCACACAACATGTGTCTGATTTTCTTCCTCATTTTTGTTTTGAAGGAAAAATATATAACATCTACTTATTTCTTCATTTATGTTGACTATCTCCCAGTCAAGCCTACAATCCATATTACATCTATGAACTCCAATCACTCCAACTCGTTTAGTCTTAAAAATCAACCATGTCATTGCCAACACACATTTACTAAATCGGACTACAATACGTTCTTCATATGCATAGATCTACCTAAGAAAGTTCAAGCATAAACAAACAAAAAGTAAAGAGAGAAGTATTAGTTAGAAAAGTCAAATGTCATAGTAGACTGGGTATATGATACTGTCATACTGATACCTACATTCTTGATGAGCTTGTTATGACTTTCATTAATCAAGCCTATATCAGTGGAAAATTGCAACCAAGCTAATATATAATTTAGGGATGTTGCACTCCCATGTTTTAAAACCCCCTAAATGGGAAAACAATGATCCCAACTCAATCATTCAATGTTATACCATATCACCCCTATATCCTGGGTGAAGCTAACACATAAATGTAAGCTATGCTTCCAATCAGTGAAAGATAAACACATAAATCCATGTCAATTATCAAAAACCTTGCCTACTTCAGAATGGTAGTAAGATATTGTGACCATAGAGTATGTCATTGGTCTTCCATGTTAATATAAAGGTTTAGATCAACAAACAACATATAAGATAGAAGAAGAGAGAGGTATGTTGTCTTAGATGCATAAACTCACGTGACGTTACAGAATCACGTGCACATGCAAAAATGATCCCAATGAGCTTGATCCCAAAAGAGGGTGGTGTATGATGCTTCTAATGGAAGAAGTCTAATAAATAACCCTGGTCAGTTTTAACATGATATTTTTTGATATAGAATATCATGGCCAGATTGATGTATCTTAGATATGGATCTTTAAATATGGTGCATCTGAGATATAATATATGGTGTGACCAGGTCCATAGCATAATAAATGGCCACTATTTTGTATCTTAATAAACTACATATCAATGTCAAGTATAAAATGATTATGAAATTACTAGGATAGAACATGATTGAACAAATATGTTCTCTAATTTGTGTAAGAGGATAGTGTAAGTATAATGCATGTATCCAAATTTGCAACAAAAAGAATGAAAATGGCATCTTACCTTAATAGTTTTCCATATCAAATTCTTCCTATATTGCACATCTCTCTTTTGATACAACCTATGAGTCCTATTTCAATTCAAACCAAGACCTGTATGCATTAGTAAAAGTATATGGTAGTCTTGAAACATGTATTATGTAATGAAAACATGTATGAAGTACTTACAAATACATGAGTTTTTCCACTTTCCCACATAAATTTCCTCTAAACGGATCAATATAGAAGAATATACCCCACATAGAGTCGAACACACAAAGTATCCAATGTCCCCTATGTATACAAAGCATTACATACAAAAAATGTATTTTTTAGCAACATTTAAAAAAAAAGAAATAGCAGGAAATTGGAAATATATATACCTTCCCCACACTCTAAGGTAAAAATAACACATCCAATCTTTGCTTCTTCCCTCTAATGAACTGAATTATTATATATTGTGCCTGAGTATCCACTTTTTCAATGTACAACAAAACTTTGAATTGTGGACACATAAATCAAAATATGTTAAATAAATTTTGTGAGTTCACTTTGTTGAAAAAATGCCTACAAAAGAAAACACATATTTAGTCTTTTAAATTAATAATCTTATAAAGACTTGAATAGAAACTTACTTTATGTACATTGATATATGTGAGGCTTCTAGTTGATTTTGATCATGGCATATCTTGGCAAATTTAGGTGTGATAGACAATTCATGTGCGTAACCTACTACATCTATAGACATCTGATAGACAATTCATGTGCATAATCTACTACATCCTTAGACATTTGAATAGAAATGTTATGATTCCCATCTTGTTCCACATCCACCATAAACAATTTCATTTTTAGTGGAGGTTTTTTGCGTGCTTGCTTTTGAAGGAGTGGTCTTGGATTAGCGGGGCTTGATACTTGATTGCACCTTTTCCTATATTTTGAATTGATTATTTGTGTGCTTATTGAATCTCTCACTTTTTCTTGAGACTTGATGCTTGGGTTTCCTTGCATATGATTAGAAAAACATTAAAAACAATTTATTAATACATGATACATTTCAAGAAATTATAAGAAATATGGCCATGTTGTCACATGTACCTTCATATTTATTTTGATCAATTTTGTATGCCAAGGAATGTAGGTGCTTATGCCTTGATAAACTTGATAAACTCCTACCATATCCAATGTTATTGGCACAATTTCATCTACCATCAACGGGGTATCAGTTATCCTTTTTTGGATCCAAGGCCATATTGTGAAGGATAATTTACTCATTTTCATCAACTATGTACACCCTTCCATAATCTAATACACATAATGGGTTATCATGCATCAAAATACACTTTTGATAGCCCTAGGACACTTAGTTATGGATAGAGTCAATTATAAGTACAACATAAGAAATTACTCTCTCACAAATTTGCTAAATAATTGACTTGTTGCTTACCTGAAGAAGATCTAAGAATTGTTCTTGTGGGCAACTAGATTTGGAAGTAGAGTCATGGTATGTATCCCCTACATTGTCCAGATTCTTTCTATCATTCTTTCCCTCAAGATACCTAATCTTCACAGCCAAAGCTTTAATAGTCTTTTGCATTTGTAACATCATATGGGAAGAATGATCATCTATGGGAGCCACACAATTAGAATATTTTGTGGTTGTTATCCCTAGTCTGGTTGCTCTAGCATGGCCTAGGTGGTCCCTTTCTCCCAATGCCATAGTTAGCACGTCATTACATCCCATCTCACTAACCAATCCCTCAAAAACTTCTTCAGATAGAACACCCTTGCAAAATATAAAAAAAGTACAACTTTAAAAAATAATTAATTCATTGTGATGAAAAAACCAAAGAGATAAAAAAATAAAAATAACAATGTTATACATCACTTCCTTGTCCTTGTCACTAGTAATAGTACCCAATTTGTCAATTCTAGCTCTTTTCTATAGTTGTGCTCCATATATCTTTGATCTAACTGAATCTAAATTATTCTCGTCGAATTGTTTACATGATGATAAAGGAGAGATTAGTTTATAGGTCTATATGAAATTCTACAACATGTACAAGATCCTATCTTTTAACATAAATTTCGATCTTACAATTTCTTGTTCTAGGCCAACATATACCTTATGAGAAATTCTAGGGCAACACTCATTCTTTGACATAATTCTCTTCTAGCCTTACTTATTCTCTGGTTATTTTTGCCTACAAAAATAATAAAATAGTTTTAAACATCTTACAAGGAACACTATTGACAAGATTTTGAACATTTGTTTATGTAATCACCTTAAAGTCTTCACTTAACCAAATCATGACAAAATCTTCCCATTGCTCTGTAGATATAAAATTATAATCTGTGGGTTGATGCTTGCATATATTTCCATCTTCGTCTCTTAGGAATATTATTAATAATCGAGATTTGAATTCCCTCCATCTATCATTGGCTCATTATATCACCCATTGCATTCTACTAGATCCAATAAAAAAATACTTTACAAAAAAAAATTCAATACACATAAAAACAAATATATATATATATATATATATATATATATATATATATATATATATATATATATATATATATATATATATCACTTTCTACAAACAAAGAAATAAAAAATTATCGATGTCTACATACTCACCTCAACCTCTTCCAAAATAAGGTTTTGAAGACTTTCTCCCACATCACTCCAAGTATCAATGTTGATTGGAATTTGTTCTCGTGATGCAGTTCCAATATAACCTCTAATTTTTTTTGGGTTTTCTCAATTGTTTGTCCTTCTGAATTACACTCCAATAGATTTTTTTGTCCTTTATGTCTCTTTCCACTAGTAAAGATCTGACGCTTAATGTCACTTTTGTTGACGTGAGTTCTTTGAAAAATTTGACACTAATTTGCCAACAATGTCGATTTTTTAAGCCAACCGTGACCCTATGTAAAGTCATGTTGATTTAGCAAAGACATGGGTGTCGCCAATAATTTAAAGTGAGTTTCTTTTCATAGAAACCGACGTCTAAAATTTCTCACAAAATACAAATTTTCAGGGGAAAAATTTTACCTCCAAAATGTTCAGTCTGTCATCGATTTTGTATACAACCAATGACAAAGTGTTCACACCATGTTCCCATGGAAAATTATCCCCTTAATTAGTCGTCAGTTCTACCAGAAAAATTGACTACTAAGTCCCCTTGGTGAGACAAAATATTTTATTTTGGGCATGTGCCTTAATCATCAATATTTTGGAAGAAACCGATGACTAGGTGTTTATGTGCCATGTCCCCATGAAAATATTTCTCCCACAAATTGCTTCTTTGTCATAAGTTTTTCTTGCTAAATTGAAGACTAAGTCCGCTTGGTGAGACACATTTTTTTGGGACATGGGCCTAAATTTTTAGTTTTTTAGAAGAAACCGATGACTAGGTGTTTTCTCTCCATGTCCCCATGAAAATATTTCCACCCAAATTGTTTCTTCATTTTTAGTTTTTCTTTCTAAACCAACAACTATACCCCTAACCCGAGGGAATTGTTTTTTGTTTTGATATGTAGTTAGTCATCTGTTTCTCAGACATAACTGACAACAATGACCCTAAACCGATGTCTTTTTTTTCTTGACTTAGGAGTTAGTCGTGGAGTACTTTTTTCTTAACCAATGACTATAGCCCTAACGCGGGAGAATTTTTTGTTTTGTTTGGATATGTAGTTAGTCATTGGTTTCTACAGACTTAACCGATGACTATGTACCCAAACCAGTGTCTATTTTTTGTTTAGTTTAGGAGTTAGTCATTGATTTTGTTTTTTGAACCGACTAAACTATGGGTAACTTAATAGCACACACGTGATACTTAATTTCTCCCCATTCTCCGTTTCATTGTCATTGACCTGCTTCTTCTCTGGCGATTTGCGATCCCTACCGCCACATCTGTATCTCAAAGGTTTGTTGTCACCGCTCTGTTACTCTTTTCCTCCAACAGTCCATTACTCGCCGATCACTGACATTATACCTACTCATCGCCGCCCCCAACCAAGAGCTTGATAGGCACCGCCGCCTGAGTAGCTCCGTCGCCTGAGGAGCTTGGGAGGCCTCTACCGCTGCCTCTAGGTAGGAGCTTGGGAGGACACCTCCTGAGGATGCTAGAGCTTATTCCCGTACTTCTAGTTAAGCTCCTCTGCAAACAACCATGGCACCCATGGTCAACTAATAGGATGTGATTCAAAATCTAATTTCATATCTTAATTGTTGGATGTATGTGCATAAATATGGACCTTTCTTCTTACATTATTTTAGTTACATTGTTGACAGTGAATCACTTTTTATGGTTATATCCTTATTGCTCTTGCATTTATTAGTGTTAATTATGATTTCTATATCTTTGTTAGTGTAATATTCCTTCTCTCCTTAGTTTGTTAACCTTAATTTCTAGTTTACCTTAGGCATTAGTTTGTTAACCTTAATTTCTAGTTTACCTTAGGCCATCTCTCCCTCGCTATGTCATGGATATATTATGTGTAATGATTATCTTGATGATGAACATGCATGTATATTGGAGATGTTGAAATTAATGTTATAAAATAAGGTACCTAGACTATGGCATGATTAAGAATCAATAATGAATTGAATTAAATGATGATACATAAAACCTAGGATATGAACGATGAAAATAGGATCATAGGTATAGGAATGACACCATACATGTATTCTTTTGGCCTAGAAACTCGTCCAAGATTTACTCATTGGGAGTGAATCTTGGATAGTCCCTAGTTTGGGACTTTTCTTGAACACTGAACCTCACTTAGGATGTAAGTGTATAATGTATATTAGGATATCAAAATGTTTCATCAACACTTCCCCGTTTGTTCTCTAAGTGCATATGTTAGTGGACATTTGCCCATCTACATCGGTGTACTTGGAGAACTGTGGGGAAATGCTACCAAATTTTTTTAGAATAATGAATACACATTAGACACTTACTAGAGAGTTTAGGTGTTCAATAATGGGATAGGTGGAACACACATTCATTACTGAACCCTAAACCCTAATCTTTAAACACTAATATGTAAACCCTAATTTTTAAACCTAAAACCCTAATCTTTAAACCCTAAACCCTAATATGTAAATCATAAACCCTAATCTTTAAAACCTAAACCCTAATATATAAACCCTAAACCCTAATATATAAACCCTTATCCCTAAACTAAAAAAAATCATAATCTATCTATTAATCCTTAACCTTATCTGTAAACCCTAAATCCTAATACATGTTTTCTCTTTGATCATAGAATAGATAGATCTGGATTTGCATTCCAAATCACTGCACCCCAGAGTTTATTACTGGTCTTGATTAGTTTATATGATTTGTAGATGAAAATAGGAAACAACCTGAAGAAAGGTTCTATTGTCGATGTAGGCATCACGGTAACAACTTGAAAGTCAACAATTGTGATGAAAATTAAAAGTCATGTCATGTGCAATGGGATTGTACAAGGCTATATAGAATGGTACTAGCATGGAGTGATTCCAAACTTGAGATTAGTAGGTTTTGATAGAAGTACTTGTGTTGAAGTAGAAATTGTCGCCGATGATGTAGATGTCAACCAACTGACTCAAATAGACATGGTTGATGCGATGCTAGATTGTTGTGGGGTAGAGCACATAGATCCACCTTCTTTATTTAGGAAAAATGTGCATGATGCTGAGAGACTATTATACATAGGTTGTACTAAGTTTATAAAGTTGAGAATTGTGTTGAGATTGTATAATATGAAGGCTAACAATATATGGAGTGACAAAGCTTCACGTCATTGTTGTCTTTGTTGAAAGAAATTTTTCCTAAAGGCAAAAAGATTCCAATCTCGACGTACAAATTAAAGAAAATATTATGCCCAATGACAGTGAAGGCTAAGAAGATACACGCATGTCTGAATGACTGTGTGCTATTTCAAAAGGACTATGTCAATTTGAAAGATTGTCCAAAATGTGGAGCATCAAGGTATAAAATTACAACTTAAGAAAAGTCCAAAACTACCTCTCCTGCCAAGGTGATGTGGTATCTACCTATAATACCACTGTTTCAACACTTGTTTTTCGATCTGATGGATCCTGAGAATTAAAGATGGCATGAAGAGGTTAATAAAAATAATGATGGGACCCTACGACATGTTTCTGATTCCCCACAGTGGGGGATAATTGATTATTGTACCTTGAATTGGTGAAGAAGTGAGAAATCTAAGACTTGGGCTATATACTGATGGGATGAATACATACAACACATTGAGCAACCAACATAGCACTTGGACTATTATGCTTGTTATATACAATCTTCCTCCATGGTTGTGTATGAAAAATAAGTATGTTATGTTGTTGTTGTTTATATCGGGCACTAAACATCCTGGAAATGATTTTGACATTTATTTTGAACCTAAGATTGATGACTTAAAGAAAACTATGGTGTGAAGGTGTGATAACCTATGATTGTTTGTGTAGAGAGACATTTTGTTTCTAAGTTATGTTGTTTTGTACTATTAATGACTTTTCAACATATGGGAATTTGTCTGGATATAGTGTAAAAGGATCCAAAGCATGCCATATATGTGAAGAGAACACTGATTTAATACGATTAAAACATAATGACAAGACTATAAATCTTGGTCATTGAAGGTTTCTTCCAAAGGTCCATCCTTATTGATGGTTGAGCAAAGCATTCAATGGATCGAATGAGGAACAAAGTGCCTGTAAACCTATACTAAGGGAGGTTGTTATTGTAAGATTAAAATCCCTTGTCAGTGAATTTAGTAAGAGATCACAATGCACCATTTGCACACAAAGTGAAAAATCTTTATTCAAGAAGAGGTCAATATTCTGGGATCTTCCTTATTGGAGTTCTTTAGTAGTTAGGTATTATATCCATGTCATGCATGTTGAGAAAAATGTTTGTGATAGCATCATTGGTACTCGGTTGAATATACCAGTAAGATTAAAGATGACATCAAATCCAGAATGGACCTACATGAAATGGGAATTAGAAAAAAATTAATAGTAGTAGTTAGCAATGATCGAAAAAAATATTTACCTCCTTCTTGTTACACAATGTCTAAAAAGGAGAAGAAATCTTTTTGCAAGTGCTTTCTTAATGTTAAGGTACCACAGAGATACTCTTCTAATATACATAAAATGGTATCCATGACAAATATGATGTTGATGGGTCTTAAATCTTGTGATTGTAACAATGTTATGTGACAAATATTTCCTGTGAAAAATCATTCTAAACTGCCGAAGTATTAAGGTTTGCAATCACCATACTTTGTTTCTTCTTCCACACTCTATTTCGCAAAGTTTTTTTATCCTGAAAATATGGATAAGTTACAAAGTGAAGTGGTTGTTACCCTATTCCATCTTGAGATGTATCTTCCTCCTTCATTCTTTGATATCATGGTACATCTTGTTGTCTATTTGACTAGTGAAGTGAAAATGTTGGAACCCGTTTTCTTACATTGGATGAATCCTTTTACATGGTAAATGAGTGTTTTTAAATGTGATGTTTGAAACTGTTATTAGACTAAAGGGGGTATTATTGAGAGTTATGTGACGAGGGAGGTTATGGAGTTTTGCAATGACTTTCTGAGTTGTAATGAAGCTCTTGTAAATGACAAGAATATTGAGGCCTATTCCTACAGAGGGACTTTAGGAGCACTAGTAAAAGTAATTAGTCATGAGATATGGGAACAAGCTCACTTGTATATTTTACACAACACTGATGAAGTGAGCATTTATATCACTGAACATAGCTAGGCAAAATATATCTACATGAAAAGGAAATGAGGAATTTATTAACGTTTTGTATGTTGAAATTTATAGTGTTCTGTACAAGACAACAATTGGGCATGCACATACTACATGATGCAGTATATGGACTTCATTGTCAGATATGCGGAAGTAGACCAACGAGATACATTATATAATCCATATATATATATATATATATATATATATAGATCATCATTAGTATATAGTCTCATTAGATAATATGAACATATCAAACTTATTAATTGTATACGTCATTCTCTTTGTGGATGTTTAAAATGAAAGACTTTGATACGCAAGAAAAGCTAGTAGATGTACACATACCCTATACAAGAAAACAAATAGATGAGACATGAGATCAATGGGCAGAAGCCTTCGAAAGGGAAGCTAACTTTGCATTTGATTAGGCTAAAAAAGATGAAGAAGAACTTTGAGTTGTATTATACTTGTGGTGCTTATGACTTCTTTCAACTCTAAATTTTATGCATGAATGTGTTAATTATGATCTATATACATATGTGTGAATGTGGAAATGAATGAATGTTTCTACATGTCATGAGAATGAAATTGGTATATATGTAAATGAAGTAACATGTGCCAACGAATGTGAAAATGAATGAATTATGATTGCACATGTGATGAAATATGGATTTGGACAATGAATAAAATTATGTGCATATTATGTTTGTTATTGCAGGTTCGGTGGCCTATTGTTAAGTTGAACTGGCAGGATGTGGTTGACCTATAATTTAGAACTAAACTGTAGGTTTTGCATCCTGCTGACTAGCCGTGCATCAGGCTGTAGGCCTACCATTTAAAAAAAACAAAACTTAGTCGTTGGTTGTATAAAAAAATAACACTATAGGCCTAAGTTGTTGGTTTTGGTAAAATAATCGACATTAAAGGAAAAAAACCAAAACGGTCATGCAGGATATCACAGACTCACTAGGTAGCATGTCATAGTCATCAGTTTGTTAGATATAACTATCACTTTACATCAAAATTGTTTGTTATTTCGGTTGCAACCGACACTGTACATCATGATAGGTGTCGGTTTATTATAAATTGATGATGTAGGGTCCTTTACTAGTTACAAATGTGACCTGGTATGGATCTTTCAATGTCCATTTTTTTGGCATGCAACCGACGCCTATGAACTCTATATGTGTTGATTTCTTTTATCCACACAACTGAAACTGGATCTCTGGTGCCAATTTTACCTCCCCCAAAGAAACAAAATTTTAGGCACGTGGCTATTGTGTCATCCGCTTAGGTGTCTATTTTGAATAGATGTTATAGGGTTGTTTTAACCGATGTGAGAGATAGTTTATGTACTATTGTTCTAACAACCTTGTTCATTTTAGTTTGGCCCCTTCTAATTTTTGAGTCGTCTACAGGGAAGACATATCTACAAAAAAAATTAGAAGAAAAAAGTATTAGTGAACCACATATAAAATAGTAATTAAAACCAACAACATGAAATGTTATATAATATTTAATTGGCTTATAAAAGTTATTAGTGAATCGCAAAAAAAATAACAATAATAAACAACAACAACAAATGTAATATACTCTTTCTACAAGGCTTAGAAAAATATATTAGTATACAACAAGAAATGCTATATACACTGTTTTCATGGATAAAAAAGGTACTAGTGCAGAAATAATACTTACTCTCACTTGGATGTATGCCATTTTCAATTTTTATGGACACTAACATCATCAAAAAATGTACCATCATTGTGTTCATCTTGAGCACGTATTTCTTCTTCATTAGCAATAACATCATCATTTGCAGACATTACTGGAATGATTCTAGAAAAGGAGGTTTCTTCTTCTAGAATGATGTCATATTCATCATCATCTCCTTCATGGGGCCTTCTTCTATGAGATAAGACTACATACCAGCCTTTATGAGCTATGTATCTCACACAAAAAACTTAGTTTTCCTATAAAGACATTATAAATGGATCATATTTACATACCTCCCTAACCACATTCACCAGGATTAGTACGTGTTCAGTAAGTACATCCTTATCATTTTCAACCCTCTTGTAACAAAAAATAAAAATCCTACACATGTTGTAGTCGAACTCATATATGTCTTGGATCACACCATAACAGGACATGTCACACCAAACTAAATTTTTGTCTTTAGTACTAGCAATGTGCAAATCTTCTAAGACTAAAGATACCACACTATTTTGCAGTATACTCTTTTTATCTTGACATTTTATATAGAAATTGTAGCCATTTATATAATAACTAGAAAAAAAAGAAAAAAATTGTTTTAGGCCCCATAGATAACCATTTCAAGGTCTTCAAAATAGATCCTGGTGAATGAGCAATCTATTCACTAACATGTTTCTTTAACCAATCAGAAAAACATTGAATGTGTATGTAGATTATCATTCTTATATAGATAATGAGTTTTTAAATAATCCATATGACATTTCACATATGGTTCAACCTCGGCTATATTACAAAGGACATACACATGTGCTTTGTGTGATTGATCAACTGAAAGTTGTACAAACTTGCATCTTGTACTGCCCTGCCCATAAATTTTGTTGACATGTTGTGATTTAGGAAATCCAATGACTTCTACATTGGATAAAAACTGGGAACAAAATACAATTTCCTCTTCTACTATGTCTCTATCCACCATACAACCCTCAGGTCAATATCCATTCTTCACATACACTTTTAATAGCTTCATATATCGCTCGAACGGGTACATCCAACGTAAAAGCATTGGACCACAGAGTTTGGCCTCTCTAGCCAAGTGTGTAGTCAAATGAACAATGACATCAAAGAATGAAGGAGAAAAGTACATTTATGATTTTGCAATGAGTCCAAGGTCATGGGGTCAATGGCTTTTGAGAACAATGCATTTAAGAACATACAAGCTTACTGATTGCATTTCTAACCCACTTAGGAAAAATGGAACAGATATCCAATGGCAAAAACTATTGCATTAAGATGTGTTGATCATGTGATTTCAAGCCCAACACTTTAAAATCTATCATATCCACAAATCTACTATTGTTTGACGAATATCCCTTTGGAATCTTGACTCCTTTTATGAACACACAAAATACAACCTTTGCATCCTTCTAAAGAATATAACATGATGGAGAAAGTACGCCCGATGTCCCCTTATTTGTGGAGCCAATCTATCCCGAATATCCATGTCAAATATATCCAATCTTTCTTTGAGGGCATCATTTATCTTAAATGACATATTGAGTAATGTTCCAACCAAACTATCACATCTATAATTCTCTATGTGCGTCACATATAAACAATGCATCACATATAAAGACTTCCAATAAGGAAGATCAAAGAAAATTGACCTCTTCTTGTAGAGACCTTTGAGAATTGGAGATTTATTCTTTTTTCCAAATTTTACTTTCAATAGTTTCACCTTAGTAAATATTTGTTGATCAGATAATGGATGTTGAGCCCTCTATAGTTGAACTTCTCGATTAAATGCTTACTTCACCCTACGATATTCATGACCCTTAGGTAAGAACATATGATAAATTAGATAGAAATTTTTGTTCCCATGTTATAGTGGTTAGAAAGGGTATCCTCTTTACAAATAGGGCAACCAAGATGTCTGTTGATACTATACCCAAATAGGTTTCCATATGTTGAACAATAATTTATCATACCAAATAGCATCACCCTCAAATTAAAATTCTCTTTGTGGTATGAATGATTACAACTCTACACCCTTGTCCCACAAAATCTTTAAATCTTCAACAAGTCGAGCAAAACAAACATCAATATCATTTCCACACTTCTTTGGTCCAGAAATCAGCAAAGTCAAAATAATAAACTTGTTTTTCATGAATACATCTAGATTAAGATTATATATAACCAAAATCATAAGCCTAGTACTATGACTTCTAGAATTGTGGGGATTCATTCCATTTGCAGAAGGTGCTAGTCTTAAGCTTATAGGATCACCATCGAATCCAGGAAATATAATATTGATTGTCATCCATTATGGAGAATTTGTAGGGTGTATAAGAAAACCATATTTTTTTCTATCCTAAATATGCAAAACAAACTTCTTCGCATCATCAATATTATTGAAAAAGTGCCTAAACCTAGATATTAATAGTACATACCACAAAACTTTACTATGGAATATCTCCTTCTTGTATCGTGGTTCTTCACAAACTGGAAAACTAGCGGGCATAGAATGACCAGTTTGATACAATATGCAAATTTTGGAGCATGCATGTATCTTTTCATAATCAAAACCCATTCATAAAAGAACTTTTTGAACTAGTATGTGCGACAATATAGTACATTATCCTCAGGAATCATATCTTTCATGAGTGGTAGTAAGGTTGTAAACATTTTATGAGACCAACCATTGCTCGCCTTTAGGTGATACAACTTTCAAACAATAAATAATTTGGTGAACTTTACATATCCATTGTATAATGAGGTTTCTGAGTCAGCCATTAACCTTTCAAACATTCTAGGACAATCTCAGATCTTTTCTTTTACATTATTAGCCATATCCTGCAATGTGTCTTGTTCATCTCCCTCTGATTGTTCGCTATGATGTACAATATGAAAAACTTCATTCTCACCATGATGTATCCATTAAGTGTAAGTCATAACAATACCGTATCGAGATAAGTGATGACACAATGTGTCTTTGTCAAGCCATGCCAAAATCATACTTTGTGCAAGGACAAAGAAGTCTAGTATCATTTCCAACATTTTCAATTATGCACCTTACAAATTTGTCTACTCCTTTTTCATATTCTTTGGACAAACGATTTGATGACATCCACTTTCAATCCATTACTGCACACCAATTATGCATGTTTCATATGAAAAAGTACATACATCAAAAAGGGATGAGTAGAAATATGTGGGAGAGTTCTTATAATATTTAATGAATGTTTAAAATATTATTTTTATGACTTTCTTTAATATATTCCAAAAATCTTTGACATAATCAATGTTGATAAAATAGATGTGTTTTTCTCTCATATTGTATCCACACATGTAAGGAATGATATTTGTGAGGTCAAAACCTTCAAAAAAATTGATAACATATTGAAATATATGGGAGTCCCTATATACATGAGGATATAACAAAGTCCACACAAGGAGGTAGTATGTAGAGAAGAAAGTCATCTCAACAGATGGTCATCTAAAATTATATCCTTATCTGCTAGAGTCTTCTTAGAACCATAATTTTGATCCACAATACCAAAATACACTATTCATTTGTCAATACTACCACTAAGCCTTTGTAATTGATTGGAAAAACCTATACATAAGTTTATTTGGATGAAGTATCACAATCAATATCCACTTTCTCTATTTGTTTGGGAACAAATTACTACATCCAAGGATAACATAGGTTTAAGATTGTTAATTCTTGTACAATTCATTATTTTTAGTTTATTAGTAGCATAATATTATAGAATGTTTATTTTCTCAAAGAGAGCTAAAAAGTGTTTGAAGATACAAGCTTCTCCAATGCTAATGTATTAACCACTAATAATAATAAGGACTTTTATTGAAGAATTAACAATCTTAAACCAAATAAATTTTGGATCTACATACCTAACCCAAAGGAAACATAAGTAGATATATTAATCACTTTTTGTTGAAGCCATCGCCCATAGGGACGATGTTCTAGTTATTGGTATAAATATTAGTTTCATTATTTAGTGTTTTAAAAAACAAGAAACAGCTTCAACATTTGAGAAGGCACATCCTTAATAAAAGCTAAATAAAGATTAAATGACAAATAAGATCTTGGAGCCTGCCATAGATTGACCATACAAGGATTTAGAATATGTAAAAATCCCATAATGCCATTATTATCATGGACAAACTCTCTTTCTTAGTTAAATATTTGTTCCAATTGTATCGAAAAATAGTACAACCAACTTTAAGACCTAGGGGTACTAGATGATCCTACAACCAAACCAAAGGAAATTTGAGTTCATGGTGTTTACCAACCACTATTGAAGGTGAGACAATGGATATTAGAGAAAAACTCCTTTCCACTGAGCTGACTTCCCTAACTATATCTCTGATATCACTACGTACAAATGTAATCATTTATTCTACCAATAGATGATATGTGAAAATGCTCACCGTTTAAAAAGGTTTTCAAACCTAAACTAGAGGAAACTAAAATACTTCAGTGTCTTCATAGGTTACTAGTTTAAATTTCTTGGCTAATTTATTAAAATCAATAGAATAATAACTACAAACTATTGAAAATTAGGAAAATATTAAGTAAAGAGCATGCACGTAATGTGGTCTATTGTTTAGGAAGGTTCTTACCTAAATGGGAGAGGAACTAAAATATTATAGTCTCTTCTTGATTAATTGGTTCAAATGCCTTGGCTGTTCTAGTGATATAATCATAATAATATATACAAACTATAGAAACTGAAAATAAGTTCAAAGAAAAAGTATGTCAGAAATGAGATCTATGTTGTCTATGTAAGAAATTAGAGTGATATCTTCAAAATAATATCTACAAACTATAGAAAATAAGGATTGCCTATGTAAGAAAAGTAGTTTGAGAATCAATTATGAAAAACATTTTAGGATGAGGTGCATAGATCAGAAGAATATGAAAATTTTTAAATAAAATTATAACAACTTGGGTAACTCAAAATCAAGATGTAGCTGAATATTGTGAGTAAAATATTGTTTAGGATCTATGGAGTGAGATTTTTGGATGCTTTAAGAATACATGATGAACCAAGTACAAGCTTAATAGTAATGAAAGCACAACTAATCTAGTCACACAACTAATTTTATATGGAAAAGAATTTTGAGCCATAGTGACCCTCCAAGATTTAGAATCCAGAACCCAGTAAAAACCACCCTTGGTAGAGGAGTCGCATAAGGTGGAAACAATGATTATCATAGATTTCTACCTGGAAAATCATTAATCTATCAGGGATATTAATAAAGAACAATCATTTTCTAGTCTAGTCCAAGGTAATGTGCCTGGGTTTATTGAGTCCAAGTTTAGAAACCTAGGCCATTGAGTGATTTGGCTGAGAAAAGACCATCTGGGCCTAATTGTGGTCTATGTAGAGCAGAAGTAGGTTAGTTTATGTCTAAAATCCTAAACAAGATTACATATTGTAAATGTGAAGGTTTCATTAGTGCATTAAAATGTTCTTCAACTCAGTAGGTAGATAGTAGACCAGATGAACAAATATGACCACAACAATGATCGGAAAACCAAGATTGATCTATGTCCACTCTATCCATTTTGAAAAATGAAAGAAATCATTTTTACAACTGAATATACAATGTTGTTTCTATACCAAAGATTCCTTCTCCTATTTTTCCCATCCTTCTCCTCTTTTGTTACTTGTTGTTAGCAACAATGATAAGTTTGCTACTACTACATGTGAAAAACATCCAAAGAGGTAGGGTGGGGGGAGGTAGGTAAAAGGCTAAACAACCCATACAATATCTTATGACCCTTATTTGTGTGTTTCACCATTTTACTCAATGTAGCAAGTAGCAACTAAAAATAAATTCCACAAAAATATGCAACAAGGAGAGCTAAGTTAAGAAATAATCCTAGAATGATGCAATACACATCCATTGACACGTTCATCCTCTCAGAAATGTTGTATTATGAGTACTAGGAAATACTAAAACCAACAAGTCAAAGATCTAATAAGGAATTAACATGTCATGGTTATACCTAAAGAGAAGGGACTCACACTCGACTAAGTTGACAAAATAGAATTTGGTAAATGATCATGACATGTGGAATATTATAGGAACATTATGATATGATGTAACGCCCAAGCCCACTGCCCAAGGCTCTCGTAGAGTTTTAGGAATGACGACTGTCCCCGTAGACCATCACTAGCCTTAACTGCACGCTTTGTCCTCACTCACATGCATGCCAGGATCAACTTCCCGACAGGTCACCCATCCCAGTACTACTCCAAGCTGAGCATGCTTAACTATGGAGTTCTTTAGTGATGGGTTCCCAGAAAAGGAGGTGCACCTTGGTGATACAGGTAGTCCAATCATTCCTTTTATGATCATGTTATCTGAGGCCTCAAATCCTGGGACGTTACAATCTCTCCCACTTAGACTCTTGATGTCCTCATCAAGGCTCAACTATATGGCCTCCTAATATTTCCCCATTTCAGTGCAGACCCAACATGGCCCATGGACACCCAGCTCCCGATCACAGAATACCAGCACAAGGGTGGCTACATCACCATGGATAGCCCTTTCCTACATGCCTGGACCGTACGGCTCAAGACTGGCATGCCACATACCCATGTGGGTCCCACCTACTAGAGGGGTTATGGCTCTGATACCATTTGTAACGCCCGGGCCCACTTCCCAAGGCTTTAGTAGAGTTTCAGGAATGATGACTATCCCCACATACCACCACTAGCCTTAACTACATGCTTTGTGCTCACTCACACACATGCCAAGATCAACTTCCCGATAGGTCACCCATCCCAGTACTACTCCAAGCTGAGCATGCTTAACTATGGAGTTCTTTAGTGATGGGTTCCCAGAAAAGGAGGTGCACCTTGGTGATATGGGTAGTCCAATCATTCCTTTTAAGATCATGTTATCTGAGGCCTCAAATGTTGGGTTGTTACAGATGCCCTTTACAATTATAGAGAAGTTGTTCAACAAATTAAACAAGTAAAAATGTCTATCACAATATACAAACACAAGAATGACATATAGGAGTATAAATTATGGGGATAGTTAAAAAAATACCATAAACATCGATATATTGAGTAACACATTGATTGTTGGAACATAATTTGCTTCTCAGGATAAACCATTTATTACCAATATGTTGAGTCAATATGCTCTAAAAGACATGCTCTAAAATGACATTGACTCACTAGATCTGGTCAAGAAGGATATCTTTATTCTCAAGATCCTCATGGGTCATCAAAGTATTATAGCATTTGCCACTAGATAAATATTACATATGAGACAAACCAAAGAGGCAATTCTTGTGATGCGTTGCTATAAGAAGTCTATAGTGAATGAAATAAAAAACTAGGGTGCATGGTACTTTAATTAGAAACAAAAATTGCTAATTTTGATGGATGTTTTTAATTCATTTTTTCTATGCAATGCAATCTCTTCCTATCTAATCTCAAAGACAACATGGTTCAGTTTCTTGATCATGATTTATAATCCATATTAGTTTGGAAAAAGCTATCGATAGAGGATCAAATCACAAATTCCTTAGGAAAAAGCTATCGATAGAGGATCAAATCACAAATTCCTTACTTCAAACATTATATCTTTCATAAGTAAGAATATGAAATTTGTCTCCACACAAACTCCACTTTGTGTGCATGCTATGCAATTTGGTTAACTAAAAAATGATATTATATTCAACAATTCAAGTAAAAAAATTGGTCTTATATGAAATTCTATAATGTTCCATGCTTGATGAATCTAGGTTTCTGGGAACAAGGTTCAAACTTTTTATGTTTTGCACACAAATCTAGCCTTCAAATGGTCACCACTGCTAGCTTAAGGGGTTAAACTGAACACTAACATAGTTTAGGCAACTATTTCTCTTGTCTAGAGACTCGTATGGTAAGTGGCTAACTAGTTGGGGATGTATTTTGTACAATTCTCTAATAATGTCTATAGAGGCTACTTGTATATAATATAGATCTTATAACATCCTAGGAAGAGGATTGGTGATCAATTAGAATTGAGTCAAATACTCTGGATGTTGTTAACAACCTCAACAATGTGGATTACTAAAAGTCATATCGATATCTAAATTCTTGGAAATAGAAATTTCATTCTCTTGCTAAAAATGTGAATTGTGCAAATAAAAGAAAATATTTATTTAGAGAAATATGAAGGATAATAAACTTGCAATATTTCATCTTAAATATATTCTAGGTGATTACACTTGTTTTCAATGATAACCTTGTTTGATTATCTGAGTTATAATAAATGTAACTCCCCATATGGTTCTCCTATAATTATGGACATTGATTCCTCCATGAATAGAGAGGAATAAATACATTCTACAAAAACACATACAATGGAACTTTTGGGAAAAAGTGTGCATGGTGATTCCTAATCATTTTACGGACATATTCTAGAAACTAAGGGTGTCTTTTGATCTCCCTTCATGATATGGCCTTTATACAATATTGTCTCAAAGTCTTCAGGGCACTATCTATTTGCCAAATTAATTTTGTATTTGTAATTTTTAAATAAGGGAGATCATTACTATTAATTATGTGTCTGTGTTTGCTTGGTATGAGTGTGCTCTCCCCAGTCCTACTACAAAGCAGGTACTACCCCATGTTTGGGTGACAACAAGGTCTTGGAAGAGCCTTGCTCCTCCTCTTCCCCTCCCGAGGCGTCTATCATGACTAATAGACTTGTGTGGTCCTTTTCCATGACACCAACATATCTTCTCATAAAAATGTCTCTTCTCATGCTCATATTGAGGACATCACATCCGTGAGGTTCTATTGTGATGGAGAAAATATGAGAAAATCCCCCAACTTGTCCCTTCTTCTGATAGCGAACTCCAATATGATTGAAAGGCGTACAAAATTTCCTTGAGAAAGGCAACCGATTAAAGGGAGAAGTGAGGTACCAATTTGGATAGAAGGGATCTCAAGAAGGTGACACCAGTGATTGGTTAAGGAGGAAGCAACAAAGTTATGAGAGGCTAGATAAGATGGTGTTGGCAATCAGAGAAGGAGGAGGCAACATTGTGATGTCATTGTTTTCACACCCAATGGTCTCTCTGCATCATAGTGTTTAGTGAAGGTAGAGGAGGCAGGGTACTCTTGTGACTTATCCTTATTATGATTAATCATAACATAATTAATCATAATAATGATTATTAATCATAATGAACAATTTTTTATATAGCTATAGCGCCCTTCACAAATTGCGGATACTAATTTGTTAAGAATAAAGCGGATTGAAGCTATAGCATCATCGTTGGCTGGAATCAAAATATCTGCAAGATCCGGATCACAATTTGTATCGATTAAACAAATCGTTGGAATCCCAGACATTCCCGAAGAGCTGTATATTCTTCTTGCTGATCGATGATGATTACAATATCAGGTAACTCCGTCATATATTTGATCCCGCCAAGATATGTTTGCAAGGTGGATAATTGTCTCTTTACGATTGCAACATACCTTTTTGGTAGACGATTGAGTTTCCCCATCCTTTGTTCCGCTCTTAAATCCCTAAACTTCTGAAGTCTCATTTCTGTAGTGGACCAATTTGTTAACATACCACCAAGCCATTTTTTATTAACATAATGACATCGAGCCCTTCTTGCAGATGCTGCTACTAAGTCAACAACTTTATTTTTTGTACCAACAATTAAAAAATGTTTTCCTCCACTTGCGGCATCAAAAACTAAATCACAAGCTTCTGATAAAAAATGAGCAGTTCTAGTAAGATTTGTAATATGAATACCTTTACACTTTGCATAAATACAAGATGCCATTCTAGGATTCCATTTCCTAATACCATGACCAAAATGAACTCCTGCTTCCATCATCTCTTCCAAATTGATGTTCCAATATCTTTTTGTCAATTTTCCTCACACTTTCTCTTTGTTTTTTCTGAAGTCTTAAGAAAAAACAAAGAGATCTGGTAGTTTGAAATAAATAAATGTTCTGATGGAACCTTCTCACAAGGATTGACCGTTGAGTTGATATACGATCCAAACCATTAATTCTTCTTTTTAATTCATTATAATCTTTATTACCAAATAAAACAAAATCAGACCAAAAAAGAAGAATTTATTTAATTTTGATTATTTGTTCAATTATTTGATTTGAATTGAAATTCAAAGAAGAAATATCCTCTTAGGTCAGGAATCATTAAATTGCATAAATAGTTGTTCTGATGTATCAAGGAAATGATTTTGGACAGAAGAACAAACTAATTCTCTATGGTGGAACAAAATATCTCTCATCTTTCCCTTGAATAGATTATTCTTTTTGATTTCCAAATGAAAGTTCTTTTGTTGCTTTGAGAGATGCACTAATTTTTTGAATCTGGTACCAACAGGTATAATCCCCCCAGAACAACATTCTCTTTGAGACCTTTCAACCAGTCAATACGACCCCGTAAAGCAGCTTTTGCTAAAACTCGAGCAGTTTCTTGAAAACTAGCTTCAGATATGAAACTTTGAGTGTTTAGAGATGCCCTAGTTATTCATAATAAGATTACCCGATAACAAATTGTTTCATCCAAAGCGTGCCCCACTCGTTCTGCTCGCAACAACCCGATTAGTTCTCCAGGTAAAAAAAACATTAGACATTCCATCTTCTGAAACTAAGACTTTTGATGTTACTTGACGTATAATAATCTCTATATGTCTATTATGGATCTGTACCCCTTGGGATTGATAAACTTCTTGGATCTTATTAACGAAGGAGATATGACTTTGGGCTATGGTTAGCTCAGCACCAATCAAGAATCCCCAAGGGATTCCAAGAATTCGTGGTATACACTAATTCCAACCTTTAACCCTCTTTTCAAGGTTCATAGATATTGAATCAAATGAACACACTTCTAAGACTTGTTCCACTTTTGGAAGACCTTGCGTTATGTCACTGAATCTCGATTTTTCATATATAAATGTAACTAATGACCATGAACAGTTGTTCCTCGAGTAGCCAAATAGGGCTTAGCTGATCTTATTACTAAAGAATCAACATGAACAATTCAAACTTGACCAGATCTTATGTGTGGTCCGTATTTGAACAAACATACATTTTCACAAATAAATTGCCCAAGGATAATTATTGGGGATAGTTCATCACAATAATCGTGATAAAGAAAGTTCCAATTTAAATCGAATGGATTCAAAATGATGTTATTGAAGGATCGGGATTATAAATATTCTTTTTTTCATCCATTAAAAATATTTAAGTACTTGGAAAGTTTGTTTAAAATTGTTAAGTAATAAATATTTCTTTAACAATATCTGATTATGAGATATTAAATGGTAAGATGAATAAAAATTCATAATTTTAGGTACAGTAATACCTAAGAGGCCCGATGAATTTCCAATTGAAATTGTGGAGTCCTTTTTAATTGATTCTTTTGTCACATTGTTATATTTCAAGTCATTAAATGGGCCAATTTGAGAACAATTGGATGATGACAAAATTATCAAAGATTGGCATTCTGGATTTCTATTCAACAACGTACCAATACCAGAAGTTCGTTTATGTTGGGTAAGTGACGAAATCTTTGCCTTGGAATAAACATGATTAATATTAATACAATCTAATCCATTATGGCAAATAAATCCTGAACCCGCCGTATCCTTCCTTTTTACAATATACGACAAAATAGGGGACTGGACTAACTCAATTCTTATGAAATCACAAATCAGATCGTTTGTCCTTATCTCAACAAAGGAAGCACGAACCTCTTCTTCTATAGAACTCTTTTTTTCATGACCCCAATTCAATATTAAGAAAGTCCGAACTAATTGAATACTTGTGTGAAAAATTCCTCGAATGGGCTTGCCATTTCCATAAAGGATATAATTGGCAACTTTAAGTTGGACATTATCCCTTTCCCACATGGCATCCTGTGGAAAAATGTTGCTAAATCGATCCCATCTACTATTTTATATGTGACTACGGGTCGAACCAAAACAAAATAATTTTTTTTGTATGTGTGATCCGTTGGACATAGATCCAATTTTTCAATTTTTTCGATTTTTTAGAATCCTTTTTCCCTGTTCCCGGAGGTATGAAAATGCCACTGCGCATAGATATCTTATCCGTCTCTCCCGGAAAATGGATATCCCCAGAAAAAATTTGTAGTTCAATACTTTTCTTTTTTCTCTCCACTCGTACCAATCCACTTACTCTACTTCTTATATTTAAAGTTATTTGTGAATCTACTCCAATAATACTACTGTTACGGACCATTATAAGCAAAGATCCAGGCAAGATATGTACTTCCTTGGGAATGAAAAAAAACCAATCCACTTTCATTTGATATTTCAGATTAAATTCTTTTATTCCTCGATACTCAATCAAATCCTCTTTTTCTTTTTTGATAATGGAATCCACCTCTGTCATCCCATATTTAATGATTCCCAAACTATTTCTTCTGTATCGAGGATCGTTGAAATAGGCAAGAATACTATTTCTACGTAAAATACCATTTATGGGTATTTCAATCGAAATACCAAAACGGGATATAAATTTTTTCTCTTGCTCTTGATCATAATATTGTAAGGGAATTATGAATCGATTTCTTCATCTCTTCGACAATAAATCGGGATTCTCTTGGAGAATAGAATAATATATGAATTTTGAAGGACCGTTAAATTGAATATGATTGGATCTTGAATAATCAAGAACCACGATGCCCTTTTTTTATCATAAATGTCCAGACTAAACAATTTAGTTCTCACCCGATCATTAGTCATAGAGAGGTCAGATGTTGATTTATCTTCTATAGAAGAAATAGAATATAAATCAACATTGAAATGATCTTGATCCTTGTGGAGTGAAAAAGACACTATACTGGATCTGTGCGTACTTACTGCTAATATCCATAAATGACTTGTTTTTGGTAATAGATGAACATTACCATATGTATATTCAGGTGCATGGTAGACATTAGTACTCCAGTGCATTTCTCCTTCCGATTCAGATTAAATATGTTTTCAGACTCTTTCTTTAAAATTCAAAGTGGATACTCTGGTACGAATCTCAGCAATTACTTGTTTTGATTCTACATATTGATCGTTTTGAACTAAAATAAAACCTTTTGGTGGAATATTCACATTATGTAGAATATCCTGACTTTCGATAGTTACATCCAGGTCAATAGAACATAGAAAAGAGGGATGTCCGTGATGAGTACGTGTGGGATGAACCAAACCCTCATTGAATTTTATTTTTCCATTGTAAGGGGCTCGTACATGCTCAGCAGTACCACCCGTAAATACTCCACCAGTATGAAAAGTTCTTAATATTAGTTGAGTACTTGGTTCTCCAATGGATTGACCCGCAATAATACCTACGGCTTCTCCCAGTTCGACCAGGTCGCAATGGGCGGGACTCCGTCCATAACATAATTGACAGATCCAAGATGTACTTCTACAAGTAAAAGGAGTTCGAATATATATTGATTGTGTTCGAAAGGTTATGAACCGATTGATAAGTCCAATCCCAATATCTTGATTCCGAGCGGCAATGCACCGTGTACCCATATATATATCATCTGCTAACACATGACCCATTAGTGTTTGAATAAAATTTCTTTCAGTCATCCCATTTCGAGGACTCACCGAAACACCTAGGATAGTACCACAATCTGTTCGACGTACAATAATGTGTTGAACTACTTCAACAAGTCTACACGTGAGGTATCCAACATCTGATGTTCTTACAACAATATCTACAACTCCTTTATGGGCTGCATGACAGGAAATTATATATTATGTTAAAGAAAGTCCTTTACGTAAGTTGCTTTGAATAGGTAAATAAATCATTTGTCCTAGTGGATCCGACATTAATCCCCTCATACCTACTAATTGGTGGACTTGAGATGCATTTCCTCTAGCTCCTAAAAAGGACATTAAATGGACTAGATTAGAGGGATTGGTCATACGAAAATTAGGATTCATTTCTTGTCTCAAATATTCGCTTGTAGCATACCATATCTCAATGGATTGGCGTAATTTTTCTACTACATGTACATTGTCGTAATGATGATGTTTCCCCAAAATCAAACTTTGTTGTTTAGCATCTTGGACTAACCATCCTTTAGAAGGTATTGTTAAAAGATCATCAATTCCTAATGAAATAGATGTAGAAGTAGCTTGCTGGAAACCTAGAGTTTTCAATTGATCAAAGATATGTGATGTATACGCCATTCCAAAGTGATCTATTAATCTGCTAATAAGTTGTTTCATGGCAGCTCCATCTATCACTTTATTGTGAAAGACCATATTGGCATGTTCTCCCATAAGTACTACCTCTGTATTCTACTGAGTAGGATTCGACAATAGGTCTGAGTCAGTGATTCGAAAACTTCCTTTCCTGAATCTTGATTCATGTATAAATTTCCAGAATTATGATACTAGTTAAATCAGAGAGGCCCAAACTTTCATAGATATCAGGTATTTACTTAGTTTAGCTGTCGTATAAGTAGGCTCGACAAAATCGCTGTATAGCTTCTTCTATTTCTCGATAAAACAAAATATGACCAATTGTGGTTCGAATATAAATACAAGAGATTTCTTTTTTTATGCTTCTTATTAGTAGATGATTCCCATAAATTTCATGATAAGTACCCAAAGATGCATATTGAACTTCGATAGGAACTTCTCTTGAACCAATTACACGTTGATCTAGTTTCCATCGGAACCACAAAGGACTATCTAAATTGATTCATTTTCGACGATAAGCTCCAAGTGCATCATAGGAACTAGAAAAATAAGGTTCTTTTTCTTTCGTATACTTATAGTTATTTTTGTCAACAATTTCATTTTGTTAATTTCTTAAATTCCGTGTATTATACCTATTTGCACAAATACCTCGACGGTTCCCAAGCGTTAATACATAGAGTCCAATAAGCATATCTTGAGTTGGTACAGAAATGGGATCCCCAATAGCTGGAGACACGCGATTCAACGAGCCTCTGCTTGAGCTTCCAAGGATAAAGGTACATGAACAACCATTTGATCCCCGTCAAAGTCCGCATTAAAACCCTTAGAAACTAATGGATGTAAACAAATATCACGTCCATCCACGAAAATAGGTTGGAATGCCTGTATTCCTAATCTATGCAGGGTGGGTGCTCTATTCAGTTATACAGGATGCCCTTGCATAACTTCTTGAAGTATTTTTCAGACAATCAATTCCTGTTCTCTAATTTTACTTTTAACGATACCTATGTTGGAAGCAACTTGTTGTCTGATTAAGCCACAAATTACAAATGTATAGAAAAGCTCTATTGCCATTTCCCGGGGTAATCCACATTGATGTAATGAAAGCGAAGGGCCCATGATAATGACAGAACGCCCTGAATAATGGACTCGTTTACCAAGCAGAGTCTCATGAAATCTTCCCTCTTTTCCCTCAATTACATCTGAAAAGGACTTATAAACTTTATTATGACTGTCCCTCATCGGTTGTCCGTGGATCCCATTATCAAGAAGCGTATCCAAAGCCTCTTATACCAGTTTCTCCTGACACATTACTAATTCCCCGGGTGTAGATCTACTTGTTGTTAATAAATCAGTAAGAGTATTGTTCCGATAAATAACTCTTCTATAGAGTTCATTAATATCCAAACTCATTAATTTACCCCCATCGATCTGAATGATGGGTCTTAACTCGGGGGGAAGAACTGGTAATAGACACAAAACCATCCACTCTGGTTCTACATTTGTTCGAATAAAATGTTTAGCTAATTCCATGCGTCTAACCAAAAAATACTTTCTTCTTCTAATTTTTCTATCTTCCCATTCATTCCTAGTCGATTCTTTGTCTCCTAATTCCTTCCACTCCACTAATGAATTATCTATAATATTTCACAAATCCAAATTGGATAATTTCTCTCTGATAGCACCTGCTCCGGTAGATACTTCTCGATTTCAAAATGTCTCGAAGCCTTGTGTAGTAAAAAAAAGCGGAATGCTATATTTCTGGGATTGTATTTCATATTCGAATAAACCCCGTAATCATAAGAAAGTAGGTTTTTTAGCTATGGGCCTAACAAAATAAAAATCAAGATAGGTTCCTTTGCGGGATCCCCCCTTAAAAATCGGACGTGAGGGTTTCCTCCCATCCGGCTCAAGTAGTCACAACAAATAAAGTAAAGAAAGTCATTTTTTTTTTATTGAACAAAATTGGAAAAACCCCATAAAAAACTACTCCTTACTCAAGTTTCTAGTGAGGGCCAACCTAACATATATATGGATTCATTTTTACTTCGACTTTCACTTTATGAATCACTTATTCAATTACAACATAAATAAAATTATTGAGTAGTCTACTTCCCTCCGAACAATAAATTTCCCTAAAGGAATACTTTTTTTTGGAACTCGTAAGGGATTTACTTGTCTATGTTTCATTCGATCTTTTAGGTCCCTACTCCACCTACCTCGCTGGTTCTACCATGATGTTCCTTGAAGCATATATGTGATGGATATACTCATGTAACCATATTCTATTTGCTTACTTGATCAAAATCTTTCTCTATAAAACGGCTAATTTTTTTTATTTCATGAGGTATATCTAGCAATCCCTATTTATCTAAGACCATAGATCAATTCCCCCTTTATTTGGAAGTATTGAATACATCCAGAATTTGGAGCTTCATGTTACTTCTACCAAGATGCATATCAGAGTCAGGGGCACCGCGATCAGATTGAATGGGGTGACAATTTATTACCACGACTCTGTTAAATGAAAATTTTGATCAAATCACACATCGCAGTATACTAGGCCCTCCAACTCCTTAAGGGGTTTATGTAAAAGATTCGCGATATAACTAGGAATATGTTTCAAATACCACACATGGGTTACTAGACATGCGAGTTTAATGTATCCCATTTGATATCTTTGTATCTGAGAATCAAGAAATTTGACCCCACATTGTTCACAAAATTTCGTGTCTTCCCTTTCAGCTTCGATCACTCGATAATTTCCACAAGCACAAATTCCACTTTTTATAGGCCCAAAGATTCTTTCACAAAACAATTCATCTTTTTCCTGTTTATTGGTTTTGTAATGAAAAGTATAAGTTTTGTTACCTCTCCAACGACTTCTCCATTAGGTAAAATTTTGTTGGCCCAAGAACATATTTGTTCAGGAGATACTGGTCCAATTCGAAGTTGTTGATGTTTATATCAGTCAATCATAGAATAGAAATTCTGATTCATTTAGATCAAGCTTCCTTCCTGTTAATCTGGAAATTCTTCTCAGATACAAGGAAATGATTCAGTTCCAAAGCCAAAGATCATAGTTCTCAAACGAGCAATCGAAAGGATTCTGGGGCATCCTCAGGGCTAGGTATTGTTCCGCCAATGATCGTAGTACCAAGTACTTCCTGACGAGCTCTAATATGATCAAATTTATAAGTAAGCATCTCCTGTAAAATATGAGCAACACCAAACCCCTCTAAAGCCCAAACCTCCATTTTTCCCACTTGTTGCCCTCCTTGCTTTGCTCGTCCTCTAAGCGGTTGTTGTGTAACAAGTGCGTAATGCCCACTAGAACACCCATGGATTTTATCATCAACTTGATGAATTAATTTAAGAATATAAGACTTTCCTACTAGAACAGGTTGTTCAAAAGGATCTCCTGTTCTTCCATCAAATATTCTGCTTTTTCCCGGATACTCGGGTTCAAATACCCATGGATTTGTTGCTTGCTTACTGGCCTCATATAATTCAGAAAACACTAGTTTACTTGAGGCCTCTTGTTCGTATCTTTCATCAAAAGGCGCGATTCTATAATGTCTCTTTAGCAGATCTCCCGCTAACCCAAGCGAACATTCAAATATATGTCCCACATTCATTCGTGAGGGTACTCCTAATGGGTTGAAAACCATATCAACCGGCGTTCCATCTTGCAAATAGGGCATATCTTGTATGGGCAAAACTTTGGAAATAATACCTTTATTCTCGTGTCTTCCAACTACTTTATCACCCAATTTGATTTCACGTTTTTGTAAAATATATATACGAATAATTTCTGGATTATAACTAGAACTACCCTTTTTCTAGATCCATCTCACATCAATAACTCAGCCCCTTCTGCCTATGGGTAGTTTTAGGGAAGTTTATTTGGCAGTGGATACCTGAATGCCAAGTATGGCTCATAGTAATCTATCCTCCGGAGCATAGGATGATTCGTTAGCCGTTTGAGGCGTTAATTTACCTACTAAAATATCACCTATTTCTACCCAAGCTCCCAGTATCACAACTCCATTTCTGTCTATATTGTGCAGTAAATGATCCTCCAAATGTGGTATTTCCTTAGTTATTCTTTCAGGGCCTTGACTTGTCATATGAGTCTGAATTTCATATTTCCGTATGTGAAAAGAAGTATAGATATCGTCATATACCAGACGTTCACTAATAAGTAATGCATACTCAAAATTTTAGCCTTCCCATGGCATATAAGCTACTAATACATTTTTTTCCCAAAGCGAGTTCCCCACCAACGGTAGCCGAACCATCCGCTAAAATTTGTCCTTTTTTAATGTATTTACCCCGCTGAACCTGAGGTTTTTGGTGCATACAAGTATTTTTGTTAGAACGTTCATACATAACTAATGGAATGCTTCTGGTGTTCCCATTACTTGATAAAATGATCTTGTGAGTGTCAGTATAAATTATCTTTCCCTCGTGTTCCGCTATAGCGGAAAATCCCGAATCTAGGGTTGCTTGGCCTTCCAGCACCGTTCCAACAATGCACTTCTCGGATCAAGAAAGAGGAACTGCTTGATGTTGCATATTAGAGCTCATTAAAGCCCGATTTGCATCATTATGCTCGATAAAAGGAATGAGGGAGGCCCCTATAGAAAAAATATTGGAAATAAAAAATGCTTCGAAAATGAATCTGTTCCCATGCCATAGTAAGGAATTCTTGACGGTATCGAGCTGGAACAACATGTTCTTCTTGAATACCCCAATTCAAGGCCAAAGAATTTCCTACTGCTATCATATAATATTCATCTCTACATGGTGATAAATATATCATCTACGCTTCTGCCTCTTTTGATTTTTCAGATATTTCATAAAATAGACTCTCTATGGATCCCCAAGAATCAATTTTTACATGAATAGCTAAAGATCCAATAAGCCCAACATTGATTCCTTCGAACGTGTCAATTGGGAAAATACGTCCATAGTGACTAGGATGAATATCTCGTATCCAAAAACTGGCAGTTCGTCGTTTCAATCCTCCAGGACCCAAATAACTCACTTTTCTTCCATGAACGGTTTGTGTCAATGGATTAGTTCGATCCAAAACTTCAGATAGGGGATGTAGGCCAAAAAATGATTCATAAGTGGTTGTTAATGAAGTTGAAGTTACCAAATTTTGGGGAGTCGGTATCAATTTATGTCGGATTGCTCCACATATAGTCCCTCAAACTGCATTTTCTAAACGAACAAGAGCCAATCCGAATTGGTCCTGTAACAAATCTGCTATAGAACGAATACATTTATTTTTCAAATGATTCATATCGTCAAGTGTACCCATTCCAAATTTCATTCCGATCAAATGATCCGCAACTGCTAATACATCCCGTGGTAATAAAAATGTATTGATCTGAGGTATATCAAGATTGAGTCTTCGATTTATATTTCTTCGACCTATTTTTCCTAATTCACATCTTTGTTGAAAAAATTTCTTCTATAATTCCTTACATAAGGACTCAAAAAATACTGGGTCTCCACCTACGCAAGGAAATTGTTGATAAAACTCCAAAATGGCATTTTCTTTTGACCCAATATTTTTTGTCTCCTTATCATTTGAGAAAGACAAGAAAATTTCAGGGTAACAAACATTATCTAGAATTTCTCTGAGATTCGAACCCATAGATGATGATAGAACTAGAATAGATATTTTTTGTTTCCTACTCACACGAGACCATATCCTTGCTTTTCTATCAATTTCTAATTCTGATCTTCCTCCCCAATCCGATATTATGGTGCTGGTATAAATATAAATTTTGTTATGGTCCAATTCTGAGCGATAGTAAATACCAGGACTTTGCAATATTTGATTGATCAACATTCTGTGAATTCCATTTACTATAAAGGTTCTCAGGGGATTCATTAGAGGAATGTTTCCAATAAATACAGTTTGTTCTTGCATATCTCTACCATTTTTCCAAATTAATCCCATAAGTACATATAATTCAGAAGAATATGTGAGTGATTCATACACATCATTTCTCTCTTTTATCAAGGGTTCTACCAATTGATATGTTTCCACAAATAATTGAAATTTAACTTCATGATCTGTATCCTCAAATTTTGGAAATTTATGAAATTCCTCCACCAAACCCTGATTAATGAACCTAAAAAATCCCTCAAATTGTATCTGGGTAAATCCATGTATTGTGTACATGTCCTCATTTCCATACTGGAGCATTTTAATCTTAAGTTCCCTATTTATTGAAAAAATCCCATTATTGGCTCATCCTTCATCGAACCATAACCAATAACCATATGGATCGATCTAGCAATAATGGAATGTATATTCTATTTACTAAATCACATGAAATTTTAGCCTACCCCATCTGTATTTATGTAGTTCATACCTATGAGGAGAGACAGAGAATAAAGAAAATTTTTGTCGCAAATTGGAATTTGCGGCAAATACAAGTGGAGATGGATTGATAAAGCATTCTTGGAAAAAGATTATGCCACTTGGACAGAGACAGACTTATAGAGTCTTGTATAGAATATAAAAATTGATCCAAATTCGACCTATTATGATATGATATTACAATCTGATTGGTTATAAAAAAGTTCAAGATTTAATCCATTCTCTGTGAATGGGATAAAGACAAAAAAATAATATAATTGGGAGCTGTATGGAGTTGATTTTCACTTAAGACTTAATCCTCAAAAAGGAATTCGTGGACTCTTTTTGATATGATAATAGAATTCAAAGAATATGAAATATGATTGAAGCGATTAATAGGAATTCTATTTTTCAAGTACATACAAATAGAGTTATGTAGCTATCTGGATATCTATTATCGTAGACCCACTTGGAGCACCATAGGTTGTGCTATGTCATAAATTCTCCCTTCTCTTCAATATGCTGAATGAAAAATTCAAGTATGACGACTCTACAAAATATATGAATAGAATACTTAACTCGGGACCCGTATAAAAATTTCTAATCTAGGGTTTACATATATACATAATTATTGGTATAATTGCAAAAAGATTGATTATTGAAAATCATTTGATTAGTTATAAATCATTTTTGTTTTCTTATGTCATTAAGAAAAATTTTAGATAGAAATTGAAAAACTATTCGTTATATTAATTCTAATCTATTCTATGGATCTATTGAAAAAGAGGGGACATTTTTAATTCGTTTTAATGTAATTAGTTTGAATTGTTATCCATATTGAATTTCAATTGTTATATAAATATATAAATAGGAATTGTTATCTATTGTTATATATTTATATATATAATATTATATTTCTATTGTTATATTTATATTGAGTTTATTGAGTTGATATATATGTATATTGAGACTTATATTGAGATATATTTATTATGGTCTGGTCCATTCGATTGAAGAGAATGATCTCAACCAGATAAGATCCCATAAGAAAGCGGTGGGATTGGATTCCTCTTTGTAATTTGGAAAAAGTACAATGGTATTCAAGATATAAATCCAATGAAAAGAAACAAATGGTTTAGCAACCCCTCCTATTCCTATAAAGTTAGGAATAGATATAGAAAATTAGGAATGGGTTGGGTATATTTCTATCCATTTTGTATCATTTTGGCGACATGGCCAAGTGGTAAGGCAGGGGATTGCAAATCCTTTATCCCCAGTTCAAATCTGGGTGTCGCCTGATTAATAAAAAACTTGGAATTGATTATATTCCTATTCCGTTGATTGAAATGGAACCTGATAAATTCTTTGACAATAGGAACCGAGACTTGTTGGCTTTGTAAATACTTAAGAAATTCGTGGATTCTCTAATCTAAATGGATATAAATTCTTTGAAAGTAAGAAATCATAAATCCCAGTTCCTGAAGGATTCTCAATATTAACTCCTAGTCCTCAAGAAGAGGTTATAAAAAAGACTTGAAATGAAAGTCTTACTGAGTGTCTTAATCATATGATAGTGTATACTGACTATTAAGTCTGGTATTAGATTGAATAGGCTGATAAGAAATCAATTTAATAGTTATAAAAAGAACCAAAGAACAGAGGATACTTTTACATCTTCCATTAGATAGGAGTATTCCATTGATATTTCCAAAAAATGTCTTAATGCTTTCCAATTCTACCGGAATTCCTATATTATTATACTAGAAAGGTAGGAATTTGTTACAAGGGGATTCATTGGATTTAGATTGCTTCATCAACAATAACCTTAAGTCAAAAATAATATTTTGACTCTGCGCCATTGATTCCACTATGATTGATGATCGATAAATAATTCCTTCATTTCATAAAGAAGATAGGGGACATAATTCACATGGATATAGTAAGTCTCACTTGGGCTGCTTTAATGGTAGTCTTTACAATTTCCCTTCCGTTTTGTAGTATGGGGAAGGAGTGGACTTTAGGGGTATTATTAATTGATTAATTGAATTGTATCAATTGTTTAATGGATCGTTTTGCAAAGCGTTTTAAGATCAAACTATGAATTCCTATCATAGTTGTATTTCAAAACTCAAGTTAACAAAATACATAATTCATATAATAGTCTTATTTTTCTAACTGAGTTTTTTTTATAAATATTCTATCTAAATATTCAATTTTGATTTTTGAAATCCATTCTTGGCAAGATTCAATTCTAATTATGGATATTATAGTGAGAAACAACAAATCTCCATTTTTTATTTATTTTGATTTGTTTCTCTCTTTCTTTTTTGGTTCTAAGAAAAAGTCATTATTATGATGATATCTATTTTCTACCGTAAACTACCTACTAACAGCTTGGTTGTACAAATAGGTTACACACATAATAAATAATATTTTTTCTTGTGTCGAGCGATCCATATATTGCACATTTAACTAAGGTTTTAGACTCCTAGAAATTTTAGCTTTGCTTTATCAATTCATTTGATGTCACGTTTAAGCATGATACATCAGTGGGTCTACTACTCCTTTTTCTAATTTGAAAAAGTTACCGTGGAGCTCGACGGATCATATGTTAATGCCCCGATTGAGAACTTCTTGGAAATTCTAATCTAATTCTTTGGTTTCACCTTTTTCCTTTTCTTTTTCTAATTTCTATTACTTATGTTTGGAATTTCTTAGAATTTCTCTTAATTTCATTATTTATTAATTATTTTCAATAGATTCCAGGATCCCTATTTCTTTTTGAAAATGATACGAAACCGAAAAATTAGATTCTATATAATAGAGCAGTTGACTTTCAATTATTTTGGATTGATTTTTTTTATACAAACGGATGTATCAAGAAATAGAATTAGAGTACTTTCACTTTATATATACGAAATAGATGTATGTACTCTATATTGTAAATTGGTCGATCTCAAACCCATATCTGCATACAACTCCAAATCTAAAAGGTATATAATAGAAAATAAGGATTTATAAAGAATAGAAAGATTTCTTTCTATTTATGAGCATTTATACAATATTTAATTTTTAATTATCTTATTCTATTCTATTATATTGAACTATTATATAATAATTCAATATAATAGAATAATTTTCATATTTCTTAGAATAGAATAATTCCAAAATATGGTTTCCTATTAGTTCTTTTTACCATACTAGCATAGATAGTGTTGATTCCAGTCTGATTATTTCATTTAAGACTTGGGGCTTCAATCCCTTTCATTTCTTCAATCATTCATAAGAACTAATAAGTTTCAATCAAATTAATCGTTTTGACTGACTGTTTTTATGTACATGATAAGTAAAAAAGTGGTAGGAACTAGAATAAAGAGTGCAGTAGCAATAAATGCGAGAATATTTACTTCCATAATCTCATTATTTTTTTTTGCTTTGCAATAACTCGGGATCTAATCCCATAGAGATAATAAATTTGACTCCTAGAAATACAATGGGATAAATTACACCCTAATGATACGAAATCGGATCAGGATCAATATTATGAATAACAATATTTGATCTATCAAATCGATTCATCGTCGAGAATTGAATAATATAACATAGAAAGGTCCTTTATCCCTACCAAATAAGAATGGGATTCCCGGTCCAATAAAATAAAAGAATAATCATGTTCATTGAATTTCTCTTTCCACTCTTGATTTTCTTTTCTATAATCAAATGAAAATGAAAATCAAATTCCATTTTAATATATTTTATTATAATATTGATTTTATTAGAATATTTATATCTTAAAATGTTTCATCTTATACTACTTATAACTATCAATAAATAGTATACTAAATGAATAGTATACACAAATATACTATAATATGAAATAAAAAGATGAAATAATAAGGGTGTTTTAATTCAAAAAAAGTACTTTGTTTTGTAGAGTTAATTATGTTAAATCCCCATTGTACAATAAACACAAGTACATATATTATGAAAAATACCAGTAAAAATGTGAGTACTTCATTCCATTTCATTAATCAAGAACAAAAAATGGTATTTCTCAAAATCACTGACTGCAACGATACTATTTGCTGATTATACCAATCCACATATACCTCTCTCTTAGAATATAGAATAAAGAGAAATTCCCATTTTTGTCTGATGGGCATAAGGAATACGAAAGAAACACAAAAGAAATAAAAGTACTCACTGTGAATTCAGTTTTGCTTGCTCCACCCTTCCTTTTTTCAGGAAGAGAGAATGGAAAGAGAAATTTATCAATTCATCGGATCCTAGTTCGGGACTGACGGGGTTCGAACCCGCAGCTTCCGCCTTGATAGGGCGGTGCTCTGACCAATTGAACTACAATCCCAGTGAGGTGTACAATAGACATATTGGTTTCGTTGAAACTATTCTAGTAGTTTGCTGTCTTGTAAGAGAGATACAAATGATATATACTGATATCCACATGGATATGGATTAACTATAGTGACAGTGAGAATGATTAGTAGTAATCTTGTAGTTATTTTATTGTACTGCCACAGGGTTAATAAGAAACCTCTCAATAAGAAAAAAGTTTTGTTACCCCTTTCATGATACTTAGTAATTATGAATCTAGTTAGTTACAAAGGGTGGGAAAATAAAAGATGGGATAGATAAAAAAAAGGAATCTTTATTCTTCCATAAAATATAGACATTTATGGAGGACAAATTGGTTATATCATACTCAGGGAGCGGCAAAATTATTGGGTTGAGCTGGATTTGAACCAGCGTAGACATATTGCCAACGAATTTACAGTCTTGAAAGAGAGATGTCCTAAACCGCTAGACGATGGGGGCATACCAGCCCGATCACCATCTGACTATGATCATAGTATGAGCATTTTTTTGGAATTGTCAATATAAATAATGGAATAGTATGACTAAATCCAAAAAATGTTTCCTACTTTATTTTATTTCTTTCATATAAGATAAGTTTTTTTGATGGTTCATAAATGAATCAGGCCCTTTATACCTATTCGAGTTTTTCTATCTATTTGATTTCCGTTTATTATACCATTATTTTATCTCATTTGGCATTTTTCTACTTTCGATTAGTATATCTAATATTAGTAGAATATTTTTCCAATTTCGTTTATTTTCATTTTATTTAAAAAAAGAATATGTTAATTGAATATTAATTATTATTTATTATTATTCTTTTTAATATTATTATTTATTTATCTAATTCTAATATATTCTTGTTAAATAGGTTATTATTATATTATTGTATAGAATTCCCTTAGTTCGATGGAATTCCTTTAGCTCGTAGAATGATTGCTACGAATTTTTATTTCAAAAACCAAAAAAATGATTTTATCTTAAGCTTGAATTAGTTCCTATGAATACAGGCATATATGTCCATATAATATATATACAAATACAGTAGAATCAATAATGGAAAATGACTAATTCATGAATTTACTAAAATGAGACATTTTAACTCAGTGGTAGAGTAACGCCATGGTAAGGCGTGAGTCATCGGTTCAAATCCGATAAGGGGCTTTTTCCATGTCTTAGCCTTTTTTTTCAGTTTTCCATTTTTAGCAGAGAAATTTTGTTGATATTTTAATTTATTTATATCAATTTATTTGTAAAAATCTATAAATCTATATATATAAAAATAGAAAATCCCATTATTAGATTATTATAATATAATGAGTTATCATTATTATGAGTTATCAAAGTTATAAAGTTGAAGATTTATTCATTATTAAAATGAAATAATTGCATTTATTAGGAGGAATTTACCCTATATCTGATACAGTAGTTAGTCTCATCTTTCATTATTCCTATTTTGGTCCTTGAACATGGATATTCTGGATATCCAATCTCGATCATTAATCAGGAATGCTAAACCAAGGTATTCCTACTTCACCATTCTTCCAATAAAACCCGAAAAATAATCAATTTAAAATAATAAGTGGACCCAACCCATTGAATCATGACTATATCAGCTATTCTGATATTCAAATTCGGTATAGATGAAATTATAGAAGCGGGCTTTTTTTCCTTTAACCACACAAGAATTTGTCGATATTTCAATTTCTTTTTACGTTCCATTTCATAAGAATAAATCACTATTTTTTTACGCTTCAAATAAAAGTTGATTTTGATAATCTATTTTTCAATATCTTTCTTTGATTCTAGAAATCGATATTATTGTTCCACCAATGCACTCAAGGACAAATGCAAGAAAAGTGTTTTCATTTTCAGAATACCATTATTTAATATTTAAATTAGTATCTAATTAATATAAATTAAATGAATTTAGGGACATATGGGAAAAAAATGAAAGGTAGCTGTGGTAGTAGGGGTATTGGTAGTAGGCTCTTGACCATTGGCGGAGAGGGACACACTAATCTAGGGAGGAAGATGATATTCAAAAGTTACCAAAAGAATTGATTAATTAGAGGTCGACGCACATGGAGGAAAAGATGCCCAAATCTATAGGCAATTTTTTTTAAAATTAACATGTACCCTATTTTTTGGTAGAAAATATATACATGTAGAATATATCAATGTGTATGATTTGTATAGGGTTAATTAATTACACTACTATATATCACATATGGGTGTTAAAATTTGGGTCAATTGGTTTTGGGTCAAAACATCACCCGGTCATAGTGTTTAACTGCAAATCCTAGACCTAAATCCAAAATTGGATTTTTTTTACTGGATTCTCCATTGGATCTGACTCAGATTGAGAAAATTAGATTCAGAACCAATCTCGAACCTGATTTGACAATTATTTTATATGAAAAATTAATTCTTTGATTAATTACATGATCCAGATTAAGTTCCCTATTAAGAAATCAGTTATGGGTAGGTTCCGAGTCAAAACATCTGACCTAAAGTATTTAACTATCATTCCCAGACCAAAACCCAAACTAGATTTTGCTCGAATGACCTATCAATCTAAAACTGACCTATATTGAGAAATTTAATTCCATAACTAACACCAGACCCAAACTTGACAATGTTTTAATATGAGAAAACAATTTTATGATTACATGCTGATGATTAGATTTTGTATTAAGAAATTGGGTCCAGATCGGTTCCACATCACAACATATGGCCCATAGTTGTTCGATAGACTTCTCAATCTGAAACTGACCCATATTGAGAAATTTAGATCCAAGACCAAACTTAGAACCATGTTTGACAATTATCTTTTAAGAATAAAAATTAAAGGCGAGGTTAAGGTCCAACTTATAAGAGTTGAGAGTTTCAAGGACATAGTTACATGTTTTTGGTTACTCAGTGCTAGGTTGATCGAACATATGCTGAAATTGACAGTGGCATGAGGTACTAGTGATAATGGGACCGATTGGGTGTTAGAGTGAGGTAGAGGAAAGATGAATGAGAGGAGAAGAGGGGACATATTTATCACATCAATAAAATAATGTGGAAGTCAAGGAGGCTGAAAGATTTTGTATTTTTGTACTAAGGTTTGACACATGTGAGTATACAACACTGTCAGAGTCTGTGGTGTAATAATGTTATATAACAACAAGTTGGAGTCTGTTTTATGATCTTGGTATATAACAACATGTTAAACCATGTTGTGTGATTGTGGTTTATTACAACATGTAGCTATTAAAATGTTAAACTCTTGTTTTGTTATTATGGTATATTATAACGGGTTAGTCTATGTTGTGTAATGATGGTCTGTTATAATAATTTATCATGTGTGGCTATTACAAAGGGTCATGATATGATATATAATTATAGTATATAACAATAGGTCGAAGTATGTTATGTGACATTGGTATATAATGACGGGTTTCAACATGTTGTGTTATTTTGGTCTATTACAACATGTACCTATTACAATAGGTGAACACACGTTGCGTAATTATGATATATTACAACATGTTGGTCTATATTGTGTAATGATTGTCTATTACAACATGTTATCATGTGTGGCTATCATAACATGTCATAGTATGTTGTGTAATTAAGGTCTTTTACAACAAGTTTGAGTATGTTGGGATACTACAATCTATTATAGCAATTTACCACATGTTTTAGTATCACATATACTAAAATGGGTTTGGCATGTTGTAAATAACTTGTGTTGTATAAAATATATAATATATAACATGAAAATAGGTTTGTTTTGATAAGTATGCTAACTACAACACAACAAGAAAAACTATTGTGTTTCTTCCATTGTAAAAAGCATTTTCTATATTAGAGCAAACTACAAATGGTTCTTTGTTCTATATAGGAAGAGACATATGAGGAATTCTTTGTCAATCATACAACTTTCTCTTCTTAGAAGGTTTGATAAGCCACTAACTATTGAAAGTATGAGTGACCACAACATTTAGAAGGTTCTAACAAGAGTCTAAAAACTGCCTATGCCATATCTTAGATTTGGTGTGCAAAGAATGTCAGACGTTGTGGAGGGGAGAAGCTATTGGTGATCATTGGCATTTTGTGGAACCCTATTCTAGTATGTCTTTATGAGGTAGAGACCCTCACCTTTCTTTTGTTTATGAGATAGTTTTCTAGTTCATGGTTTCCTCTATAGATCAAGTTACCATTTCTACAATAGAAAGATACACACATGCACACATTAATCTAGTTTCCAACAAAAATTTTGATTGAGAGGTTTGAATATTTTTAGGAACCACTTAATATGTGATGGTAGGGGCCGAAACCTTTCCAACCATCACCCATATGATCTTGCCTGTCCCTTTTTTGCCCCCTTGATTGGAAATTTTCACTGACCCTTCAACTTATGGTAGGAAAGACTAGAGAAAAAGTCAACAACAACCTGCGACCCGTACAGACTATTGATGAAACTTTCAACCACAATATATTTGTTCCTTTTATTGGTGTCATGTGTTCCTCTCATTTGATCCTTTAATTCTTTGATTTTGGTCAATAGGAAGGATTCTTGACTCGGTTAGCATCATTGTTACTTGGGTGATGGAAGATAAACACTAGATATGATGCAAAGAATGAATCCCCTAAGCATGGTCGGTGTCAAAGGAGATCCATCAACATGTCATGTAGGATTGAAACTACATGTTAGATTGTTGAGGGATATATGTAAAAGAGATAAACTCTCATGGAAGAAATGGTCACTAAGCTTGGCACTATTTACCAACACCTCTCTACCCTTCACTTCCATATGCATCCCTTTTACTTGGTGTTGTTACTATAACAATTAGGTTTCGTAGTACTCTAACGTTTTAGATTTTCCTCTATAATGACTTCTTATCTCGATTTAAAATAAATTGAATATGTGTAGTTAATGTAAGTTGTAGTATTTTGTTTCTTCTTCAGATAGATGGGCTAGACATGATGTAGTTTTAACATCAGTTTTCATGCACATTTCTGGCTTTGTCATAAATAAAATTATTTGATTCAATGTCTATATCTCAAATTTTGTTCATTTTATTCTTACATTACAAAGTACTTAATTTTAACAAAGTTTCATTGAAAATTGTTGGAATTTAACACAAACTCATTAAGATTGATGGATTAACCATACACCTCCAAGAATGATCATTTTACAAGTACTGAACTTGACAAGTTCCCACAACTCATCAACCTATTTGGATGACATTCCATCCTTCATCCAGAGATTGATGGATCCACTCGTTGAACTTCTGACCATTGATGTGAAATAATGATGGATCTTAGGTAGATTGAAGACAAACTCAAGACTACAATGTTTCATCGACATTAAAGCCATTGAACTAACCTTTCGACCTTCATGATGATAGTTAGTTATAGATAAGCCTATCAGTCTCTCCAATATTAATGATCCTCTAGGACCAATGAAGACTCATTGGTCTATCAAAAAATCATTGTCCATCAAGGTCAACATTAGGAGGACGAAGAGTTCACGCCACATTGACCAATTAGAGTGAACAATACACAAGTCAATTGCTATAAATAGGCACCTAAGACATCACTTCAATGCATCTTGGATTTTGGAGTGTACAAGCTGAAAGATTGCAGCCAAGTTTAGAGCCTAGTCTACATATCACACTCCAAGCTATTGTCATTGACCTAGCTAGACCACCAAACTCTATACTTGACATTCAAATATTTAAATTGACATATAGACCAATATTCTTGCTTCAAGTCTTGATCGTACAAAAGAGTGGATGTCATTAATATCTGGACATTGACCTCCTTGTCTGATCCAAATTGAAAGTTGGATAGATCGATCATTTGATCCTCCCTTATATGAGACTTCTTGCCTCTCTTTTCATCATCATAACTAAATCGATTTGTAATATTTTTTTTGTTCCATTAGTTGCGAAACTCCATATCATGGGTTGGGAGTAGCCGTTTGGACCTATCAACCATGTAGTCTTTCCTTCTTCTATTTAAGTACATTAATTCTTACAATTTTGTTTCTATACTCTTGTTTTAATGCATCACTATTCGATTACCATCTTGCAATTATTGATCTGAATGTATTCAAGAGAATGATTTCAGTAAGTTTTGGAGTATGGATTAGTAACAAGACACGAGAGTGAGTATGTTACTATAACAAAAGTCATAGGGTTATACTTTTTCCTTTGGCTATCATCTCAAGAGAGAGATACCTTTAGATAAAGATCTATCTCAATCTCACGAGAAGGAAGCAGTGGATGTCTTTTATAACTATTTGAAAAACATTTTAAAAATATACATAAATCCAAAGAGAAGGTTTTATATGGTTGAGGGTAGTCCTCTTGGTGAAATTGAATCCAAGTTTCCCTTTTTATAGTTTCATAATTATCTTTGTTTCTTTTAATCTTTGATAAACTTAGATATACTACTTGGTTAGATTAATTATTTCCTTAATCAGAACATTAAATTTCCCTATTTAAATTGAATAAATTAAGCTAAGATCTCCGGTCCTTGTTCTGATTTTATCCTTCTCCTTGCGTTCGACCCCATATTACTACAATATACTATTGTATAAAGTTGTGGATGTCTCTTCAAGTCAGGTATAAATATAAAGTCTGATATCTTTAACTAGAGGAACATGTTTACACTTTTAACCCATGAAAAAGAGTGATTAACTTTAGGCACCATTTATGGGGACAAGGCAACAAATAATGATAAGAACTTTGGGTCTACTTAGAATCAATCTGTTCTTGTAAGTTTGGAAACAAACTTGACTGCATTCCTTTTATAATTCTACCTTTAGTATCATTTACATGCCCATTCTTATACTTTGATTTGTTTGACTTCTCTCCAAGTAGTCAAATTCCTTATTTTTTAACACTGGAATTGTTTAGTGAATTTTGAGAAGTAGAGCACCTCTGTGATGATCCAATGGTTGCTCAACCAAAAACATGACAAGATCCTACAAATCATCCATCTCTATGATCATTGTTTGTAGCTCGTGCAAAGAAGAAACAACATGTGGTTATACATCACATTCCTATATCAAATTTCAAATTGAGACCAGTTTTCCTCAACATCTTTCAACATCAGATGTTTGGAGGAAATTTTATTGATGAAACTTGTACCATGACAATGATGCCTTCAAAAATCTTTTGGACACCTTAAGATAAATTGTTTTCCTCAATATCTTCATTTCAAAGGTTTTTTATTTTTCCCTAAGAGACAAGGAGTTAGCATGGTACTTATTGTAGAAAGGAGTCACCATTTAGCAACAAATATCTAACTATTTTGTTAAAAAATTCTTTCCTATTCAAAAGACTCATAGATGCAAGCACAAAACCACTAGATTTAAACAAAACCCTATTGAGAACTTGTATGTCACATAGGAGAGATACCAAGAGTATTTGTGATATTTCCCACATTACAATTTTAATGAAGGTTTTCTTATAATCACCTTCTATGAATGGATTCCTTTGATAGAAACGACATCTCTTAGAATGGCAAAAAGAACTGACTTCATTAAACATGATGCTAAAACTTCTAAATAAATCATTAACATTATAGCTGTGCTACAAGATGGAATGGTCTGCAATAGAGGTTTTGACATATATGTATCTGCCATCAGTACTTCATTGAATCAAACTTGCTTGAAAGTGTAAATAACAAACTAGACATAATGTCAATGAATGGACAAAACCTGAAAGAAGGAAACTCTAGATACCGTACTAAATTGGTAGTGAAATGTGTTACATGTGGAGAAGGAAACCATGGCATAGACCATTGCATCTATACCGATGAGTCAGGAGATAATTAGATGATTGTCGTGGAGAATGTGTCTTATGTAAGTTACAAAAGACCTGCCAATACAAGTTTTTCAGATGGAAATACCTTTTCTGTAGAAAGCTCTTTCTAACTTAATCAAACACCTCAACTAATAGACAAAGGACATGCTATAGGAGGAGTGAATCCTCTAGGGTTTCCACATAAGAAACCATCACAACAACAATCAATTTCAATAGACAACTAAGAGAAAGCTTGTTCCAAGAACAACATAACTCCAAAAACAAGTTAAATTCCATCACAAAAATATTAGAAGAATGCATTGTTAGTAATAGTATCGTTTATGTCAAGTATGCAAGCACAATTGGGAAATGTGAACACTCGAATCATTGTCCTGCAAAAGTATAACAAGATGATTGATCAAAACTAGCTTCTATAGCCACATCAATCAAATGGGAAGTTTCCCTCAAGTACTAACCAATACCTGAAGAGTGAAAGTGCAAGGACAAAAACACTCTGATCTGGCACCACTTCAAATGTACCACAAGTTTTCCAACCCATAGTTGATGAAGTGATGATCTAATCAACCCTAAGGAAAGAGAATTTCTAGCAACTGTGAAATCACAAGAAATGACTAAACTTATCCCGTCCATCAGGACATCTAAAATTCCATCTTGAGAAACTTTTCCCCATCACTTTATTAAAGCTCAACTTGACAAAAAATACACCAAAATCCATGGATGCCATCAAATGGTTACACTTGGATGTCCCACTTCTTGACATCATTGATGAAATTCCCACTTACGCCAACTTTTAGAAAGATCTCATCACCATAAAAAGAAAAAGAGGAGAAATAGAAACTATGCAATTAGCCAAGATGGCATTTTTTCCAGTCCACTATGCCAACTAAGAAAAACGATCCCATTCCTTTCACCATACCCTTTGTCATATGAGTCACTTCACTAAGATATGGCCTGGTCAATTTGGGGTCTATCATAAGCCTCATGCCATACAATCTAGCAATCTGACTGGATTTGACTAACATTGTTCACTCAAATATGAGAATCTAGTCGGTCGATATCTATTAAACCAAGCTAGTTGGTGTAGTCAAAGATGTCTCCATCTGAATAAGAAATTTCTTTATGCCTTTTGGCATTTTCATCATCAATGCAGTTGAAGATCCTATGTGCATGACAATTTTTGGCTGACCCTTTCTCGCTACAACCCGTTCATTAATTGATGTTGCAAGTGGGCTAATTATTATCAGAGTTTGTAATATACTCATCATTTTTAATGTGTTGGATCACATGAAGGATCCCTCTCCAATGGAGACAAGTTGTTTTACTGACCATTATAGTTAGTGTGCGCTGAAATTCAAAAACACAACTCAATTGTGGATCCATGGATGTGAGCACTTATCAATCCTAATTCAAGGATCATAAATCATATAGTATACGAAATCATAGCTTACTTATAATCCACAGAAGAAAAAGAACAACATCAATAATATTTAATTAAAATTTCAAAGTATGTTTCTCTTTAGCGAGAACCAATGGACACTTATGCACCAAGGACTATACCTGAGTAAAAAACCCTTCCAATGGGTTCGCAGTCTGAGTTCTTAGATGATGAGCAGACAAATCATGTGATTATAAATGATAAACTATCATCCAACCAATATAAACAACTAGTGACTAAATTCAAACTTAAAAAAAAAACAGCTTGTGGTTACTGTATATTTGACATTAAGGGACTTAGTCCTATTGTTTCCCTGCATCACATCAACTTGGTAGACATTGTTAAGACATGTCTCCATGGTGAGAGAAAGCTAACTGACAAGATGTGTGAGGTCATGCACAAGGAAGTCATTAAACTTATGATGCTAGAGTCATTTATTCCATTAGTGATAATAATTGGGTCAACCAAGTGTATGTAGTACCTAAGAAAGAATAAATGACAATTGTGGAAGGGGGTGACAGCAAAAAATTCGCCTCTAGCAAAAGGACTAGTCGGCGAATGTGCATACATTATGGATTGTTGAACACTACAATGAGAAAGGATCACATTCTGCTACCATTTATTGATCAAGTCCTGGAGAGACTTGCACATCATTATCACTTCTGCTATCTAGACAACTACTCTAGTTTCTACTAAGTGCCTATTCATCCAGATGATCAAGAGAAAACCACTTTACTTGTCTTTATGGAACATATGCCTAACGTCGAATTCCATTCAACCTCTACAATGGCCTCCCACCTTTCAAAGGTGTATGTTGGACATCTTTGATGATATCATTGAGGAGATCATCGAAATTTATGTGGATAATTTATATGTATATGAGTCATCATTTGATGAATGTTTAAAGAAACTATATCTTGTTCTTCAAAGGTGTTAAAAAAACAACTCATCCTTAATTGGGAGAAATGCCATTTCATGGTTCACGAAGGAATTGTTCTCCGACACAAGGTGTCTAAAGATGGTATGGAAGTTGAGAAAAACTAGGTTGAATCTATCTCTAAGCTTCCACCACCTTCTTCTATCTCATTTATCCAAATCTTTCTAGAGCACGTAGGGTATTGTCTCTATTTTATCAAGGAATTCTCAAAAATTACTAAACCATGTCTAGACTCCTAGTAGAAGGCTCAACTTTTGTTTTCGATGAAGAATGTCTTAAGGGATTCCATACTATGAATGATACCCTGACATCCACACTGATCAGACCTTCCTTTCAATCTCATATGTGATGCTAGTGACTATTCCATTGAATAAGTCCTAGGGAAAAAACAAGGATAAGATATATCATGTGATTTATTATGCCAACAAAACCCTCGATGAGGTGCAAATACATTGCCCCACTATAGAAAAAGAAATTCTCACAATCATTTAACCTTCAAATAAATTTAAATCATATTTATTGGGAGGAAAAGTGATAGTCTACATCAACAGGGAGATCAAATATTTAGTGCAAAAGAAGGATACTAAACCTCGAATTCTAAGATGAGCTCTCCTATTGCAAGAATTTTCTCATGAAATCATCAACCAAAAGGGATCCAAGAATGTGACTGTGGACCACCTCCCATATACCTATAGAAGAAAAAAAAATTCCCATCAATGAATCCTATCAAGATGAGTCAATTCTAGATATTCACACCATGAAACAGTCACACCATGGTATGTAGATTTTTGCAAGTATCTTGCCTTCTAGTAACTGTCACTCGAGATGACATATAACTAGAAAAAGATTTTTTTTTTCTAAACTGAGGAAATACTAATGGGATGAACCACTCTTGTTCAACAAATGTGTTGACAATGTCTATCAATGACACGTCTCCAATTATGAAACTCACTCTATTGTAGTGAAGCATTACATCGCTCCTAGCAGATGAATATTGGTGCTAAAAAGACTTCTATGAAAATAGTTATTTCATTATCTTACTTACTTACTATTTTTAAGGATTCTGACACCATAAAAAATGTGATGCATGTTAGAGGGTGTGAAACATTAGCAAGAAGAATGAAATGCCCCTCGTTGATTGGATTGAATTTTACATTTTTGATGTTTGGGGAATAGATTTTGTGAGGCCAGTTCCCCCCTTCTTTTAGGAATAAATATATATTGGTCGCAATTGATTATGTTTAAAAGTGTGTAGAGGTTGAGGCTTCTCCAAATTGTGATTCCAAGGCATAACTACACTTTTTCACAAAAAACATGTTTCCATAATTTTGAGTCCCTATAAAAATCATAAGTGAAGGTGGTTCACATTTTATTGAATTTTTTTTAGGCAATTATGAAAACATATGGACTATAAATAAATATCTCTACCACATACTATCATCAAATCATTGGTCAGGTGGAGGTTTCAAACATACAAATCAAGTAGAACTTGAAAAAAGCATGGGAAAATCTAAAAAAATCTGGACCTCAAAACTTGAAGACGCTCATTCGGTATATCAAACTTCCTATAAAACTCCCAGTTGTAAAACCCCTTATCTCCTCATCTATGGAAAATCCTTCCATATTCCTCTAGAATTAGAACATGAAGCCTTTTGAGCTATTGAACACCTCAACATGGATATTGATCTCGCTAAGGATAAACACTTTTTTCAATTACAAGAGTTGGAAGAACTCTGATTACATGCCTAACAACATAACATCTAAAAGGAACACACTAAAATCTGGCATGATTCCCATATCAAGAAGAAGGATATTTTTTAAGGAGATAAATTTCTTTTATTTAGCTCTAAACTTTGACTTTTTCATGTAAAGCTACATTCCCGATTGTCCAGACTATTTCCTGTTATCACCATCTACCACTCTACAATGATGGCCATTCACAACGAGAAGTTTGGAACTTTTTTTAGTAAAAGGACATCGTTTGAAGAGCGACAACAATGATTAAGTCTTCACCAAGAAGGCAGACATGGATTTGTCTAACGTGTAGCCACAAAATAATGACATCTCTATAGTCAAGCTAAATGACTCTAAAGAAAGAACTACTTGTAAGGCAACCCAAAGTCTTTCTTTTTGTTCTTTTTGTTTGTTTTGTTTTATTTTGTCTTATTAGATACAGTTCCTTTGTAATATGCTCCATCATCCTGAGATCATATCTCTTAGATGGAAAGTTCTTTTTCTAAAGGATGACTGGTCAATAATCCTTTCACAAGGATCCATCAACCTAAATTTTGATCCACATATATCATACTTTTCAAGATGTCGATAGTTTTCTCAAGTGATAGGATTTTGACCTTAACCCATTGATCTCTTACTCAGATGACTGTTGATCTCCCCATCGACCCACAAGCTTGATGATCTCAGACTCTATGTCTGTTAATCTGATCATTTCATTGACCTTTTCCTTCGCCTATAAATGGAAGACCTCATTGTAATTTTCTTTTACCATCTCTACGTTGTAGGGAAGCTCTGAATCTTTCCTCTTACTGATTGACTTTACATTCTAATGACATCCATCAACCTTGCAGGTCGACAACTCCAAGAACAAATCGACAACTTTGTTTGAACAAACTAAAACTCTATTGACAAGTACCTTGACCATGTTGACTTTATACCTGTCGACTTGTTATCGTGTGGACTACCATTTTTCCCAAAAAATCATCAAGTTCTCCATAATTCTATTAGTATGCTCATTGATGTGATATCTCAAAGAGAGTATTATTCAATATTGATCTATCACTATTGGTCAACTAGTTTTTCCAAATGTGACCTCAATCATAGAGGTCGATGACCTATTAATAGATTACTCGATAATTTCTTCACTCTCAATGTTAATATTGACATACTATTTTTTCAATGGTTTTATGATCCAACAATGATTCACATTGAATATGACACAAATGCTATCGAAGGACCTCCCGATGGGGAGAAAAGTGCAGACACCCTAAATCATCAACCATGAAGGTTAGAAAAAAGGTATGTGCCACCAACTCAGCCATGGACACACTCCATGCTACACCATTTGCATCCACATACACTAGGATATTTTGGCTTCACAATGATGAGCAGTTGGTAGCAAACAAATAAATCAAGACAATCACCTAACGACCCACCTACTTCGCTTACAAATTCACTCTCAAAGAACTTGGGTCTAGAAGTAGGTGTCCAATCTTCTAGCCAATTCAAACCTAACTTGGTGATGTTTAACCAAACCTAAGGTTTATGTATATGAGATGATGGAATTTATGTCTTCTATCAAAGTGGTCTCTACCAAACAAGATATTGATCTGACAAGCAAATGCACAAAGATTCAAGTCTGAATCAACAACTGTAACATCCTTGACATGGGTTTTGAGATAACCCTAGAAGTTTTGCCTAAGAAATATCATATAACCTTATCTTAGTGTTTTTAGAAGTAAATTAATAATTATGGAGAATTAAATTCTCAAGTTTGAGATTGTTTGTAAGTTGTTTATGCTTTATACAATAGTTTTGGTGCAAATTGTAATTAACTAAAAATGTGGGGTTGATGTGCAAATATCACCAATAGAGAGTCAATTCTCTATCTTAGCATCATGTATAGGAGAGATAAAGGAGAGGGCACCGTGTTTGAGTCTTGTTCAAGTAATAACAGTCTTGATGGTGAAAGAGCCAAAGAGTGTTGAGTGTCTTGAACCCTAGATGGGGTTGTGTCGAATTATGAAGTATATATGGGAGTTCCTATTAGCTTGGAAGCCATACAGGAGGTCCCATATCAGATTAGAAACTTTTTGAAAGTATTCATATTGAGCTAAGAACCTCAATTAACTGAAGCATATCGGTTTAGTACTTCCTTGAAAAAGTTGTATCAATTTGCATATAAAGTGATATTGGGTTGTGATATCTTGTCAAGAAAGCTATCCAATGGCCGATATCTCATCTTTGGATTATCCTCATGAATTTTTCATGTCGATATAATTATGTTTGGATGGTGCCACCATGCATGGACACGTGTCACCTAAGTACATATGGTGGTGACACCTCACATACACTCTCTCTCATGAAACTCAACTATATAAGCCTCTCTTTTCACCTACTAGTGAAACTTTTCAACTCTCATATCATCCCTCTCTTGTTGAACGACCATATAAGATTGAGGAGCATGAAGGATTTTGAGCATCAAGCCTAATGTGAAGCCATGGTCATCTTTAACCTTGGGTTGACTATGCTTAAGGAATCGTGGTTCCTTTCTTTCTTTTCTTCTTAATCAAGTTCCTAACTATGGTATCTTATTTCATATAGAAGTGTTGTGATTGAGTCTTGGACTTTTGATAAGTCACCTTCAACCTTATGAATGTGAAGGTTTGGAGCTTGAAGCTCTTGTATTTAGTTTTAGGATGGTTATATAACTTGAACTCAACTCTATTATTATTCACCTGTAATCATGCAATACTTGGTGATTCCTTTTCAATTTCGACTTTCCTTTGTTGAATGATGATTCTATGAGATATAATGGATACATGGGGCTGTTTTCCATGAACTAGGGTGTTAGTGGATGAAGGGTTGGAGCTTGAAAATGATGGAATCTCCCATGCACAAACTGATATTGGTTTAACAAATTCTAACCCAAAATTAGGTTATGTGAGGGGAAACTGATACACATGAGGTTTTAACCCGTTACCAATTTTCTACATCTCAAGGACCATCATTCTTATAGTTTTCTAGCCTGTCACCTAAGTCTAAGGATGAAGGTAGGCCAATATCTTGAAAGTTGAGTAAAGATATGAAGTCAATAGAGCTAACCCGATATGCCCTAACCCTAACAACCTAACACACCTCTAACCCGACAAAAATGTGATGGACGACACACTCCTTAGAACCTTGGCCAACACATAGAGTAATATTGAGGCAAATACCCTAGAGTATTCTATGAATGTCACACTAGATGATGGCATGGCTGATACACCAAAGCATGGTGTAGCCTAAACACCAAAGTGAGGTGAAGATGATACATCAAGATATGGTGCGGACGATACACCATGTTATGCTTATGACCGATATTGTTGTTAGCACCTCAAATTCAATATCACCTTAATGTGCCATGGGTGACACAAGTGATACTATGATGGGTAACAGAAAGTGAGGATCTTAGCCAACACAAGTGAAGAGTTTCATGGTCGATACATGTGTGTGTAACCTGACACAAAGGGAGGATCTTAGGCCAACACAAGTGAAGAGTGTCATGATCAATACATGTGTCTAACCTGAAACAAAGTGAGGAGCTTAAGATGACGTAAGTGAATGTGTCTAGTCTGACACATGGGTTAGTGTGTAGGCCAATACACTTTGATAACTGTAGGCCAATACACTCTAAAGAGGGTCAAGTCAATAAAATAAGTTAAGTTGAAACCATTATTCTAGTAAGGATGAGAGCGCAATTTGTATCACTCATGTTGATAATCAATTAATGATAATTGATGAAAGTAATTAAGTATGTACTTATGGAAATAAAATAAGCTTCTAGGTATGAGGAGTTATGGTTTAGGGTTTGGTTATTGAATATAACCCTAGAAACCCTAATTAGTAAAAAAGAGAAACCCTAGAAACCTTAATCGGTTGAAGAAATAAACTCTATCCCTAATCACAAGAGAGAGTGCAATGTGAAATAACACGATAATAGTAATAAATGGTTACAATGATATAATGAAATCTTAACCATACACATATTATGATCATAGCCAAATGAGGTCTATAGTGATTATAGTCTAATATAACTTGAATGTGCCTTATAAGACATATGGAATACTTGTATCACATGAAGGATGTGAATAGATATGATAACCTGGAAAATGCATGTTTCCTTGATGGTGATGTGGTACTCAATGGTGAGTTTAAGGGATTCATATCCCATGATGAAAACGATTGGGTAACACAGAGGTGTTCCAACTGTTAAAGTATCTTAGGGAATATGATTTACCTTTCATTTTATCATACTTGAAACTTGATCGAATGATTACCTATGATATAATTGAAAGAAAAGATAATAAGATAATCTTATACACATAAGGAGTTATGAATTAGGGTTTGGTTGTTAAACATGAAACATTAAAATCCTAATCAGTTATAAGTGGAAAACCATAACCCCAATTATGAGAGGGTTGTAATTTGAATGATTCTCTTTATGGCATGGTGATGATATTTAATTGTTGTTATCTTGAGATGCTAACCATGCAAGTGTTTTGAGAAAATGAGCATAGCCAACAATGGGCTATGGTGATGTGACACTATATAGATTGAATTGGGCTTGTGTGCCATGCGAAATACTTGTACAACAAGTACGAGGTTTATATTGGTCTTATGACCTAGAGGTGGTTGTTTCCTAGTGACATGTGAGATTGTTTAATAATAAACTAGGGGCATTGAAACCCCGTACCATTTCATAATCAAGTATATTCGTCTTATGACCTAGAGATGGTTGTTTCCTAGTAAGAGGTGACACTGTTTGATAATGAACTAAGGGTATTGAAATCCCATAGCATGTGATAATGATGATGAGATGAGAGTCTTGGTAGTGTGTTTAATGGATTGAAATCCCAAGATAATTATGATAAAGTAATAAGTATGTGTTATAATTGCTATGTGATTTCTTGAAGGATGTATTACACTGTCCTTTGTAGCATTTACCTATGTGGTATACTAGTAATTTGATTGATGGTAAAAGATGTTGTGATATACCTAAGTCACCATGTGAAACTAAAATTGTTGGTTGCCCTGGCCATAGATCCATTCAGTGTTAGAACTTGTTGGATGGTGAAACGAGTTTAACTTAGAATGTATATTGTTGAATATGTGAGGATGCATAGTGGATCATCTTCCTGCATCTGTAAAATAATTATGTGATATGGATGACCATGAATGAGCTAATACTTTTCTTAAATAATGGCCATGAGTGAGACAACCCTTTTATAAGAATGGCCATGAGTGAGCCAATTCTTTATATATTAAAATGGACATGAGTGATCCAATTCTTTTTATCTGAATAGCCATGAGTGAGCTATTCTCTAGTGTCATGTCATGTACTGATGTTGGATAGTTGATCAAATAGTTGACTATATGTCACTATCAACAATTGACTAATATGTCTCTATATTGTCTCTCGTACTGACCTAGAGTAGTGGGTGAGGTATTGAGGTAGACTATCCTTGAATCTTGTATGGCACCGTTGGTAGCCCTTCGTAGGGGGCGGTTGGATTTGGGTGGTACGACTCAAATCCTCAAGGCATAAGTCAGGGCATAAAACATGATCTAATGTGTGTGATTATAATAAGATTGTTCTTGAATGTGAGTGTGTGCATCATAAGCTTGAGAATTGTGTGCATAAGTGTGTACATAATCACGATATTGATTATTAAAAGATTTAGTTATCTATGTAGCATATTTCTGTTGACAATGGATTATAGATATATTGAATAATTTTGGAATTGTATTTGTATGACATAATCGGAAATAGTCATACATGTAGTTCATATTTCTTCTAAAAGTGATTAATTGATCTATTGCTCAGTCATAGTTATCTAAACTAATCATTTATGAAAATATTCTTCCATGCTCATAATATATGGCCAGATCTATTTAGTATAGTGTAGCTTTACTTTCTATTCTAATTACAATATATGTGTGATAATAATATTGTTATTGGGGAGTTGTATCTCCCGCTGGGAGTTTTGTCTCACCCTGTGGGTTCGACAACTTTTTAGGTGGACGTACACAAGGTAGCAGAGATCGTGTAAGTTGATATAAAACAACAATAGGAAGATGACTTGAAATTGAGTTGGTTTGCTGTCAGTTGTGTCTTGTTCTAGATAGAAGTTCTATGTATCATCCATGTACTCTTAGGTCTATAGGGGATACTCTCGCTATGGTTTCACGATCGATCTGAGCTTTTGACTAATATGTCATTGTTGCTTATAATTTACTAATGTACATATTTTGATAGTGGAAAACGTGTGTCAGATGGAACAGGAATGCACAATGTGGTATATATATATATATATATATATGACAGGCTTTGGGTATTCTTGTAAAGAGTTTTCTAGTAGTGGATATTTATGGAAAATGGTTTTAATTTTTAGTATTTTTTGATAATCCGCTGCTAATAGTTATTTCTGTGTGGTTTTGTGTAATGTTGTTGTCTGTGTGATTACGGGTGTCACAACAACATTGATGAAGTGCTTTCTAAACTGACACTCAATAAAATTTTCTTCTCTTCGGATAAAGAGGCAACACAAGGATGCACTGGGTTGCTCCACAAAGTGACTCCTTTTTTAGTGCTAGTTCTTATTGGGCTATACTCACATGAAATTGCCACTACAAATCTAGCACATCTAAAGCATCAACTATGCATTTTTGCCTATGGAGTATTATGCACAATTTTTTTTCCAATGTCTTATTTACAGATTAAAAAATGGGAAGAATCTATCATGAGGAATTCTACATTTTATCATGTATCATGGAAGGGAAGCATGTCAACATTGGACGATTATTGATTGAAAAATGTTTTTTTAGCTCACCATCTTCCCAATAGTGTACTGCATGGGAGGTCTAGTTAGCCTCATCTACATGACCTACTAGCATTCTTCTTCTCCCAATACTTTAAAAGCAGTTACGAGCGAACATCTCATGAAATCTATATATTAGATCGACTCAGTGTATTATTGTACATTGCAATGGGAAATATCATTATTGATTCTGAAGGACTAATATCTCCTACCCCTACGAATCTAGATGACTATGATGTAGAAATATTACTCTTTATGGAAGAAAAATTGATACAAATCATCACTCAAGTTCACACCTCATCTACATTCTCTTTGTGAGAACATGTTGCATCTACCACTAGTATGTTCCTAAAACCTACTGTGGCGACAGTCATAAGAAATCCCCTATCCATGATTCCTGAGGAGTACAATTGTGAACTATATGACAATGATTTCAAAGTTTTACCACAGTCCCTCCACATCTGGACAAGCACCCCACTACTCCCGTGGCCTATAAACAACATATGAAGATTGCAACAAGAGAACCATGGAAGTCTATACCTAGGGACCCCCCTCATGTCACCATCAATGTCCCCACCTCCATCCCAACTATAACCACAAACATTGACACACCAAGAATACCATTTTCTATGACCTATCAGAGAGTCCATGATATTCCTAACAGACCACCCCAATGCCACCAACATACGACTTCTCCATCCAACTCCCATTCTCCTTCTCAGACTAAAGGTCCTTCTACACCTTCCTTGAACCATTCTTCAGATATAGATTATCTAGAAACACTGATAGAGTTTTTTACCATTAAATTGACATGATATGTAAGGTAATTACTGACCACATGTCTTGCATTTCCAAGCTTACACAATATGTGCAGCCTGTGTCAAAATAGTTCAATAATAACCAACAATAGCTGATATATTTACAACAACTACCCCACAAAGTTTCTATACTCAATCATAAAATTGATGGTCTATCTCATCTTCCCCAATAGATGAAAGAAATAGTAGCTTTGCAACACTAAATTCTGAACCACTAGAAGGTTAAAGAATATGTGCATCAAAGAAAGCTTGAGCATCGTGCACTTAGGTGACAACGCCATCGCGAGTTCCATGCTCAGTTCCCTACTAAAGGTTCTTTTATGTTGTCACATTCATCACATGAAAATTCTTATGTTTCAAATAGGACGAGCGAAGAAGCTTGCCTTTATTCTCCTAAGCATTTTGTGGGGTCATTTAAAGCATTAATCTTGTATGTCTCTTGAGAGTTTATTGACAAAGAATGGAATGAATAGTGCTCCACCAACAACCATTTTGGCTCTTGTCAATCAACTCAACACCTTTCCCTTCTTGGGGAATCCCTTCTTGTCTAATAGAACTCCACATGAGCCCATTTAAGGATATCCACAATCATCCTTAGGATAATGAAATCCCCCTCACTCAAATACCAACTTCCAACTATTTTTCTAATAGCTTGATGCGAAAGTGGAATGAAATTTTACTCACCGACAATAGTCCAATTTTGTTACTTCATATCCACCATACATCTGAGGAAAATATCACTATGAGATTGTAAAGTGATAATCTAGCATGATATGCAGATGTTGATAGTCCATCAAATGATGAACACAATTCCCATGGCGAAGATAATGGTGACATATCTACTATTCATTCAAAAGCTAGTCTAAGGCCTCCAAACCCCATCTTCCCAAACCCACCTTTACCTCTTCCACCCCAACTTCCATCCAAGATGCACAAGTTAGGCCCTAATTGCTTGCAAGGAATGCCTATTTGAGACATCTTCATTTTACATGATGTTTTGGACGAAAAGAAAGACAAAGATCAATCATATACAACAACACAACTATATCTCTCTCTTTATGAATTTGGCACATTTTCTACAACCCAACCAAGATAAATAAAAGGTTTTTCACCGTTTTGGCATCTACTATCTTAGAAGATCTGATGCCCAACTAACATGAGTGGTCATAGTACAATTCCACACCCTCTTTTTTGACTATCCCTTTAGGAATCTTTTGGATGAACCCAATGTAACGATGCTTTTTTCTAAGCTCATGCTTCCAAGAATACAAGTAATTCCTACCCTGTTCACTTTAGAGGGATATGGCTCAGATATGTTGTTGATCTGATTAAATGGAGAATTACCTTATTTAACACTTGTCTGGTTGATCTACAAAATGCAGAAATACACTTTTGTGACCCAGTGACAAAAAAACTCCCTCGCATCCCTATCCTTCTAAAACTAGTTATTCGTTAACTTCCACACTACCAGCCTAACTGGACTAGTTATAGTACCAATCCACTAATTTACCTACAAAATCGAGAAAAATGTGATAATGGATTTATTCTTCTTAGATTCATGGAAGCACTCATTCATCTGATTTCTATTGAAAATTTGAATCTTCATGGTTTCTAAACTCTCCATGAATGCTATGAAATTGAAGTAATCCATGACCATTGTTTCTTTCAAGACCTCAAGCTTCCTGATAACCTATAAGATCTATATTCGTTGATTCATCATCCTACCATGGAACCTTTTCGACAAGTCTTAAAATGTGAAATATAACAAGAAGACCATATAATGCCTTCCCCTATGGCATCTCATCCATTAGGAACCATCTCTACTTCTATAGGGGCCCATGAGGCCACTAATATCTTAATATTTTCTAGAAGAACCAAAAAAATCCCCATATATGGGTCTACAACATCCATCAAACCAACTTCTTAAAACATTGATAAAAGTTCTCTCTATGAGCTTTCTCAATCTCATTTTTATTCTCATGTAAAATCTTCCTAATGATGATGAAAGTTGTGTTATTTTTCACTGAAACAATCAGTTTTTCATGAAAGATGACCTTCTAGAAACTCTAGGGCCTAAGGGGTATTTGTCTCCCAGCCTTATGGCTGCTTAGCAATCCATTCTGAGCAAAACTATTGATGATGTCTACATTGATGGACCAGATCTACAAACACATCTTTATCGGTAAGCTAATTCTAGAGAGAAGGGGTTACTCAACCAACACCTACTAATGTCAATTATACATGTTATTTTCTTACCTCTACTCAATAAAAATCATTGGGACTTACTCATTATTTTCACTTGGTAATGAAACATCATATTTTAAAACATTTTCTGACACTTCATACAAAATTGGTGGCCTTAGATACTCTACTTTGATTCAAAATCGAGCATGAACACATTATTGATACTTGTGTTATGGCACTTATCCCTCTGATACGAAAACATGGAAAATTTTGATGCCTCTCAAGATCCACACAAATGGAAGGTTATGATGTTCTACCAATGTAATAACCTCAAATTTTGGTAAAATTGAATAATATATTGGACTATTAGTATTGTTGGTGGAATAATAATTTTAATCACATTTGTGGCATGTGTGCTTGTAGCACAAGGAAATATATAAAAATGGATTTGTATACTGGTTAATGATAGTGGCTTTTTGTTGTCAAATCCAAGTCATAATAAAAGTCAAGATTTCCATATAAGGGAAAATAGGGAGAATATGTTTAATTGTTTTCCAAACAAAATACCTTGCCTTTCCCCTAATACCACTTAATGTTTGAAAAGAAAGGTATCTTTATAAGATAATGGAAAAAGGTATACCTTTTGATGGAATGGTATTGATTGATTCTTTTCCTTAAACCAAATTCACATCATATGATAGTGGTGGTTTCTGACAGATCTATATAGAGAATAACCATGGGTTTTATTAATAAAAGGATTAACCACCTTTTCTTGGAAGCCAAATAAAGAAAAGAATATGTAAGTTTCCTAAAAGAAATAGGAAACATGGTTTAAATAAAAGGAGAAGTTTGTTATACAAAAGGTAACCAATGAACCACGATTATGAAGTATAATAGGAAAAGGTTGTGATAATTTCTTTAAATGATGTACCATGGAAAGGGATAAAAGAACAATCTAGAATGTAATAAATTCCCATGATTTATATACATGATGGCTTTTTATATGAAGTTGATAAAGGAAATACTTGAACGGAAGGTAGGGATACATGATATTTATCAAATATGCTCCTGGTGACAATTGTACATGCCTTACTCATAGGTTCTTGCCATAATTGTGAGAAAGGGAGAGAAATAAGGAAGAAGCAATCGTTTGTATGGCAATGATATAGACAATAGAAAGTAATTGGTTTTAGAAAGGGCTTGACTCTTTCTCTCTTCCTCCCTTTTAATAATTAGGGTTGCTTTTAGAGTATGTATAAATAGAAACCTTTGGAGTGTAGCATCCAACCGCCATCGTACACCAAGAGAACTGCAGATGGTTCTCGTCCACCATGGATCCACCCTACAACAGCATGTATGAAGCCAATAGATATTGGGACCGCAAGAGGTTCCTTAAAGAGTGCCCGAACAACATGTTTCCTCCGTCTAGCAACGACCACCCCCGCCGCCAGTTGCTGGATGAGTTCCAAGTCTTTTCGACAACCAGGAGGCAACCCAAAGATTCAAGCTCTGGATCCTTTGCCCTCACCAGAAGGAGCTTGCGGGAAGCATCTCGCGAATCCCAGTAGCACCATGGACTCTGCCCCTTTATCCTTGTATCTGTAAACCTCGAGTGGATAGGACTAACCCATAGCGAGCCAACGCTGCGCACGCGACGACCAGGGCGCGGAGAAGATGATGCCGCCGGTAGTTCATAGCTCAGCCAGGAAGAGACGAGGGTGTGATGGAGAAGGAGATCCAAGAGGATGACTCCCTGGATCCATGAAGTTTCCAAGACAACTCTGATATGCTCTGTGTGGAGAGGAAGCGATCATGGCCCTCGGGTACCTCCTTGCTGGGGTGCAGTGCTGCGGCAGAGCAGAGTGCCGTCCACCCAGCCTGGGTGCCTCCATCATATCTGAGATCATCCACAGGTCCGACAGGATCCCAGGGAGCGGTACCTTCATGGCTCGATCGTCAGCCACCCAGGACCAACGGGTCCGCAACCGATAGGTGCTTCGCGGCGTGCATCGCAAACAGGGAGGGGGCGACGCGAGGTTGGGGATGAGGTCAAGTAAAAATTAATGCATGCCCCGAGTTACTGCCGGCCAGGTAAGGGCATAAAATCTTTAACTACTAACTTAAAGGGGGGCGTCAAGTTGTGTTAAGTAAGTATGGGATGCTGACGTGTCAGCACATGATTGGTCCTAATCAATTTATTCTTGCAAATAATGTAGATAATTATTGGTAACTCTGTTCATAATAAGTTATACATGAAACTTGCTCAGAAAAATGATAGGAATCCAAATAAAATACGATCAGAACTTGATTATGCTCCCTGTTCTAAAAGTATGTACAATACATGTTCTAATGTGTTTAATGTAAGGGAAAGCCTAGTTTTGATTAATATGATGCTTAATTGGATGTAATCGTTTATGTTAATCTAATGCCTGATCTAGACATGTATAATGAAGAAATCCTATATAACGAAGAAATCCTATATAATGATGAATAATGGATGATTCTAGATTAGTAATCTTATTCATGCTATTTAGGGTGTTAAACTCAATGTCAACATCTTGCTATGATCTAATGCTGATAATGTAATCTAGATGTCATGAATAGTTTAATGTGCTTCGGTTGATGATTAGGGTTTCACCTAATATGCATAACTGGATTTGTAATCTTAGAAACCTTAATATGATGGAATTAGGGTTTGTAGCCCTAATCCTTAGTTCAAACACGAGATAGCCCTAAACCCTAGTTTAGGAGTATATTTAGATATCATTAATGTAGCGTGAATACATGGTGACACATATGTAGTATGTATATTTCAGATTGAATGCTTTGTTGCTTGGATGTTTGGATACACTCTTAAAGTACATGTGATATATTTTGCATGGTTTCTACATGATAAAGGTACGTGGTTACGCTTATGAATACATGTATCGAATTTTGTGGTTGTAGATGTTTCTCGATGAGATTGAATGAAAAATAAACTACTTGCTTGTTTATTTAGTTCTTGCAAACTATAAAGTTCATATGAGTATCATGTAAAGTAAATAATTACATTTTGAACCCTGGGTCAAACTGATCTTAAGGGTAATGCACACGAGCCCCGGAGGGACAATGATTACACCTGAGGTAGTTGACCAGATAAGGGTTAGAATATGAAAATGAGTTTATATTCAAGATAAAGATGTTTGCTTATATCTGTACTTGTGATTATTGTTTGAATCCATGTACCAATATAGCAATATACTGATCGCGTATTTGTTTGTCAGCGTTTTAGGTATCAGATATACTTGATTCGTGGACATGAGGGTACATATAAAGATGTTGAAGACACTACAGTTTAATCATGAAGGTTTAGTCTTAATGGTTTAACTTCACAACTGTAAAAGTTAATTCTATTTAAAAGTTATGTAACTCCTTAGAGGAGATTTTTATCTAAACATGTAAATATTTGATCATTAATGGAAATTGTTTACTATTTTGTATTATTTCATGAATCTGATCCTGGAATTTTTGAATTTCGATCTGTGACTTTAAGGTCTTTTAGACACTCAAAAGTGTGGGTCGTAACATTTGGTATTAGAGCACAGATTCATCAACTAATACTTAATAGTTTATAATTTCAAATCAACCTTAGAAAATTTAAGAGAAAGATTAGTAAAGCTTAATGTGTCTTTTAGGTTTCTCATCTCACATTTCATCTACTTCTCATCTCTTTCTTAAAAATATTTGAAAAGAAAATATTAATAAGAGAAGTAAAATGTGAAACTTAAAATTAGTAATCAACATGGTGTGGTGGCATGGGACACTACCCATGTGAAACTTAACATCCGTAATCAACATGGTGTGGTGGTATGGGACACTACCCATGTGAAACTTAAAATTGGTAATGAACATGGTGTGGTGGTATGGGACACTGCCCATGTGAAACTTGAAATCATGAATAAGAAAGTTAAGGGATGGTCTAGGTAACCCAATCTCCTATGCATGGGGGTATGAGGAGCATAAAACTTATGTGATAAGTCTTAAGAGATATAAAAACCCAATAGATTTATATATAACAAAATGAAAAGTTGGAAGATAACTTGCTCAAACTCCTCATGTTGTCTCCAGAAGTTTAGTGATGGTGGCCAAGCCCCTGGAGGAGAAGGCCGAGGTAGCACCAAGCCCTAGAGGGAAGGTGACCCAAGTTCATTGAATGAAAAGAGACCATAAGGGGGTATTCCAGAGATTTAGAAAACATGGGTTGATATGTTATAATGATAAAAGTTATTCTCAATGAAAACAAAGAGATATATAAAAAACCTTTAGGGTTAGTAAGATAACCTGGGGTGGGTCAACCCGAGAGTGGGAAGATGACCTATGAGGGAGGCAAAACCTAGATCTTGGGATGAGGTTGTGGCTAGAGAGCTTAACCCCCCCTCCTATGACCCAAGAAGGCACCCTAGGCTAGGACTTTCCCTTAAAAAGTAAGTGAATAAAGGTAATTATGTATTGAGATAACTGTAATCCTCACCTAGAGAAGTGAAGAGTTAAAGATATAAAAAAATGAAAGTACTTCAATTCTTTGAACCTGAGGATGCCAACTCTGAGTGACACAACTGGTCAAGCCCAGGAGGGAAGACCAGTAAGGCACCAAGTCCAGGAGGGAAGGTGGCCTAAGTGGATGACCAAGCCCAGGAGGGAAGGTCATGAAATGGTCAAGCCCAGGAGGGAAGACTAGGCAGGCACCAAGCCCAGGAGGGAAGGTGGCCTAAGTCTACAATGCAGTTGTTTAGGATCAAGCCCCTGGAGGGGAAGATCACAGAGGTCAAGCCCAGGAGGGAAGATTGACATGGCACCAAGCCCTAGAGGGAAGGTGGCCCGAGCCCAATGATGGGACAACACTGCATTATGTGTACTCGAAAGAGAGAGATGAAGGCAATCTGGGTTAAAGAATTAAGTAAGAAAATAATGTGCTTAAAAGATGTGACATCTCAAAAGAAACCCTTAGGGAGGGTAGAGTCCTAATTCAATCCTAGGGTCAAGTAGGGGATATTAGAGGTACATAGGACCGATGGTTGGGAATTGATATGCCCTGAATGCACATGACCAAGTGGTAGGGAGGTAACATCTAGGTTTATCCAAGGCACATGACTCAGGAGATTAGCTACCTCCATGAGGATCATGTAGCCTAATGGGTGAATTTGAAAGGCACTCTCTTGATGCTTAAGGATGAGATCACTCCAAAGGAGTACCTATACCCCTAGAGACCCCAAGGATTTGGCTAAGGCTCATAATGATACATGAGATGTAAATATAAAAGATATAAATAAGTCATGAAAAACTTAGAGAAGTTGTGTCTTAACTTAAGAGTAAGAAAAAGGGACACTTGACTTCATGGAACATAAGAATGCTATAAAATTAAGAACAAGTAAGTTTAGAGTCATACCGAGTATGATTCAACTTAATATGTGAAATTGAAAGGTAATGTGTGGATGTACTATCTCCTCTCTTGGAATGGAATGAACTTTGTATTTGGGTTGCAGTCAAATTCTTATTTCATCTCATTATTGGGGAGGGAGATTGGGTAGACACACATTATGCCTAAAATTGAGAATGAATGACTTAAGTTGAATGTGTAATGACATGAACTAGGATTAGAGGTGTCACCTCACCCTTGTGTGAAAATAATGAATAATAGGTTGGAGACCTAAGTGAAAAGAGAAAGCACAAAGTAATAACAAAATCATCAAGTGATGATAAGATGTGTATATTATAGAATTTTAATTCAGTTGTCAATCTTAGTAATAAAATGAAAATTGATATACAATGGAAAAGTGGTTAAAGATGTCTAAGTAGGGTGTTAACCCTAAGACTTGAAACTAATAGGAGTATCATTCACCTAGGCTTGGTAGGCCTGAATTTTGAGGACAAAATTCCTTTTAAGGAGGGGTGAATGTAATAACCTCAAATTTTGGTAAAATTGAATAATATATTAGACTATTAGTATTGTTGGTGGAATAATAATTTTAATCACATATGTGGCATGTGTGCTTGTAGCACAAATATATAAAAATGGATTTGTATACTGGTTAATGATAATGGCTTTTTGTTGTCAAATCCAAGTCATAATAAAAGTCAAGATTTCCATATAAGGGAAAATAAGGAGAATATGTTTAATTGTTTTCCAAACAAAATACCTTGCCTTTCCCCTAATGCCACTTAATGTTTGAAAAGAAAGGTATCTTTATAAGATAATGTAACAAGGTATATCTTTTGATGGAAAGGTATTGATTGCTTCTTTTCCTTAAACCAAATTCACATCATATGATAGTGGTGGTTTCTGACAGATCTATATAGAGAATAACCATGGGTTTTATTAATAAAAGGATTGCCCACCTTTTCTTGGAAGCCAAATAAAGAAAAGAATATGTAAGTTTCCTAAAAGAAATAGGAAACATGGTTTAAAGAAAAGGAGAAGTTTTTAATACAAAAGGTAACCAATGAACCATGATTATGAAGTATAATAGGAAAAGGTTGTGATAATTGCTTTAAATGATGTACCATGGAAAGGGATAAAAGAACAATCTAGAATGTAATAAATTCCCATGATTTATATACATGATGGCTTTTTATATGAAGTTGATAAAGGAAATACTTGAAGGGAAGGTAGGGATACATGTTATTTATCAAATATGCTCTTGGTGACAATTGTACATGCCTTACTCGTAGGTTCTTGCCATAATTGTGAGAAAGGGAGAGAAATAAGGAAGAAGCAATCGTTTGTATGGAAATGATATAGAAAATAGAAAGTAATTGGTTCTATAAAGGGGATTGACTCTTTCTCTCTTCCTCCCTTTTAATAATTAGGGTTACTTTAGGAGTCTGTATAAATAGAATCCTTTGGAGTGAAGCATCCAACCGCCATCGTCCACTAGGAGAACTGTAGATGGTTCTCGTCCACCATGGAATCACTCTACGGCAGCATGTATGAAGCCAGTAGATATTGGGACCGCAAGAGGTTCCTTAGAGAGTGCCCGAACAACATGCTTCCACCGTCTAGCAACAACCACCCCCGTCGCCAGTTGCTGGATGAGTTCCAAGTCATTTTGACAACCAGGAGGCAACCCAAAGATTCAAGCTCTGGATCCTTTGCCCTCACCAAAAGGAGCTTGCGGGAAGCATCTCACGAATCCCAGTAGCACCATGGACTCCGCCCCTTTATCCTTGTATCTGTAAACCTCGAGTGGATAGGACCGACCCACAGCGAGCCAGCGATGCAAACGCGACGACCAAGGTGCGGAGAAGATGATGCTGCCAGTTGTTCATAGCTCAGCCAGGAAGAGACAAGGGTGTGATGGAGAAGGAGATCCAAGAGGATGACTCCTTGGCTCCATGAAGTTTCCAAGACAACTCTGATCTGCTCTGTGTGGAGAGGAAGCGATCATGGCCCTCGGGTACCTCCTTGCTGGGGTGCAGTGTTAGGGCAGAGTAGAGCGCCATCCACCCAGCCTGGGTGCCTCGATCATATCTGAGATCGTCCACATGTCTGGCAGGATCCCAAGGAGCAGTACCTTCATGGCTCGATCGTCGGCCACCCAGGACCAACGGGTCCACGGCCGAAAGGTGCTTCGCGGTGTGCATCGCGAACAGGGAGGGGGCAACGTGAGGTTGGGGATGAGGTCAAGCAAAAATACATGCATGCCCTAAAACCTAGTTTAGGTGCAGATTTGGATACCATTAATGTAGTGTGAATACATGGTGACACATATGTAGTATGTATATTTTAGATTGAATGCTTTGTTGCTTGGATGTTTGGATACACTCTTAAAGTACATGTGATATATTCTGCATGGTTTCTACATGATAAAGGTATGTGGTTACGCTTATGAATACATGTATCAAATTCAGAGGTTGTCGAGGTTTCTCGATGAGATTGAATGAAAAATAAATTGCTTGCTTGTTTATTTAGTTCTTGCAAACTATAAAGTTCATATGAGTATCATGTAAAGTAAATAATTACATTCTGAACCCTGGGTCAGACTGATCTTAAGGGTAATGCACACGAGCCCCGGAGGGACAGTGATTACACCTGAGATAGTGGACCAGATAAGGGTTAGAATATGAAAATGAGTTTATATTCAAGATAAAGATGTTTGCTTATATATGTACTTGTGATTATTGTTTGAATCCATGTATTAGTATAGCAATATACTAATCGTGTATTTGTTTGTCGGCATTTTAGGTATCAGATATACTTGATTCGTAGACATGAGGGTACATATAAAGATGTTGAAGACACTACAGTTTAATCATGAAGGTTTAGTCTGAATGGTTTATCTTCACAACTTTAAAAGTTAATTCTGTTTAAAAGTTATGTAACTCCTTAGAGGAGCTTTTTATCTAAACATGTAAATATTTGATCATTAATGGAAATTGTTTACTATTTTGTATTATTTCATGAATCTGATCCTGGAATTTTTGAATTTCGATCTGTGACTTTAAGGTTTTTTAGACACTCAAAAGTGCGGGTCGTAACAACTACATCCCACAACAACATCATCTTTCTAATGATTATGGTGTTTACTTCCTCAACTGGATGTACTCCATGTTGCTTTCGAGGAATGTCATAGCGATAACTATCACTACCTATGTATTAATTACACCATGATACTTCTCAATTCTGAGTGGGAAACCACAAATCCTTGATGACAATATGATGTGTTTACATTTTTTCTTACTTATTTTCACACTCTAAGGACAATTTGTGTTGTAAGTTTGGGGGTGTAATCCCATGAGATGGGTATTCATAGTATCAAATAAACCTAATCTTTTTCCATTTTCATAATTTTGCTTATTTTACTCTACTTTTTGAAAATGTTTTATGTACAAAACATTGAATATGAAGATGATAAAAAATATCTCTCTGAAGAACTTATTTTATTTTTCAAGCTATATCCTTAAAAAATATTCATAAGAAGAGAATAATCATGACAATTTTATTCTTTATCAACATTGATGTTGTTTGTATGTATTAATATCAACAAAATGTTACTTCCTCGTCGATTTTGATTTTAACCTTAAAACATCATCAAAAATTTCATCCCAAAAATATCTAACCAAAGTAAAATCATATAGTGCATCAACCAATTAAGTTGACATTTCAACCATCATCCAGAAACTGATGGATCCACCCATCGAGCTACTAACGAGGGATCTGAGGATGACAGAACTAAATTGAGATCGACAACGATTCTTCAAGCTTAAAGCCATCAAAATCATATAACAATCTTCATGTCCACAGTTAGTTACAAATAAGTTTGTCAGCCTCTCAAGATTGAAAACCCTCTATGACTGATGAAGACTTATCGATTAATCAGACACTCATTGAACATCAAGATCTATAGTAGGAAGACTAAGAATCCACACCACATGGACTGATTGGAGATCAACAAAGAACAAGTCAAATCCTATAAATAGGTCCTTTATGCATCACTTCGATGTATCTTGGATTTTGGAGTCAAAATGCCAAAAGGTTGCAACCAAGTTTGGAGCCTAGGTCTAGGACCATTGACCTGGCTATTGTTACCGACCTAGCTAGACCATCAACCTCTAGATTTGGTATTCAACTACTTCAATCGATAGATCGACATGTCTTCTTTCTTCAAGTCTTGATCATACAGAAAAATGGAGGTTTATCAATCTCTAGTCATCAACCACTGGCCATTGACCTCCTTGTTCGATCCAAACCAAAAGGTGGATAAATTGATCATTCCTTCTACCCTTGTATCAAGTTCTTCCCTCTCCTTTTATGATCATGACTTTCTTAAGTTGTAACCTATTTCATTTTTGTGCTATGATTGGATAAAATCCAAAACATGGATTGAGAGTAGTTGTAAGTCCCTCCCAACCATATAATATTTCCATCTTCTATTTAAATACATAAGTTCTTACAAATTTGTTTCTATATCTTGTTTTAATACATCACTTAATCGATTAACTACCTTCTTGCAATGATTATTCTAGATTTATTTGAGAGAATGATTTCAATAAGTTTTGGAGTACAAATTAATAACAAGACATGAGAGTGAGGATGTTACTTTAACAAAAGTCATATGGTTATACTTTTTCCTTTGGTTATGATATTAAAAGAGACACAATTGGATAAGGATCTAGTCCGATCTCTAGAGAAGGAAGGAGTGAATGTCCTTTATGATTGTTTGCAAAACATGTTAAGAATAAATATAAATTGGAAGAGAAGGTTTTGCATGGTTGAGGGTAGTCTTATTGGTGAAACCCAATCCAAGTATTCAGTTTTATCAAAATTATATTTGTTTCTTTTCATCTTTGATAAACTTTGATTTACTACTTGATGAAATTAATTCATTCCTTAATTAGAACACTAAATTCACCTCTTTGAATTGACTAGACAAAGCTAAGATCTATCCTCCTTATTTTTTTATTCTCTTTGTCCCTGGGTTTGAACCCATAGTACTACAATAGACTTTGTATTAAGTTGAAGACATCTCTTGATGTTCGGTATAAATTTAAAGACTAAAATTTTTGATTGCACAACCATGTCTACGCTTTTGACCGACACAAAGGAGCGATCAAGCAGGAAGAAGGAAGTCCTAACCATGAATATTGTAGACACCTTTCATACATGTTTTTACATTTCTTAATAGGTCTATTATTTTCCCTCAAAAGAATAGGTCTATTATTTTGGCAACAAAAATAAGTTTGGCCATTACTCAATGTCTCTTTTTTTAGTATTAAATTCATGCACTTCTTGTCATTGTGTACAAAAATTCTAGACGTATTCTGGATTTAGTTTGTAGTCATTTCTATGATCAGTATCACTTGCTTGGTACCATATCGAGAATCCTCAATCTGTCAAAATTCTTTCTTACAACATGCTCATTGATTGTATCTTTCTTGTTTGTCAATGCTAACTCAATTTGCAAATGTGGGATGAAGATAAAATCCAGAGACCAAAATATGATGACATCAATGACTTGTTGTTAATTATTATTTATCTTAGAAGTAGTGTCAACATCTTTGTGACAAATACATTTTTTGACAACACCATATTTCTTCTCATGAAATCTAACAAGTTGTTGGTGAAAGCACAAAGAATTGAAGCATAGATAAAGTAGCCTTGTTCCATTACAAGATTTGCTACATGTTTTGTTTCTCCATCATTGTGTTTGGAGGAATATTCTTTGTCAATGATTTTTCAATTTGTAGATATTCAACTGGAGCAAGTAAGGGTATACATGTTGAATTGGAATATTACAGTCCATTGTCACAAGATGGGTTACTACTATATATATATATATATATTAGAGATTTAATAGTTACCTATACACAAGTCAGGTTAGTAGATACATATTTTATTATATATGGGTTCTATGATATAATGTGTTTGTATTCACATCAAGGAATTATATATTATTACAAGATAGATTTTATAAATATTCTTCATATTTTTCTACATTTTTGTGCTTCATTTATAGTTATTATTACATCTCCATTTTCAAGATTAATTTTGTATCAAGTCTATATTTAGAATCATGGGTATGAAGAATTACACCTTACAAAATAAGCTAACGTAAATGACACATGCTACATGATATGAAAATTTATACATAAAGCATAGAAGACTAGGAATGTGAAAGTTCTTTTATGATAGTAAAGGCTTCCTATGACCCCTATCATTAATGTCCATTTCATCTAGTATTCTAGGTGGAAACTGGTCACACATGTGCCCTAGCTGAAGCCAATCAACTAATTATTGAAGTTGAACTACATACTTTCAATAATTAGGGGTGCATTCACATGTTCTTTAGGTAGAATAAAGAATCAATGTTTTGATTTACAAGTGTCATTACAATGTTGCATTTAAAGTCCATTAGTTGTACTTAAAAAATTATACTATGTATCTAGAATAAGTGGATAACTTGAATCGATATTAAAAATCATAAAATGATATCAATTAATTTCCACGAACTGAAACTAAAGTGTAAAGGCCATATCTAAAAACATTATCTAATATTTGGCATGCATTCCTGGGTAGGATCTTAATTCACTCATTTAGACGTAATAGTTACATAAAAAATAGTATTTCTAATGCATAAGAACAATTGAGTGTATCCTTTTTGAACAATGTAATCACTACTGAGCTTATGTTCATGATACTACTATTGACTATCAAATTTAGTATACAAATAATACAACAAATCAACTAAATTTAATTAGCAAAAAAAATTATGCCTGATGCAACATTAGTTTAGGGCTCCATCTTGTGTCTTTTTGATTCTAACCACATCCAAACTTGTGAGAATGCATGTTATTTCTCTCGTATGTGATTTTATATCAAATGCACTTATAGCTACTTTTGGTGTGTTTTTCAGGCATTTGCACATGTATCAGATGTGAAGGAGATAGAAGGAGAGGGTCCTTGATTTTGTACACCCTAAAATTGGACCCTGATCTTCCCCAAGCATCCATTGAATAGGAAAAAATTGGTCCAAGGAAAAAAATAACCATTTGGAGGAGCTAAGAGATAAGAAGAGGAGCTGAGCCCTCAGTATGGGTCGTGGTACTATGCCATGGCCGTGGCAAAAAGGCTTAAAATCATACTAGCAATGTCAAAGAAACCAAGGATTCACCATGGTTGTGGCCCTGAAGGCTCACCTCTGCTGTGGTAGATGTCACGACCATGGAGACGATCAACAAAAATGAACTCCACAAGCATAATGTATGTGGTCATCCCCTCTACCATGATCGTGCTCCATAGCATGCTTGCGCTGCCCCCCATTCACCACAGACTTGGTAACCACCATAGTCATTCCACCAACCTTCCATTCTCCAAAATTTCTACTATAACTTTTCATCCCTCTCACCTCTCCCGTGCTCATCACCACAAGTGGGAGCCTCCCATCCACCATGTTCGTGGTGAATACCACTATGGTGGTGACTACCCAAACCTTACCATTTTTTCCACTAAATTTCCAACATGCCCCCACTTACCCTAGTTCTTTCCCACCACCTATATATACTAGGGTGGAAGATGTAGCACATAGTTTTGCCATTATTATAGCCTCACTTGCATTTAAAGTGTTTCTTCCTACTTCCATCCATCACCAACTCCATTCCCACCGTCCACTACCTCAAAACCTTAATTTTCTTGTGTATCCACAACAAAACCTCAAATTTCAATTCCACCCACCTACCTTGGAGGAAGGAGCTTGATCTACACCAGCTAGGAGGTGAAGAAGGAGGAGTCTTCACCACATTCTATGGACCCACACACCTCTACTCCTTTCTCTTCTGATTCTTATTTTATGTCTAGCTATGCCCCGTTGGTGGGTTGTTTGGGAGATTAAATGTCACTTTGATATCATGTTGGGGGAATATGAATTCTAATGAACATATTTTTATTCTATGATGATTATCTCTTGCTTCTATCTTGTTTCCCATTATTCAACCTGTGATTTATGCTTCTTAACATGGATTTCTTATTGTTTGATGCTTGAAAATGCCAACTTCTAGGGGAAGAAAAATTATATGTGGCTATTTAAGAATTGCTTCTAGGTCCAACTAGTGGATGCCTGCTATCACCCTATCTTCCTACATACAAATTTCTTCTGATACAACTAGGAGTGAGATATAAGTACCTAGTGTAAAAGTGATTAGTATAATTGCCTAGAGTTTTCTAAAGGCCAAATGGTGATTAACATGAGCTGAAACATCCTTATCTATACTCTCCTTCCTACCCTTGTCTCTCAATTACCCTAATACCACTTATCCTAGACACCTAGAATTCCCTAGTCCTATTAGAATTACACCTCCCCCTAGTTAAATTGAGCTTCGTAAGGGTGGATGGGTGTACAAGGCTATAGCTCCCCTACACACACTCCATACTATCCATGGACATATAGTATCTTTGGTAAATCAAATAGCACTCATCTTGTTGTTTGGTTTGGCAATCTAGAATGGAAATGTAGGTTTTGTATGATATACCATCTCTCAACTTAGATTCATATGACATTCCCCAAAATGGCCTGCTCTTCCCATAACTTGCATAAAACCGATCTTTCATTCTTTATAGTTCATGCTTGCTTAGTTGTTTAGTTTAATCACTTCTTCGATTAATTTCTTAGTCTTGGTAGTTAATCCTTGCTAAGGCAACTAGTACTTCTTTGTTCTTGTTTAATCTAGCTAGTGGTAATCTAGGTCTCTAATTACTTTAGTGCCTTAATTGCTAATCTAGTGCAGTTGTGTGATCTTTCTTAAGTAATTGCCTTCTTTGTCATTAGAATTGCTTGTTTCAAGTTAGCTTCGGAGTTTGCTTGAATAGTTTCTTTTCTTATTTTCTTTATTTAACCATTAGTTTAAACAAAACTAAATCAATATTAAACCCTGAAAACCCTACTCTCCTCTTTAGGAACATAGCTCACAGTAACCTAGCTCTACTTCCCCCTATCACCCTATAGATGAACCTTAATCTTGCCACTTCCCTATACTACAACACGACCCTATGAGATCACACATGAAGTGTTATGGGTTTAAGCGAGTGTGTTAGACTACTCCCATTATAAATTCAAAAGGTCTAAGTGTGTGCGAACACACCAAGCTTTTTGTTGTCATTGCCCGGGAGTGAGCCACTCAGCCTATGTAGTTTATGTAGCTTAGCTTTTCCTACTTTCCTCACCATTTTTGTTCTTTATTCTTTGTGTTACTTTTGCATCTTTGTTTTCTCACTTGTCCTATCTTGTTGGGTTTTTCTTTGTGCATGTGACAAGCAACCCTTTGAAGTCAAGATGGCAGACCAAGATGCTTGAATCCCTTCAATCTTTCAACTGTCCTACATGATGAAGATATTGGAAGACATGGTAAAACTCATGAAGATTCATGTGGGAGGTATTTCTAATCACTCTGTCAACTCCATGTAGGCTCTTTGAAAATATGTGCAAGTTCTTCAAACCTATGACATCCAAAACAACAATGACTCCATGTTGAGCTTTTCCACTTCATAATGGACAAGTCATACAGACTTCTCATGGGATCAATAAGGAGACCAAGAGCCAAGAAACAACTCCATGTTTGAAGAAGAAGTTCTTGCAAGGTTAAGAAGCAATGATGAAGTGAAGAGAGAGGAATTGTCTCATGGACAAACTATTAATTGGCTTGAGAAAAGGATGTCCAACATAACCATGTATGATATCTCCTTGTGGAAAATGTGAATTCTAGTTCAACGTTTGACTGATGGGTCAGATGATCATGTTTCCATAAAATATAACAAACTAGTAAAAAATATGGAAAATTCATAAAATCTATCAATGGATATTGTTAATAAATTATGGGTTTGATCTTGTGAGGATTTGAGATCTTGACACCCCTACAAGAATACAATGATTCTACTAGTTGAAAAGTACATGATCAGATCGCAATTAAGGGATTATGGGTTCATTCTTGTGGGGATCTGAGATTACATCACCGCATAAGAATATATCGGTTTAACCAATTAAAGTAGGAAAATAAGGATAACATTCTTTCATTGAAACAAAGGAGTTGATTACATTGAACAACATGATATCAATGTAGTCCCCATGTCCCAGCAGAAAAGCTCAAACATTATAGTAAGAGAATAATCATCTTACCTAAAATACAAGGAAAAATATAGAAGAAGGGATGACTTATGTTGTTGACTCCCCCTTCCATTTGAGGGAGAAAGAAGGGGCAAAAATCCTAGAAATGAAGTTGTGGTGGCAGAAGTTTGTTGATCTACATTGATGAAGTTTGAATGCAATAATGACCTTCTTAATTTGAATTTGACTAGATATGGGCATGAGTTAGTAAAATCATGACCTGAGTCATTTGGCTAGTGATCTGAGTTGGTCCAATCTTGATCTGGGTTGGTCAAATTGTGAGACTAAGGATCATAATCTTAAGCCATATATTCTTGGCCTTTTGGGGCTTTAATTTCTTATCCCAAATAAAGAGATTTGATGAATTGCTTCTTTGACCACTTGATTATTTTAATGGTGCGAGTTGATCAACTCAATCGATCTATTGGCTTCAATGTCGGTGTCAATTCGATGAAACCCTAGAATTGTTGTTGGCGACAACAATGTTGCTAATTTTAGGTGAGAGTTGGTTTGACTGGTGATCTGAGTTGATCGACTGGTGATCTAAATCGATCAAATCATAATTTGAGTATGTTGGCACATGAGTCTTGGCTTTGTATTTTGATCATTTCCCTACAAATGTCATCTAAAACTAGTAAAAACTCAAAATAAAAAGGAGAGAATCTTAACTAGACAAATTAACTTTCAATTGAATAAAATCATGAAATGCTCCTAAACAAACATCTAAAGTATACAATTATGATGGATAAATACACACTTATCAAAATACCCCAAACTTAAGTGTTTCTCATGCTCTAGCAACCTTGAATTTAAAATAGTGCCACATAATATTTTTGACCCATAATCTCCACTCGCATAACACCCCTCCACCTTGTTTGGCAAAGAAATCTGAACTTCTTGGATTCACGGAAAACAATTTTCATATTCCCTACTTTGAGGTTATATCACAACTTGGTTTCCTTTGAATACCCACAATAAAACACATTTCATATTCCCTTTTATATTTATCACTCTCGTATATTCTTGCGAATCATTGAATAATAACAAAGCTTATTTTGATTGGTTGGGGTTTATGTATTTTCCCCTTGGTATATAACACAATGAAGGGAGGTATGGAAGAAGAGTGATTTCTATTCTATTTGACTTGACATCTTTTAATTTATAATTGTAGTTACATTGACCTTTTTATTTTCTTTTTGTGCTAATTGACATCTTTTTGATGGAGCAACCCAATTAATTGCAAGGGGTATGAAAGAAGTGGAAGGGTGTCACCCCAAACTTAGGTTTTTGGCACTTCAACTTTTATTTTTTTTTCTTTTACGGGTATACATAAGAAGGCGACGAAAGAAGTGCAGAAAACACTATTCTTTGTGCACTCATTTTTTAATTCAAGCACATTGTGAGTATCATACATTGGGTTACTTAACTTTTAGTTACGAAAAAATAAAGATTTTTTCAAGTTAATCTGTAACTCTAGATAAGGAAGAATTGTTTTTGAATCCTATTAGTCATCTATGGTTGGCCATCTTTTCTACATAATGGTGTTAATTAAGGTCCTAATTGACAAAGGTAGATTTTATAATTTATGTATAAGAGGTTTCATAATTCTAGGGGTGGCTGACTAGATAAGGGCTAAAGCTAATTGATTTTTTTTAAAAAAATCTAAAGCCAAATTACATAACATAACAAAAATTACTAGAAAATTGAGATAGAGTGGATCAAATGAGTACGTACCACCTACCTTCACCCAAACATAAAAATGTTCTTGTCCCACACAAAATATGAATTTAGAATGGAGGGATGAATTTATATGAGGTCACGACGTGGCCCTGATAACTTAAAAAATATCAAGATGAATGGAATGTTGACGAGGGCTAGACCCTTACAAAAGTGAGCATCATAGTACACCCAGTGATTGAGTGGTTGTGGAAGCTCAAAGAGTCTTTCAGGTAGGAAAAATGATGTTTCTTGTTTCTCTTAGTCATTCTAGTAAAAGCCGTAGATATTCCTTCAATAGTGGAGGACATGCTATCGACATATGTGGATAGAGAAGGATTGACACAAGGTGGAGATCGAGCCAGTCTGGTACGACATAGTGTCGGCTACATAGGATCAGGCATAGGATCTGGCTCATGTATCTTTTAATGACCTAGATTTGAACACAGGAGAAGTGGTATTGGTATGAAAGGAATGAATTCACTAAAATCAATATTATAAATATTTTTATTCTCCTAAAAAATCATGCAATCAATATCCTGATAAAAAGGATTAGTGGGTTTCCTTTGTGATATAGCATGTGGCTCAAGTTCCTCTATGTAAGATGTTCCCAAAGAGTTTAGAGGGAAATAAAATGGAAATATCATGTTTATCATCAAGGAGTGGGGGCTTGTGATTTTCTTCAAGTGGTGTTGGCTACCCATCTATGTGAGCCGTATCTACAAAAGAAACTGGTTGTGATGGAGTGTAAGGCTCTAGAGAGGGAGCCTTTCTCTAGAAATATCTACTGATTTATCATGGAAGGATGGTGACTCATTATCTATAAAGGGTTCAATCCATGCAAATTTGTCATTGATATCATTTGGATTTATGACAATTATGGGGGGAATTGTTCGAGATTTAGGATGAGGACAATTGTCCAATTGTAACTTTTCATACTCAAGTAATAAAGACTCTACCAGAAGGTTCAGAATACAAATGTATTCATTGCACCAAATATGTGACTCCTCAGCCTGTGCTATTTTGGCATGATTATGCATGAATGACAGAAATATACATGCATCATGGTCATTGTCGGGATAAAACATATTAGGATGTTGTAACTTCTCAGGGGGTTTCATTGATTGGATCTCTAGTAAAGTCACTAACAGGGCTTGTTGGTTTTATAATTTTTCCTTTTGCTCTAATACTATTCTTTCTAGGGCTTTAATAGGTCCCTCCTGATGAGATGTATATGTACTATGGTTCATACCCCCAAAAATTGGTTATCCTCGTCATACTCCCCATAACATTCTTGGTCATAGCATCCCATAGTGATATGTGTAGCTTTATTCCTCGTAACAATCTTCAAAAGTTTGTGTATAGTAATTTTCATTATATCCACCATGGTAGGAAGAATCAATATTACAAGATGCAACCATAATATGAGGGGACACATTTGGACAATCTGGGGATGTGTGGTTGTAATAACCACAATATTTGCATTGTGAACGATCATGTGTTGACCATTCCATTTGATTTTTTTTGGAAGAAATAAATTAAAAAAAGGAATCTAAAAAAGAAAAACATCTAATATAGAAGAAATTAGAGACTAAAATTATGAAAAGTAACTAAAATTACAAAAATAATTAAGGGTTTAACTAAAAACTACAAAACAACTAAGAATAATAAAGACAATCTAAGAAATTATAAACAAGACTAAGATTACTAGAAAGTGGCACTACCAAAATTGAAACTCGATAGAAGAAGGGGATTCACTACAGGAATGAGTCTCACTAGAAAAATAAATTACAAAACTCTAAGAAAAGAAATTATGGAACAAGACTAAAAGAACTGAAAGGTAAATTGACAACTAAATTATAAAATAAACTATAAAACATTATTGCAAGAATGAAAACTCAATAGAAATAGGAGAATAACAATCAGAATGGAGCTCGGTAGGAGAAAGAAAGAACAAATTTATATAACAAATCTAAAAATTATAAACAAGTTAAGGAATTATGAATAAGATTAAAATTTTGGAACAAACTAGAAACTATAAAAGAAAACTAAAATTATGCATAAAAAAGAATTATGAAATCCTAAATATATAAGCGATTGAGTTTGAAAAACCGTGTCCGATCCCAGCAATGGCACCCAATTATGTTCAATTAAAGAATGTTCTCCTTCCATTTTTTCTTTAATTGTTGGTTTAATCGATATATTCTTTTGGGGTGATGTGATCTCAAATCCCCATAAGAGTGAACACATAACCCCTTAATAGAGATTGTTATCTTCTTATCCATATGATCTTATACTTGTCTTCTGGTAGAATCGTTATATTATTGTTTGTTAAATTGATATATTCTTGTGGGGTGATGTGATCTCGGATCCCCACAAGAATGAGCCCATAATCCCTTAATTGCAATTGTTATCTTCTTATCCATCTAATCTTGTATTGTCTTTTAGTAGACTTGTTATATTCTTATGGGGGAGCCAAGATCTCGAATCCTCCAAAGAAAAATGCCATAGTCTCTTAAGGATATCTGTTGATCGATTTTGGTTTGCAAATTATGAGTTGTCCCTGGAAACAATGCCAAATTTGACGTATGTCATTTGCACACGAAGTCACTACGAGAAGTCCTGAAGTTTAACCTTCTAAAAAGATAGTCAACTCTTTTAAAGCAATGAGTTAACCTTCTAATAGTAAGGTATCGATCTAAGGGACAACACTAAGTAGGTTAAAATCAAAATCAATTGCAAGAATAAAAAGGTAAAAAACTATAATTTGTGAGAGTTTGATTGTGCTAAGAACATTAAATAAAATTGTAGAAATAAACTATAACTAAACAAATGATAAAAGTATCAGCGGTCCCGGGGATCACCACCAATAGACAAGATTTTAATGAATGAATCAACTCCGAAGTTTCACGATTAAATTATTATCTTGTGGATTAATGTACTTTCAGACAAATCTCACAGGGGCTAGATTTCCCACAAACTCATTATCCTGACATTTGTAGATCCTTGGCCAACCTTCCAACACGTCCGTGTTTGAGATCTCATCGAGGAAAATGTGAGTTATATCCTAAGGGTTGAATTTATGGGCCAGATGATCGTGTTTCCATAACATATAACAAACGAGTCAAATAGGTAGAAAAATCATAAAATCTATCAACATATATTATTAAGAGATTATGGGTCCATTCATGTGAGGATCTGAGATCTTGCCATCCCCATAATAATATAATGATTCTACTGGAATACAAGTACAAGATCAGACAGATAACATGATGACAATCACAATTAAGTGATTATGGTTTATCATTGTGGGGGATATGGTATCATATCAACCCATAAGAATATGTCGATTTAACCAACAATCAAAGCAGAAATAGAAGGAGAACATTCTTTAAATGAAATAATATATGATGATTGTTATGTCACATGTTTTATACGCTAAGATCTAAAGTGACCTACATTACAAGTGTACTTTAATTTAATCAAACCTAGATACATAAAACTTCAGTTTTCCAAAATCAAATATATCTGGAATGCAAATTGCTTGAGATTGAAAGCACTTCTTGTATCCATGATTGGATGAATATGTCAATCTCAAGTTTTTTTAATAGTGTGGCTTAAAATTTCAGTCTTAACTAGGGGAAATCAAATGTACAATATATCATTCACCCGAACAACTATAAAGAATTAATGAATATGTACACAGTTGAAGAGTTAGCCCGCTACAGTTCTAGCCAATTACCTTTGTTGATGTTACTGATAAAAAAAATTACATTTCTTGAGAGGTTTCATCTCTGTGGGGAGGATACTTTACAATGTATAATTCAATATCATCCTTCTACTAAACATAATATATAATCTTAAAAATGTTCTATGTTTTATCCTTTTAGTTCAGGAGAAAACATAAGATTCCTTATTCATATAAATGGCCACACAATGAAATATGTGATCAGGAAGAAAGAATTAGGAATATATGTTGATGTAGAAGATTTAACTTTGTTGTAAATGTAGGGTTACTTTAGTATTAATGATTGCCATGTTAATTACATGTAGTCACATTATTTCTAAACAAATTGGTAACTAAAATAAAACTCAATTTTCTTATGAGTGTTTTCAGCCTAGCAGTAACTTTATATGAAAATACAAATGCTTTACTCATTTTATTGGGTGATTGGAAGTAAATAGGAACCATGTTACAATTGTTCTTTCTTTAAATATGAATGTGAATTCAAATGTTGTCCAAATTTTGGTGAACCAAATTTCGAAGTGCATTGTCTATTTTTGCAATTTTTTTTACCAAATAATTACTTATATTTCCTACAAAATTGGAAATATACTCCCTTGGACGAACTTTTCATATATATATTGTGGGTTTTTATATTTTGCTTGACTACAAATAAATAAATGAAGACATTTCCTTTTCAATTTTATAAATATTGAATATAATTAAACATGTATATTTGACATCGTCCATGTGCATGTGCAGATTTGCTAGTATAAAAAAAATCATCAATTATGGTTGTCATTTATGCATTGTCAATTGATGCACGTATGGTTAAGTTTCAACATGAAAATATACATGAACTCATTGCTCGATGGTGGCCACGTCCCGTGTACTATTCACTTTCATCTCACTATCCAACAAGCTAGTGGAAGCATTCCATCTCCCTCGTAGTCTTTCAAAAATTTGACGCATCTGATTACCCAACTCCTTTTCCCTAGCCTATTTTCAAGGGGGGAAGTTTTCTCGTATAATTGGAAAAAATAGAGTTGTACCTCTTACCGTCTCATTCTAAGAAAGTAAAATATATCAATTTATTTGTGAATTAATGTGTATGCATGTTTTATGTATTAATATAGTTTATATATATGAAAGAGGAAGAATGTAGAAAAATAATAAGAGCAAAAAAAGAAAGGAGGGAAATAGAAATAAAAGAAGAGGGAAGTAGAAAAAAGTAGGAGAGAAGTATATAATATAGAAGAGAGAAATGCAAGAAAGAGAGGACCAAAGTAGAAAAATAGAGGATGAATGTAGAAAATAGAGAGGATAAAAATAAAAAGATGAAACAAGGAAAGTATAAAAAAGAGAAGAGGGAAGTGCCCATTTGTATTGAACTAAAACTGCCAGTACAATATCAAAAGGGGGGGGAGTAGAAAAAAGTGAGGAAATACACAAGAGAAATGAGAAAAGTAAGCATTGGGTCAGTAGTAAAATATATTGGTTAAGTAAAAAAAGAGAGGAGAGAAGTACACCATAGTACACACCCAAAAAATATTATCACATTACTAAAATAGAGGATGGAATACAAAAGAGGAGAGAACTAGATTAAAAAAAAAGAGAAGTACGCATTCTTACAATACACAAATAGGGGAGAAGTACATAAGTTTGTACATTACCAAAAGATGAGAGAAGTGGAGAAGAGAGAGGATAGAAGTAAACCTTTGTACAATACTATAATGTATTGGTACAATACTAGAAAAAAGGAGGTAAGTTAAAAAAGAAGAGAAATACACAATGGTACATACAATTTTTTTTAATAATACTAAAAACTAGGAGGGAAGTAAGAAGACGAATAAAGAAGACAAGAAATTGAAGATAAGTAACAATTTATACAATATAAAAGAGAAAAGAAGTTGTACATTGATAAAACACCAAAAGAGGAGAAAAGTAAAGAAAAGAGAGGAGAAGTAGTACATTGATACAACACTAGTACATCACCAAAATGCATTAGCGCATAACTAGAAAAGAGGATAAAAGTATAAAAGAGAGGAGATATGATGACAAGTACATATTGGTAAATAAGAAAATAATTTTATATCACTAAATAGAGGAGGGAAGTAGACACGAAAGAGGGAAAACTATGTATTTGTACAATACCAAAAGAAGAGATATATAAATAAATTGGTAAAGTAACAAAAGATGGGGAAAGTAAACAATAAAGATGACATAAGTAAATATTGATACAATACTAAAATACATTGATACCTTGGAAATGGAAGCAATCTGTTGTTATGGAGTGATCCTTGGATGAAGGACAACACATTTATTGATGAGATGGTTGATCCAATATTATCCTTGATATTATGAAAAGAGATGTTCACTAAAGGTAGGGCTATTATCCTTGAAGTGAAATGGGATATTCCAAATACTAGAAGACTCTTACCCTTGAAGAATTTCTTAAAGATAAATACTTTTACTGAAACTAAATTTGACTGTATTTTGTTTGATGGGAAAATGACAATCAAAATTAACGATATTTGGGGGTGTTTTATATTAAAGTCTTATGCCCTTAATTGGTATAAGTGGCTTTGGAAGAAAAAAGGCCTGAAATTTTTTTAAATATTTGTTTGAAAGATTTGCACAAGTAAAATTTATGTTATAATCAATTTAGTTCAAAGAGGACTTATTGTCCCTTCCATTTGTTTGCAATGCAAGAGCAATGATGAAACTTATTCTCATTTATTATTTGAATGTCCCTATAATAAATATCTTGGATAGAGTTCTCTTTGATAATATTATCATAGTGGTTCCTCGAATGTTTGAAGATATCTTGTAATCCATTACCAGAATCCATTTCCTTTGTATTATTAATAACATCTACCATATTAGTAGATTCAGAAATATAAATTTTTTTTACTATTGGAACGTGAATGTGAACCACATTTGGAAAGTTATAAGATATAGCATTGATCTTTTGAACTATAGTTAATATCTTCAGATCTGATGTGTTGTTCCGCCTGTCTTAAAGTTGTTGGCTTTTTTTGCTAGGTATTTAGAAGGGTATTTGGTTCTTTGATGGTTGCTTGATTTGGACATTTTTCACTCTGGCATGTTGCGTCAGAGTAAGTCCTCTTACAATGGTATATAATGATGTGTCCTTTTACTATGGTATATAATGATGCTTCTCCCTTCGTCTCCTATACATTGTCTCTTGTATAGTTTCCTCTTACTTTCTTCTATCTTCTTTTCTTCAATATAGCCCTCTCTCTACTATATTTTTACAAAACTAAACTATTTCACTTGATGTGGCGTGGTACCCACCTTTTACAATGAGAAAAATAATAGCAACACACTTGGGTGACAAAAATAAATAAATAATTAAATACATTGATACAATCATAAAACAAAGAAGGAAGGAAAAAATAATCAATTTCTTAAATAATAATAGAAAAAAAGAATAGCGCACTTTGTGTAGTGTGGTACCCACCTTTTGATGTTGCAAGTATTATGAAATAATTAATTTACAACAAAGAATGAAAGGAAAAATAACAAGAAAATACTTTCTTATACATGGATATCAATAAATACACACACACACACACTCACACACATATATATATATATAGGCTTGATCCTATGAGAGCCTTCTTCTATTAGAGTATGTGATTCCTTTGAGTATCTTTTAAACTAGAATTTATTTTCTAGATCCAACCATATTGATGGAATGACCACCATTACCATTGTCTTCACAAAAAATCTACTATAATCAGTCATTATTTTTGTTTTCATCAATAAAATTTGTGTTTTTTGTATCTGACGATCAATTCAAAACAAAATTAGGTGTGTTGAATTGATTTTCATTATTTTGAACAATTGGCATATCTAATGTGTATGAAATTTTGTTCGTTGGTAAATGCAATGGTAGTCTCCCAGTTTGTATGGTTGGTGGATGATCAACATGTCACTTTGAAGAGTTATTCAATGGCCAATCATGCTCTTACCATCATAGTGATCCTACGAAATCACTCTAACACACACACACACATATAAATATATATTTATTTATTTATATATTTAGATATATATATATATACATTATGATGTCATATAGTTGATACTTGATGAAAATGTCAAGACTCTTAGAGAGGATGATTGTAATATACTTGGAATTGATAACTTGAATTAAGTGATCTTCAAAGTAAAAAACCAACTGCTCATAGCAAGAAGGTGCACCTTATTCTCAAAGAGCCCATCACTAAGAATTTTTTGGTGAAGTGCATGTGACATGGAGTAATTCTAGGATGGGTGACCCAGCTAGAAGTTTTCTTAGGATGTGCCTAAGTGAGGACAAAGTATAGGTCTGAGCCTAGGATTGGTCTGTGATGAAATTCATCATTCTTAAAACTCTATTATGGCTCTATTTTGTGGGACACAATTTTATAATAATTTTACAAATGACAAATCTATCCATACATTTTCTTAAAATGGATGGTTACATAGTGGATTCCCTTTTGAATTGACCAATTTGATGAGCATGATAGCCCTATCCCAAGAATAATGTAATGATAACAATATGGCATAGTATGTTGATTTTTTATATGAATACATAACCATATTATGATATGTGATGAGAAATGTATCTTATGGGCCTAGGTTATGATTATTGAATGATATACAACAATTTTTATGAGAGGACGTAATGAACACTCTAAGGAGATATGAACTAAATATAAGTGCAACCCCCAAATAAACCATATAACATATAAAATGATGTTTCTATTTGATAATATTTTTTTAGTGCTGATTCTATGTGAGGAGTCAAACCTTGATCTCAAATGACATCATGTGGTTCTATCTCCCATGGATAGAGGATGGGTCATTATCTCACTATTACAAAAATATTATTATTTTGCTAGTAATCATAGGGTTAAGGAAAAATATAATCGTAGATTATTTAGTTACTAGTTTACTACTAATGATTAATTATATTTTTAAATGAAAATTGTCCAAGGAAATACATTTTTTAGTATATATGGAAATGAAGAATAAAAAAGAGTAAAAACAATATAGGGAAACCTGGATCATGCATGTTCCAAACAATTATAGACTTCAGAGGAAACTAATTTGAAAATTTGGTGTGAAGGATCCAATGGATGGATAGCCACCTTTTCATCATCTAGAAGGGAAAAATCATTGTGTAGGATGCTATAACCAATATAGGTGCAAACCCCATTGACCTATGAAGAGACATGTCACCCTGGTAGATTCAAAGGTTGACAATACTACTTTAGGAACTATGGATATGTTTTAGGCATGGCATGCATACATCTACCTACTAAAATTGGTCAACGCACGGTAGGAACTTATCTATGAAGGAAGTTATAATTTATTTTGGACATGCCTTAGGTGTCACTTTTGAAACACTTTGGTTGGAGGTTGATGGAGGTGTTTTCTGATGCTGCTAGCTTAGCCAATCACAATAAACATGATAACTTCATAACTATATTTTGAAATATGACTGGAACATAATAATAATAATAATAATATATGACATAGGTTATATCAACATAACTTTCAAGAAATGTCTTTATAGGGGCTCAACCAAAAAAATGGGTTACCAATCCCCTTTTTTATGGAAAAGCCAAATGAGGTAAAGAAAAAATCTGAAGAATTATATGATGGAATCATCATATTCCAATTATTTGATACACTATATGAATTTTAGGAGGGAAATCAAGTCATCAGTAAGATCATGAAAGATATCAAAGGCAGAGGAAAGGAAATGATGATGGTTTTCTTCACATGTAGCCCCATCTTGGTGAACTTGAAGTGCAGACACATTAAAAGTTGCCTAAACCGACTTGAAGATATTTTAAATATTCTTTATAAATGGAGTGACACTAGTAAGATAAACAAACGTGTGCTTTTCATCTTCCCAACTAAATAATAATATGTCAACATGTGTTTTGATGTGAAGACCGTCACGACATGTCCCTAAAAAGGAGACTAGAGCTTCTTTCAAGGATTTGATCCCAAAATTATAAAAAATATCAAAGAGGACATATTAGATCACATCATGACAAAACATGAATCCTGGGAAGATGTGGAAAGGTCACCAAAAAAATCAAAATCTACAAAATGACAAAGGGGGACAACTCATTGTCAGTATTTATAGGGTCATCAATAAATATAGAATAGCTCGATACTCAATCGACTTCATAGACAATTGAAGACACTCAATAGGAATAACAAGAAGAAAGTTGTGTGTATTTTCATTCTATAAGGGAGATAGAACAACCCCTAGTTGGTGAGATATTTGTCTAGACCAAGGATTGGTAAATTGACGACAAGGATGCACAATTATCATCCAAATTCCTCTAGGACTGAAGGGGTTGGGCCTCATAGGATTATATGGTCCGTCCTACACGTGATTGTCAATCATGAGGTGGATGCGATATTGGAAGATTGCAACATTGGGGACCACTACATGGGACCTAACTCAAAGGGTTTAACATAACTATCTACTGTTGGCTTGAGACTTGAGCTGTGAGGCTTCACACAGTCATCTTGATGAAGGGAATCATCCCAAGGTATTATATCAATGGGGCATCATCCCAAAGTAAATTGGTCCCAATCTATACTTTCCCTATGCAATGGTTATGATAGAAGAAGGCTGCTAGCAACACAAAAGGCATCATCCTAATGAGGATACCTTAACACCTACAACATGATGATGACCAAAACAACTACCCTGGGATTTCAACGAACATTATGAAGATCACCCTCATCACTGAGGAAAATAAGAGCGTTTGGACCACCCAAAACCACCAATATTCAAAAGACAAGGTCAATCCATTAAATGAGGAAGCAATCAAGGAGACCTCAGCCCCTTCAGTCAACAAGTTGGTTCCAGAGCACCCAAACACTAGAAAAAGCTTCAATCACAATGGTGATCTAGTTGGTGTTGGTATAGTATGCCCAGAGAGCCAATCATATGATGATTACAATGAGGCATATGATACTTGATTTGATATTGATAAAGGTAATTCTGTCTATTACGTTTGTATCACTCAAGAGATGATGAAACATACATGATAGATGTCTAAAGAGTGATGTGACTCGATGACATATGTCTTCAAGTTGAGGACCTGAACAATGAGACCATATGAATGAGAAGAGTATATACATTTTTGTTATGTCCCTAGTCAGATATTACTGTGGAAGCAAAATAGACAATAATAATACATCAGATTAAAGTGTGTGTTGAATGATGACAAAGTCTCCTTAGTCATGACATATGATATCAAGTCAAGCACACAAATATATGTTACAAAACAGTATATCAGACAAACGCACCATGAGAGTGATACATGGATACCATGGAATCGCAGTCACAATCGTCTCTCATAGTGATAATGGTGATAGTGGTTCTTAGACCTAAAATCACTACACTCGTCACATGTCGTTGGGTACACTTTGACATCATCAAATGCATTCCTGAAACATGGGTGTTATAAAGGTGATGGTTGGGTGACTTTAACACATGGGGATAGGCTATGGGTGATAGAGATTGGATTTGTCCTTCCTATAAGGAGTATGATATCTAGGGCACCTTGATAAGTGAGATTGAGAATTCTATGGCCACACTAATGTGATTCAATATATGATATGTGAAATAACATGCATCTCAGACAGTCTGCTCTAGGTCAAAGAACATGGATTAGATGTTGAAGAGGATGACGTTCCATGCCTCAAGTTCAATCCGGATGTCAGCGACAAAGGAACTATATGATCACGATAACACAAATGATAGATTGTAGGTTGAAGCTTTTCTCCAACTTTTTGAGTTACTTGGGTAGAAATGATGAGTTACTAGATTCCACTCATTGCTTGTGATGTCAAAAGTTGTTATGAACATTCACTGCCAAAATAAATTGGAACATGTAGGGTCACACACGTAGGATACCCCTGGAAGAGGAGATTGTCCATAAATTATGTTTAGATTGATACTAAAGGGGTTTAGGTACTCAATTAAACATAAAATTGACTGAGTGGATTCAGAACTATCAAGTTCAAGTGTTGAACTAGTTGATTAGAGTGCCTAGTTGATTGGAGACTGCATTGGCAATATCAAGATTCCCAACTGACAAGTTCATCCTTGTGAGCTGATCGGCTAGTGTGAGCCAACTGGCCAGTTAACTTGGTGAACCAGGCAGCTCACAGTCCTACCAATCAAGGAAATTGGGATTTACCCAGTTGCAGGAAAACTTTCACGTTTCACTTGTTTAATTCTATTGGAATAAGGATTAATCTGCCCCTGGACTTGGGCTCTCCAAGTCACCAGTCAAGTCTGACCCAAAAGCCAACACGATAGATATGCACCATGCTTTGTGAAAATTTACATATCTACCATCACACTTCCATGAGATGGACGACGTACTATGCTTTATGTAAATCTATGCTTGGTCGATCAAGATTTTCATGTGTGTCGCTTATGGAAGGCATCAAAGGCATCAATATTTTATTTGAGGGATTTTGTATAAGTACATATACATATCCAATCACCACATTATTTTAGTACATATCATATACATGCTATAACCACAATGAGAAAACATGCAACATTGATAAAAGTGATGATTATGGCCATCCTATTATAATTCCTTGGAGCCACAAGGAATTATAATCATCTAAGGTCTACATCATATGCAACCTATTGTTGATGAAGATCTTGGTTCTTGAACCACTCCGGGTTGATCAGCTCATCCTATGACACAATTGGCTCACCTCTTGGTTGGTTGGTTAGTCAGTCTGGCCTCCGATGTATGGACTCCTCCAATAAGCGGTTGGGACACCAGTCAGTCAATTTGGCTCCTTTACAATCCTCATCGGTCCTCTAGGTGGTTGGCTCATCTAGCGCTGAGCGTCTTCTTCTTTGATGTAATAGAAAATAAACTATCCTACTTTTACATAATCTTTGGGAAACCTCGAGTTACATTCGAGGGGAGCAAAGGTAGAAGAGAAAGGATCTCAAGTTATCTCGAGTTACATGTGGAATAGAAGGTAGAGGTTCAATATGAAAACCAAGATGCAAACAACCATAACCAACCAAGCACACATAGGGTTTATAATCCAAAACCATGATACACATCCACCATTAAATCTATTTTAGGGAGATGCATATCAATTGCATATATACCATATCATATATGTATATTAGTTAGTGGTCGTGTGTGGTATTTAGTCAGATAAGCACATCTATCTGATTATACTCAAACATCACTTTGAAGACATTATACCTTTCACACTTTACATGATTCTTAAGATGTATAACCATCTCAAGAATGTACATGCTTCAAACTATTTATGCAACTCATAGTTTATATAGCGAATAAGGTTCTTGATTTCTTTGTCATCATTGGCATGCTTCAAGTTAGCATCCCATTTTAGCCTGAGGCACATTTGGAGGGGTTCCACTGGCTTTGATCTTTTAAGGACTTCAAAGTTTACACTCACTATTGAGAACACGTCTCAAAGGACCCAAACCATATTTGAAGTTTATCCCGTTTATGAACTCATCGCAACGATAATGTATTTGTGTTAGTCAATTGGATTCTACAAAAGAATTTAACAGCTTTTCAAAACATTTTTGATTTGTTTAATTTGATAAATTTGACGATATTAATTAGGCCATTAATTAATTATCACTCCCACTATTTTGTTCAAATTAATAACCCTCGTGCATCAATTCAGAATATTGCAGTGTACATTCTTCTAGTGGTCAAGATCCATATTTCATTAAATTATGAGTCAGCTTTGGCTGACCACCCACAACTTGACTATTTAGGTAGGCATTCATGCCAATTGCATCATATGTAACTCAAGTATAATCTCATATGCTCAATATGATTGTGCATATAGATTAACTATGACTTCTTAGGTCAAGAGTTGACCAAACATATGATTCTACAAATCGTTGTGTGAATCATATAGCTAGTTTATTAAATATTGAGAAACTTGGGAAAACCACTATCTGAAGTGCTTGGCATGTTGATGCCAAAGCATGAATGATGAAATGACAAAACCTTTGATAATGATCAACAGAGTAAAGTCCATAGACTAAAACAAGGTTAAGAAGTGTTCTAAAGCCAAGCTAAGGTCTAAATCTCCATCACTCATGATATGGAGAAGGGGTAAGTGTAAAAGGGAATATGTCCTTTTTCACTTATAAAGATAAGGAAAGAAAGTGCCAAAATTGTCACACATTTGACATTGGAAAGGGAGCTGACCTCTTTATAGAGGATCTCGAGCAGAAGAAAGAGATAAATATATCTACTTCAGGACCTGAGAGGAAGTAAGCTAGAAACTATACGGAGCAAGAGTTGCTACCATTACAACTAGAATATGACATTAATGGGCATATAGTAGAATTAATGAACTACTATTATACATCTGTCATCAATGAAATCATCATACATCTTGTATGGACAAGAGTGTAATGGACTGATGTTTCGTTTCAAAGAAATGATCTTTGATGGAAATGCCTATGTCACATCAACTACACTTGATAGTTAAAGAGATAAATGTGTGTGACACATGTAAGAAATGACATGATAACTCAAACTTGAATGCCAATAGCATAGTTATCTATAGTGCATAGATGAGAATTGCATTTCTAAAAATCCATATGATGGCTATCTAGACTCATTTTGGTTATTGAACCAATAGAGACATGATATTCTTATTCATTATGCAATATGACAAAGGTTCTTCACTATATGTAGTGGGAGAACGATTATTCAATTAAGGATTATACATATTTATGTATATAGACCTCTTAGACTAAATGCTAAAGGTAATCAATAATACTTCAATATATTTATTGATGACCTCAGTAGATATGGTAGTTTGTATTTTATAAAATACAAGCATGAATCTCTTGAAGTGTTCAAGGATATCATAAATGAAATACATAACAAACTTGGTATGAATATTAAATTTTGATATGATAGATTTGGAAATACTATGAACCAATAGTTTGAGAACCTTCTGGAAGATCATGATAATGTGTTATGATGGACTCCACCTGAAAAAAAACGATAGTGTATCATGAGAAGTGTATTAGAAATAAGGAATCACACCTTGATAACTGAGAGTGTGATTACTAGATAAAACTTCAAATTTCCTTTTGGGCACATGCTTAACACTAGGAATAAAGAGAACCACAAAATGTTGTGGAATCTCAAAGTTCCATAAGTAACACACATAACTCATGGTTCTGGTAGAACATACCTAGAGATTAAATGATATATGATATATTATGGACAAGAAGGCGGTGGGTTGATCATATGATGAGTCAACTGTCTACCTAGAAGCTAATGATAGCCAGAAACTGAGACATGGCTTGAAGCCATGAAATCCAAGATGGACTCCATGTACATCAACAATTTATGACCTTGGTTGATCCACCTAAAGGGGTAAAACCCATAGGGTACTTTTGGGTCTTTTAGAAGAAGACTGACATGGAGGGTAAGTTTGTTGAAAAGAATTTCTAACAAGTTAAAAGTGTTGAACATGATGAAATCTTTTCATAGTTACCAAGGATAAATCCACATGGATAATGCTTGCCATTATAGCTTAATATGACTATGATATTTGGCATATGGATGTTAAAACTACATTTCTTAAATGGAATATTGCGTAGGATGTGTACGTGACACAACCTAAAGGTTTTATAAATCCAATAATGCAAGTAAAGTCTATAAAGCTACAAAGATCAATCTTTGTATTGAATCAAGCACCTCAGAACTGGATCTTCAATTTGACAAGATAGTCAAAGAGTTTGACTTGAGTCAGAATGAATATGTAGTGTGTGATTACAAGAATTTAGTGGGAGCATATATAGATATATTCCACATATTGATGGAAAGTATCGTCCTTATACAAAAAATATGGCAACACAATGCATTCAAAATGGTTTTTAGAGAAGCATAGTATGTGATAGGAATCAAGATCTATATAGATAGATCAAGAGGGCTTCTTGTCCTAGGAAAGAGAACATACTTTGTTAAGATTCTGAATGAGTTCAACATGGTGAGAGAAAACTTGTCCATATTCCATGGAGGTAGTCTCTCAAGAGCCAAGTATCCCAATTCTTATGAAGAATAAGGAACACATGGATAGATTCCATACACATTTGCAATTGGCTCTATCATGTATGAACTCATCTCATTATATTGTATGTATTGGACATGACAAGAAAATATGAAATAATTGTCTTGTATGTATTGGACATCACAAGAATATACTAACTCATCATCTTGTATGTATTGGGCATGACAAGAAGATATGAAATCATCATCTTGTATGACTAGATGATATAAATATTCAATTATATCGTATGTATTGGACATGACAAATGGATATCTATCGAACTCCAGTAAGAGTTGCTACAATACCATGAAGGACATCTTTATGTACTTGTGAAGTACTAAAAGGATTACTTCTTTAGTTATATTAATTAGTAAGAGTTTGGTGTAAAGAGTTACACCGATGCAAGCTTTTGAAATGACAAAATTGTGTTTGACCATGGAATAAGAATCGTTAGTTGGAAATTGTGAAAAAGGGAATTTTCACCAATCCATGCTCACATTACTCTTTTGCCCTCATTATATCCATTAATGGTCCTAAATTAATTTTCTTGGCTCCTAAATCAATGCTGAGACTCAAATTCGAAATATGGTGATGGATGTAGTTTTTATACACATTATAACACCTCAAATTTGATTCAATCATCACTTTGTTCAAAGAATCAAATTGATACATCAAACTTCAAATTTTGGTTATGAAAATTTTCTAAAGGTTCTCCACATTTTTATGAAGTTGCGGTTCAAATTTGAGAACAATTGGACATTCTTACGATTTATTATGAATTCTTGAAGTTTATGTATTGAAAACCCCTTTGTCCCCTTTCATTTGAGCTTTTTCTTAGTTTTGCCATGTCAACAATCCATACAAGGGAACCAAGGTGATTGTTAGCCCTTAGATCTATGTCTCGCAGATCCAGCTTGGATCTAGTGGCCGCGAGGTCATCTGCAACCTCCCACTGATTGTGGGGAGGTGTTATTGCGGCAAACCTGCCCAACCTTCACGCTCTCACCGTGATTTGAAATTCTAATCGAGAGGAAATGTTACCCTTGCCATTTTGTGCTCACCAAACCCTACTTTAACCAGCTCTCATGCCGTATAACATTGTTAAAATGATCCTCTCACACTCCCGTCTCACCCCGGAGGCAATGGCTGCTACCATAGGTCAATCTAACTCTAAACCTAGCCCGAAACTCTATAAAAATACCCCCTCTAGATCCGTCATCACTCCACCAAGTGAACCCACCACTTTTCATGTTGTTTCATGGTCTTGACCACCCCCAAAACTCACCCCTTCTCCCTGCTCCCTAGGCAGCATCGCCGCTCCAACCCAGTTGGGAGATTGGGGACCTCACCCCCTTTTCATCCTTTCTGGCCACCGCTGTCTCCTCGAGGCCGAGGTGAATCTGACCGACCTACTCACAACTTCCCTTATGCCCTCCTACCCCTGGAGCTATCTACTCTAGTGAGACCATCACCCTGGTATTGGGCTTGCATGAGACCCAGTAGGGACGGAAGATAGAGACGAGCCGTGACTAAGTCAACTGACCCAAGTACCAACCAACCCACTCCTTAGACTGGCCAATTGAGAGTTGAACCAGTCGGGTTAGCCATTGAACCGGTCCACCAAGCAAAGGAGCTCCTTGTCCACACGGGTAGATCCAGATCATCCAAATCGACATCCAATGACCCTCTTTTTTCAGCAAATAAGGTGATTTTATCTCTCTCTGTCAAATATTCATCTTAATGCCCAAATCTTGTTTTAATTGTAGAAAATACATCCTAGCTCCAAATAATCCGAGTAAATAATCTATTTTGATCAGAAAAATCCAAGGAATCTATTAAAATACGTGTGGATCTTAATTCCCAATGGTTTTCATTGATATCCCTAAATATTTTTCCTTTGCTTATGTAATTTGTTTAATGGCTCAATAATGTTGTTTAATCTTTGGAAACCCTAGAATTAGACTCTAATGATCATTGTGAAACCTAGATATAATCTAGTTGACTATTCTACTATTGAATATGAATCATTAGTGATCTAGATATATTTTACTTGAACCAATCTTTAATGTAATCTCAATGAATAATGAGTATCTTGATATTGATCTTAATCTTGCAAAATACTTGATATAGTTTTGACCCATCAATCTAATCTTGAAATTTCAATATGTAGCATGATGACAATCGAGGAAATTGATGATGACTTGAATATTGATCATTAGGGTTTACACATATGATCCTATAAAACCTAAGTAGGTCTCCCTCACTTGAAATATTCTTGACACTTGAATAATGTTAGACACATTGATATAGCATGAATCATAAGTGGATGACCTTACCCTAAGGCTGACCTAGGAAAGTGTAACCCTAATCTTGAATATTAAAACATGATATCCAAATAACTTGATCTTGACCCTTCATCCAAATATTGTGTTTTACGGTCTAACTCAAAGGGTCGACCTATTACTCATGATCTATAATCGAATTCTCGGTGAAAGGTACGCTATTTGATAACTCCTCCTTTATTGTATTGAAGATACTTTTATGTATCTTTTGACTGTATACTTGGATACTTACTTGGATGACCTATTATTCCCTATGATTAGTCTTCCATTTTTCTATAATATATTTTGAAAAACATGAAAACATAAATTGCATGCCCATTATGACTTCCCATATATTGATAATGATGATGATGTTGATAATGTTGATAATCTTGATATTGGGTGCAAGCAACCCCCCTCATTGAGAGGTGGGACTTGTACATTGGCTTCCTATGTTCCTATGGTGAGAAGGATCGTACTGACCTTCCCCATCATGTTGGGGTAATAGAGTCACACAAAATATATAAGCATGCTTCTCGAATTACAACATAATGGGAACTCATAATAAAAGTCGAATTGCTTGAAAAACTTGTCGAATAAATGTTGGTTTTGCAATTTGCTTGTTACTATTTTGAATATAAGTCATGCCAAGTGTACTATTTTGTTATAAATTGCTTTGCTTGATTTTGATGGCGTACCATGCAATTGCACAATTGTGTCTCGATTTTCTTGATTTTAGGCAATACAAATGGAATATTGAATAAGATCGCTTCCACACTCTACATACTCTGATGACATAGATAAATCGGATAAATCTCCATATTTGGTTAGTTTGTTCTTTGTATCTTTAGATTTTGAGTTATTATTTTTTATTGTATATGCCAGTGTGTTAGATCCTATCAGGCCACTCAGGGATGGGAGATCCAATCCATTTACCACTGTCTAGGTAGTGGGATTGGGATTGGGGTAAGAACGGTTTCGTGATAGAAATGTTCCAACATAAGACAATTGATTATTTCTACAATAAGAAGCTGAGTACCTTAGGTTACAAACATTGTAAATGATATTGTATGGATCTAGAAGTTCATATGGATGAACTTATGGGAGGTTCCGACCATTGGTGTCTCAGTAGAAATATTGTGACGACAATGGAGATATTAGTTAGGCAAAGGAATTTCAGATAGCATACTATGACACTTCCATCTCATACGAGCTATTGTACAACAAGGGGATGTGAAACATGCAATATACTGACTTGAAGAAAATATTGGTTACCTTCTATAATATGCCCAGAGATCCAATCGTATGATGATTGGAATGAGGCATATAATACTTGATTTGATAATGATAGAGGTAATTCTATCTATTATGTTTGTCTCACTCATGAGATGATGACACATACATAATAGATGTCTAAAGAATGATGTGACTCAATGACATATGTCTTCAGGTTGAGGACCTGAACAATGAGACCATATGTATGATAAGAGTACATACATTCTTGTTATGTTCCTAGTCGGATATAACTATGCAAGAAAAATAAACAACATTAATACTTAAGACTAGAGTGTGTGCTGACTGATGACAGAGTCTCATTAGTCACGATATATGATATAAAGTCAAGTACACAGATATATGTTAGAAAATAGTATATCAGATAGACCCAATGTGAGAGTTAGACATGGATACCATGCAATGGTAGTCATAATCATATCTCATAGTGATAGTGGTGATAGTAGTTATTAGACCTAAACTTACTGCACTCATTACATGTCGTTGGGTACACTTTGACATCATCAAACACATTCATGAAATAGGGTTGTTATAAAGGTGAGGGTTGGGTGACTTTGACATATGGAGATAGACTGTGAGTGATAGAGATGGGATATATCCCTCCTATATGGAATATGATATCTAGGGCCCCTAGATAAGAGAGACTGAGAATTGTATGGCCATACTTATGTGATTCAATATATGATATGTGAACTCACATGCATCTCAAACAGTCTACTCTAGGTCAAGGAACATGGATTGAATGTTGAAAAGGATGATGTTCCATGCCTCGAGTTCAATCTAGATGTCAGTGACAAAGGATCTATATGATCATGGTAACACTAATCACAAATTGAAATTCCCTTTAGGAATACAACCATCCCGAAATAAAACCATGTTATTATCAGATTGAATATAAAAGTAGTATTAAATAAAAAATCATTTATGTGATTCGTGAACAAGTATTTTTGAGAAACTATTTTTGCATATATGCATTCAATCCTAATACTTATAGAATACACATCGGGACACTTCCCATGCCATATATCATACGATGTGTTTTCAACCATTTTACATGGTACATTGTTTAGTGTAGACCATGTGACAAAAGGAAATTGGAAGATCAACTAGATTATTGATGATTAACTATGAATAATAGGGTGTGATTCCTTCTTTTAGATACATCATTTTGTTTTAGGTGAAGTTCATTGTGATACATTATGGCGGTATCCCAAAAGGCCCTCCAAATATTGGTTCAAAATATTTTCCATAAGAGTTTAGACAACCATCATTATGGATTCTAGAAATTTATTTCTCTTTTATTTGAGTCATTGAGTTTTTCAACATATTTTTCTTTTAGAGCTATCAAGTATAGACTATAAGTCATAGAGAACTACTATATAAGATCTCATATTTTAAAACAAAACTTATATTATTCATTATACTCTTGTCCATACAAGATACATGATGTTTTTCATTAAAGGAAGATACATAATAGAAATTCATTAATTCTATTACATGCCCTTGAATGATATATTCCAACTATAGTTGTAAAAAACTTTACTCTAGTAAGTTCTAGTTTACTTCTTGTTGGATCTTTAAGTGGAGATCTAGATCCCCTTCTTTTTTCTGAGTTCATCTGTATAAAGAGGGCAATTCCTTTTCTAGTTTTTGGGATGGTGATAGTGGTGGAACTTCCTTTTGTCATTCATTCCACCCTTAGATTTTAGTTCCTCTATATGGATTTGGTTTTGTTCTTCCTCAATTGCGATTCAGTTGTCCTCAACGCATCATGTAATTATGGCATATGCTTGTCAAAATTGTTCATGTTCTAGTCCATGACAAACATGTTATGTGATTCTGGCAGTGACTGCAGAAACACATGTGGCCAAGTCTTAGCCTAAGGGACATCCTAGTGTAGCAAGCTTCTCCAGATACCCAATCAACTTGAGTACATGAGGACCTAGTGGATCTCCTTCAACCATATTGCATTTGAACAACACCTTTGAGACATCATATCTCTCTTATCTTGCCTGATCTAGTTACATGTTCATAAGATGTGTTTATTGGGATTTATGCCATAGAAACAATCATATGATGATTGTAATGGCATAGCTTGTAAACATTTTGATTAATTATAAAGGAAAAATTCCATTTATGCTGTTATATTTAGATATGAGATAATGATGTTATATGATAAATGCTTTATGTATTATGTTACTCAGTCACGTATGTCTCCAGGTTAAGGAGATGAATAATGAGAACATATAGATGTTAAGAATACATACATTCTTGTTATATCCCTAGTTGATTGTTATTGTGGAAGATGATAGACATCAATAACACATAAGACAAGAGTGTGTGTAAGTTGATGACAAAATCTCATTAGTCATGATATGTTATATCAAACCAAATACATAAAAACTTGTTACAGAATAGTATATCAAACAGGCCCACCTTGATAGTGATACATGAAGACCATTGAATGGTAGTCAGAATCATCTTTCAGAGTGATGGTGATGATAGTGGTTCCCAGACCTAAAATCACTAAACTCATCACATGTCATTTGATGTACTTTGACATCATCCAACCTGACCTTAAATAAGGGTTACCATAAATGTGATGCTCAGATACATTGTGACACATGGGGAATGATTGCGAGTAATATAGATGGTATTTCTCCCTCCGACAAGAGTTTGATATCGTGGTCACTTGATAAAAAAGACTGAGAAATACATCACCATGCGCATGTGAGTAAATATATGATATTGAGCTCATATATATCTCATATAGTATGCTCTAGTTCAAGGAACATGGATTGAATGTTGAAGAGGATGACGATTCCATGCCTCAAATTTAATCTGGATATCAGAGACAAAATGAACGATACGATCACTATAAAACTAATCATAGATTCTAGATTGAAGTTGTTCTCTAACATTCCAATTACTTGGGTAGCAATAATGTATTGCTAGTGTCACAAAACCATTCTTACCCCAATCCCAATCCTACTTCCTAGACAGTAGAAAAAGGATTGAAGCACCTATCCCTGAGTGGACCGATAGGATTTATCACACTGGCATGTACAATAAGAAATACTAAGTCGAAAAATTGGATATTTAAAGAACAACAAACCCAATATGGAGATATATCTGATTTATCTTTGTCATCAGAGTATGTAGAGTGCGGAAGCAATCATATTCCATATTCCATTTGTATTGCCTAAAATCAAGAAAATCGAGACACAATCATACAATTGCACAACACACTATCAAAATCAAGTAAAGCGGTTTATAACAAAAGAGTATACTTGGTAGGACTTATATTCAAAAGAATAACAAAGGATTTACAAAACCAAAATCTTTTGACAAAATGTTTGTTATTCAACGATTCAATTTTTATGGCGAGTTCCCATTATGTTGAAATCAAGTAAGCATGCTTATATATTTTGTGTGACTCTATTACGCCAATGCGATGGGGTAGGTCACTAGGCTCCTTCTCACCATAGGAAAATAGGAGACCAATGTACAAGTCCCACCTCCAAATGAGGGGGTTGTTGCACTCAATATCAACATTATCAACATTATTAATATCATCATCATTATCAATATATGGGCAGTCATAATGGCCATACAATTTATGTTTTCATGTTTTTCAAAATATAGTATAGAAAAATAGAAGACTAATCATAGGGAACAATAGCTCATCCAAGTAAGAAGCCAAGTATACAGTCAAGAAACACATAAAAGTATCTTCAATACAACCAAAGAGGAGGTATAATAGAGTACCTTTCATCGAGGATTTCAAGTATAATCAATATGGGAATCAATAGGTCAACCCTTTGAGTCAGATCCTAAATCATCAAGATTGGATCAAGGGTCAAGATCATGATGTTCAGAATATCATGTTTCAATATTCGAGATTAGGGTTACACTTTCCTATGTCAACCTTAGGGTTGGGTCATTCACTTATAATCAATATTTCAATATGTCCAACATTATTCAAGTGTCAAGTATTTTGGAATGTGAATGATTTACCTAGGTTTTCTATGATCATATGTGTTAACCCTAATTTATGTCATTATCTAAGTCATCATCAAATTTCTAGTCCATGATTATGATACTTAGTATAATTGGAATTTAAGATCAGATTGATGGATCAAAACTATATCAAGGGTTTTGCAAGATTAAGATCAATATCAGGATTACTCATTATTCATCAAGATTGAATCAAGTAAATAGATCTAGATCACTAATGATTCATTTTCAAGAGTATATGATTCAACTAGATTAGATCTAGGTTACAAGATAATCATCAGAGTCCAAATCTAGGATTTCCAAAGGTTAAACATCATTATTGATCCATTTGATATACAAAATGAGAAAGAGTTCAAATATAAGTATATCAGAAAGATCCATAGCGAATTTTGTTCCAAAAGTATTTTTAATGAATTCGTTGGATTTTATTGATCAAGATTGACTACTTGTTCATAATATTTGGAGCTAGGATGTATTTTCTACAATTAAAATAAGATCTTGACATTTAATTGAATTTCCAAGTAGAGAGGAAGTATAATACCTTAAGTGTGAAAAATTCAGATCGTTGGATGAAGAACGAGGGGTCTAGATGAAGCCAAATGAGCAAGGTAGCTTGTTAGTTGGGATACTTTGGTTCGATCTCAGTTTTTCTGGTTCAATCAGTGGTTCGCTAGTCTTTTGGGCCGATTCAAATCTCTGTCTGGGCCGGCGTTCTGGAGACTTTCTCCTCTTCGTCTAGTACTCATGCGAGCCTGCAACCAAGGTAGAGGACCTCACCAGAAAAGGGGGGCTATGGGAGCCTGCAACTTTGGCAGTCTGGAGGCCAGGAACAGACCATCCCAGTCCACCACCACCTCACGAATTCAAAGTGGGCCAATGAAATAGTGAATAAGGTGCGAAGAAGGGATGCCCAATCTGGGCCATACGGAGGCAACACACAAGAAGTAAACAAACAGCGTGGGAAATCAGACGCTTGGGGCTGAGGGAGAGAAAGGAAAGGCGTCGTTTGGGTTTGTGAGTGAGAAACAAAGCCATGGGTGGTACTTTTATAGTTGATCAAGGCTGGACTTTAGGGTTTTGGGTAGGTGTCCATGGTGGCGTCCAAGAGGTGAAAATGCTAGCTCTCTCATTCTCAAAACTCGGTGATTCGAGGGGGAATAAGAGGTAAATTCCTTTGATTTGGTAGGGAGAACATCCCTGGTTATTTTGATTTTCAAAAGGGAATCACAGTCAATCGATTGCTATTTTTGGCCGCCGCTCCCCTCTCGTTGATTGAGGGAGGTAGGGGACGACCTCCTAACCATAGGATCAAGGCTGTGATCTGTAGCTGCCCGATCCAAGGGCCGAGGTCTCTTCCCTGCCTTAGGCCACAGATTGGTGACCTAGGAAAGGTCAAAAAAAGGAAATAAAAGGGATTTTGAGCACAAAACTTCCAAAATTCATAGATATTATAGGAATGTCCAAATGAGATGAAATTTGGACCATACCCTCACAAAAATGTGGAGAATATTTAGAAAATATTTGGGAACAAAAAGATGAAGTTTGATTGAACAATTTTCTTCTTTGGACAATGTGACGTCCCCGGATTTTGACTTCTCCAAACCCTATTGGGAATGAGAGGTCAGAATCCGAGAACATCATTCAAGTTATATCAGAAAGCGATGTGGAAGCATAATACACATACATGAACGTACAACCATAACATTCCTCAACATTCAACATGAAAATTACAACATGAATTACAATTGTATATTGAAAGAGAATTTTACACAAGTCTAAACATGTATGCTAACAAGATCTACAAAATAGGTACAACCTGGACGCCTGCTCACTTCCCATCTTTTATTCCATGCTAGCTCTGAACCTAAAACATACGTGAAACAGCGAATCAACACACAAGGTGTTGTGCACATGGGCAGAAAGATACATATATTTATGGCCTTCATAATTTTAAAAACGATTTGCAGAAGGAAATAAAATCATAGAAAACACTTCTTTATTAAGCGAAATACGTCAATTTAAGTCATTTTCCTAGATGAATTGCATTATCAAGGTGGACTAGTACCAAAACATAAATATTGGGCCCATCCCCGTATACCAAGTACTCTAGGGAAACTCCCCGTACACCGTGTGCTCTAGGGAGGTGTACTAGCCAACATTAATCCATTCCCTCATAAGGGGGATAATGAGCACCTTAAATAACTACAAAGCATCTACTTATCATTTATGTTTACAAGTGATAAAACATCGAGTACTATATAGTGCTACTACATCCAATATTTGCAAATAGAAGAGAGCATACATACATATCATGATTGCAAGCAAGAAAACCATAGTCATATACTTAAATAAAAACCCACGTACCTAAGTTCAGAGATTCCTATTTACATTCTCGATCATATACATATTTGTTCATCACCTGATTAATAACAATTAATCATCATTAATATATGTACATCATATTCTTTGGTAATTTTAGGTCCAAGTTAGGGTTTGGCCGAATCTAGGTGTTACTGGTCTAAAAATGTGTGTCTGGTAATTTTATAGTGATCCATATGTCATTCTAAGGGTCTGGTTCAGATTTCATAATTTTTCGATGATAGGTCTATTTTCTAGAACTAAAAAGAGTTTAAAAGCATTAATTTGCTCATTAATAAGGAAAGACATATCATTTTGGCATTAATATCAGATTAGAGTCCACTTATGGTTTCTAAGTGGTATTAGGGTTCCAAGTATATTTTTCTCGTATTTTATATCCATCATTTGCTAATTATACAAATTAAATAATCTTAAAAGAAGTATCATCTTATAAATGAAAAATCACAACAATATTGCTTCAAAGGTCTAATTTAGGGGTCTTATGAGGAAGTAGATATTTTTCTGAGTCTGGGGGTATTTTGGGGGCATTTATCGGGTACTGGAGCTATTTTCTATGTATTATACAAGATATAGACATATTCTGGAATTTTAGGAGGTATTTACCTTTCTTTGAAAAGAATGGGCCGTTGGATCCCCTTCTAGGCGCCCTAGATGGGTCGCCACCTATCCCAGAGAATGGAGCGGTTCACCCTTCTAATTTGCCCTGAACCGGCCGTCTCTGGATGGGTTTCCCTATTGAGCCAGCCCGTCTTCCTCCTCCCCTCCCGATGCGCGGTGTCAACCTGCACGATTGCCAGTGCCGCCGTAGCCTGGGTTCACGGTGGGAAGCATCTCGCGATCTCTCATCCTGGATGTGTTCCTACGCCTAAGCACCTTCGTGAGGCTCAGCATTTGGGGCATCTCTGCAAGCATCATCCCTGGCAAGCACCATCTCCGCCTCCAGTAAGGTGGGCTATCGTCGCCTCCTCAAAATCTCACACAGAGCTTCGGGCCAGAACGTATCTGTCCTAGCGCCTCCTCGAGGTCTAGATCCGGCGATCCTTCCCTCAAGCTACATGTTCTACGGTCGAGGGATCATGACCTTGAACCTATGCATATTTGCAGTAGGGTTGCTTTAGAACTTTGTGCCGGAACTGACTCAGGGATCGGTGCTCCGCGACCTGGTTCCCCATAGAGGTCGCCGCCAGGGAAGGTCCTGCTAGCAGCGGTGATTCCTAGATCTGGTCCTCCTCTCCCAACTCCGTCAAGGTCAGAGAAATCCTTCCGATTGGGTGTCGCCATCACCCTCTAGGCTGACTTTGTCTCCTCCAGTCTGCTTCCATCTAATGATCCATGCCTACACGGGGTCCCCTTCCTGTGTCACAACATGTCATGTAGCCATTATTCGATGAGTAGCTGCTCCAGTGATCTGCACACTCACCGCGAAGTAGATGAAGGACCAGACCTTCCTTTCTCAATTCACCATTCTTCTTGGACACCCTACTACGTCCTTCCTGCTCCTGTCTCTCTGAGCGCTGGTGGAGTAACCAGGTAGCCGATGGGTCCATTTCACTCACTCCTCTAATAAGATATCTATTGAAGAGTTTGTTAGGAAGGTACACCCAGAGTTTTCGGATCACACCAACCGGTTGATCACCATGCAAAAGTGTAGGTAAGGGGCGACGACCTGGTCCTCCACTCTTGGAAGATCAGAAGCGATGGAGACGAGGTCTCCATCAGGTTCAGCAGTGGTCCATACGTGGATTGGGCCATGCTTGATAACCTTGGGCCACGTGACATATCATTGTCATGCCCATCACTATTTCTTATCAACCATAGTCCTCCTTGCATGTATTTACCATTTATTTGTGAATTCAAAACTAAATAGTTCTTTGTAGGGCCATGATTTGACTCTAAAATTTTACACATAGGTTCACAACATCCTACAGTACAGTCTCCTCTAATTTGAAGACTAAAGTCCAATATTGGTTAATTAATTAATAACCACAAATAACTTAGTATATTGGAAATATTGTGGCCAATGAAATTGCCAACTAGTCTCCTAAAGATCCAAACAACTTAAGATAACTTTATTTTACCATATAATAATTCAGGATCCATAAACATGCCTTTTTTTTCCAAGTATTCCTCCCATTAGTTGTTTGGTCTCAGAAAATACTCTATTGATTCATAAAGGCTATTCATGCGTAATTGAACTCGATTGCATATGATAATCATCAATTACATCTTTGGTTGGACTTCTGGGTGTCAATAGTCCATAATCGAACTCCTAATTTCTTACTTTTGTATCAATTCTCTAAATGACATACATGGTCTTAAAATGATATATTAGGTATCATAATCCTAAAATCAGGGTCATCAGAGACAAAGTGATAAATTAATCAATTTAAGGTGTTATAATGTGTATAAAAACCACAATGATCACAATATTTATAATTTGAGTCTCAACATTGATTTAGGAGCTAAGAAAAAATAATTTGAGTTCATGAGTGAACATACAAGGATCGAAAGAGTAATTAATTCATAATAATGCCAAATTCACTTTGTCACATCCTTCCCTTCTTAAAAAGTATTTTTGTCCCCAAATTCAAAACAACCTCAAAATCAGGACTACTCAAAAACCAGATCATATCCTAAAATACTAAAGTATCCTCAACTTAAATAATCAAAATCATGTCCTCAAAGTTCAAGTAGTACAATCATCATAATTGGGATTCCATGTTCCATATCATAATCAACTTGGTACCAACATCATTTCATCATCAAGCAACTGAGTAGCAATGCATATATCTAACACTACTTCATCATCAAGCAATTGAGTATCAAGGTCATTGTGTATATTGTTCAAGGTCATTATACGAGTCACAAATATGGAAAGTATCTTGTTGTTCACAAATTTGGATATATCATATTTTAGGTCAACAAATAGAGTTCTTGAATCAAGTATACAAGGTGACATTCAATTTCCATATCTCAGGGTCCTAGCCTCTACATTGGCCTAGGTGGGGTTATACACCCATGACTTGAAATTTCATTTTTTTCAACAATTTTGAGACAACATCATACTTTCAATATCATAATGTTCGAGCTCAATATAAATGGGAGGTCCCACCCTAGTCCTAATGAGAGCTAAACCCTAAGTCATATATTGAGAGAGTCAAAATAGTCATCATTTTGAAAATTTCAAAATTTGGGATTTTGAAGTCATAAGTCATATATTCATGGTGATCTGTAGAACCAAATAAGGTGAACATAGGATTTTCGTTGTGGTTGATAATCATGAGTCACAATTGTATTAATCAATATCAAGGTTCGATATTTTGACACCAAAAGTCAAAGGTCCAAAATTTTGAAGCTAGGGTTTGGATTCCTATTTAGACCTTGGGGAAGCTCACTCATCCATATTCAATTTTGAGCAACAATATTCAAGAAATATTCAAGCAACATATCAAGACTTCATTATCATTGTATCCAAGGTTGATGAATGATCTACACCTAGGTTTATCTAGGAAGTCAACCACAAGCTATAGTCAATATTATCATATATCAAGATCATCATCAAATCAATATTCAAGATTGAGTATCAACCATGGGTTTAACCTATTAAACTTAGGTCAACCAGTCCAAATAGGGTGGAAGGGAATACCTTTCCAAACTCTAAATAATCAACATGATGAAAATTTAGAGGTAGTCATAATAGGGGTGTGGCATAGGATAGATGAGTCATGAGTCATCTACCACCCTAATCTAGCACATTATTAACATTAGTCATTATACATTGATCTTATTCAGATAGGGACAATATCAATATCAAATCATATATGTCAAGGTCATAAGATCCAAATTCACGATAATAGGGCAATAATGTCAAGATTTGCATTACTTTACTTTCATGATCAAGGCAGTGATATAATTTGGAAATCAAGGATTTGAATTGGGCATTCAAGGAATTAGAGCATAATAGTGCAAAATATAGGCCCATAATCATCATATCAAAATTGAGATTGCAAAAGGCATCAATGGTCATTGGGAAAACTATTTTTTGCATCATAGGTCTTACATCATGATTTTGTGAGTCTTAGGCTTAGTCACTTGATCGCATGGTCAAGATGTGTATAAAATAGGATACGAGTTTTTCTTAATTATGTTTGAGGTTTAATCAACAATAGGGAAACATGGACTTAATCAAATAGGGATCTTATTAAAAATAAGGTATAAGGTATAAGTCATCCTTATTTCACCATATCATAATTTGTATCATTTACCTCAAACATAGGAATCATATAGTTATGTTTTAGCTAATTTGAGTGTTCATGATATTAGGAGTCATGCTTGAGTATTTGATTTCAAGATTAATTGATCAAAATCAAGTTTTCAAATTAAGGTCAGATCATAGTATCAACTTTCAAAATTTAGTGATATTAATTTTTCCCATGCATAAGATACCCATAATCGAGACATCATGTGGTATAAGGTCACAAGAAAGGACCACATGAGGAGATGAGAAGACTACCTAATCTTCATCTACATGGATGGCTTAGGGTAGTCCTTAATGAAGAGATGAGATGATATAAGACTCTCTAGGGTTTCACAAGAAAACCTTTAGGTCCAGTTCTAGATCAATTCAGGCCAGGTAGAGTGGGGGATCTCAGCCACCGTGAAGACAGATAGGAGAAATTATGCCAGGACCCCAAGCCTAGGCATCTCAATTTTCACCTTTATGGACTTTAGGGTTTCTTGGGTGTAAGAGATTTGAGAAATTATTTACTTAAAGTATATGGGAGTGTGTAAGCTCTGATTCCAACTATTACAGAACCATTCTTACCCCAATCCCAATCCTACTACCTAGACAGTTGAAAAAGGATTAAAACGCCTGTCCCTAAGTGGCCCGATAGGATTTATCACACTGACATATACAATAAGAAATAATAACTCAAAAAACTAGATATTTAAAGAACAACTAACCCAATATGGAGATATATCTGATTTATCTTTGTCATCAGAGTATGTAGAGTGCGGAAGCGATCTTATTCAGTATTCCATTTCTATTGCCTAAACTAAAGAAAATCGAGACACAATCATGAAATTGCACGGTACGCTATCAAAATCAAGTAAAGTGGTTTATAACAAAAGAGTATACTTGGCAGGACTTATATTCAAAAAATTAACAAAGGATTTCCAAAACCAAATTCATTCAACAAAATGTTTTTTATTCAACGATTCAAATTTTATTACGAGTTCCCATTATGTTGTAATCAAGTAAGCATGCTTATATATTTTGTGTGACTCTGTTACCCCAATGCGATGGGGAAGGTCACTAGGCTCCTTCTCACCATAGGAACATAGGATACCAATGTACAAGTCCCACCTCTAAATGAGGGGGTTGTTGCACTCAATATCAACATTACCAACATTGTCAACATTATCAATATCATCATTATTATCAATATACGGGCAGTCATAATGGGCATGCAATTTATGTTTTCATGTTTTTCAAAATATAGTATAGAAAAATAGAAGGCTAATTATAGGGAACAATAGCTCATCCAAGTAAGTAGCCAAGTATATAGTCAACAAAGACATAAAAGTATCTTCAATACAACTAAAGAGGAGGTATAATAGCGTACCTTTCACCTAGGACTTCGAGTATAATCAATATGGGAATCAATAGGTTAACCCTTCGAGTCAGATCCTAAATCATCAAGATTGGATCAAGGGTCAAGATCATGATGTTTAGAATATCAGGTTTCAATATTCAAGATTAGGGTTACACTTTCCTATGTCAACATTAGGGTTGGGTCATTCACTTATAATCAATATTTCAATATGTCCAACATTATTCAAGTGTCAAGTATTTTTTTAGTGTGAATGACATACCTTGGTTTTCTAGGATCATATGTGTTAACCCTAATTTATGTCATTATCTAATTCACAATCAAATTTCTAGTCCATGATTATGATACTTAGTATAATTGGAATTCAAGATTATATTGATCGGGCACAACTATATCAAGGGTTTTTAAAGATTAAGATCAATATCAGGATTACTCATTATTCATCAAGATTGAATCAAGTAAATAGATCTCAATCAATAGTGATTCATTTTCAATAGTATATGATTCAACTAGATTAGATCTATGTTACTAGATAATCATCAGAGTCCAAATCTAGGGTTTCCAAAGGTTAAACATCATTATTGAGCCATTTGATAAACTAAATGAGAAATAGCAAAAATAAAAGGATATTATAAAGATCCATAGAGAATTTTTTTCCAAAAGTATTTTTAATGAGTTCATTGGATTTTTCTGATCAAGATTGACTACTTGTTCATAATATTTGGAGCTAGGATGTGTTTTCTACAATTAAAACAAGATCTTGACATTTAATTGAATTTCCAAGTAGAGAGGAGGCATAATACCTTAAGTGCAAAAAAGTCAGATCTTTGGATGATGAATGAGGGGTCTAGATAAAGACACATGAGCAACTGGATTGTTGGTTGAGATAATTTGGTTTGATCTCAGTTTTTCTGGTTCAATCAGTGGTTCACTGGTCTGTTGTGCCGATTCAAATCCCTGTCTGGGCCGGTGGTCTGGAGACTTTCTCCTCTTCGTCCAGTAGTCATGCGAGCTTGCAACCAATCCTAACCATAGGATCGAGGCCGCAATCCTTGGCTGCCTGATCTAAGGGTCGAGGTCTATTCCCTGCCTTAGGCCACGGATTGGTGACCTAGGAAAGGTCAGAAAAAGGGAAATAAAAGGAATTTTGAGCACAAAATTTCATAAATTCATAGAAAATTATAGGAATGTCCAAATGGGATGAAATTTGGACCATAGCTTCACAAAAATGTGGAGAATATTTATAAAACGTTTGGGAACAAAAAGATGAAGTTTGATTGACCAATTTTCTTCTTTTCACAAAGTGATCAATTAATCAAATTTAATGTGTTATAATGTGTATAAAATCCACACTGATCACCATATTTATAATTTGAGTCTCGACATTGATTTAGGAGCCAAGAAAAAATAATTTGAGTTCATGAGTGAACATACAAGGATCGAAAGAGTAATTAATTCATAATAATTCTAAATTCACTTTGTCACAGCTAGATACTCCTCATTGCTTGTGATGTCATAAACTAGTTATGTAAATTCACTACCAATGTAACATGGGAGCTATAGGGTCACACACATGGAAGAACCTAGAATAGGAGTTTACTCATGAATGTGGTTTGAACTTGATTTCTAAAGTGTTAGGTATTCAATTTAAATAAGATTGGCAATCCTAACTCTAAAATGACCATCCAAAAAGTGAATTGACCGACTCAGATGTTTGAACTGATTGGTTCAGGTTGTGAATCGACTATTTGGTTGATCAATATGATTCGATCAAGGGGTTATGTTGACGTCATGTTGTGCATTAATTGAATATTAAAAGCCAATACATTTGGGAATAGGAAACATAGTGAAACAATCATTTTAAGGGTTGAATGGATCGACTCACGTACAATCGAAAAAATCAACAGTGAACCAACCAGATCATGGTTCAAAGTTTCCAGAAAATTAACAAAATTTCATCTCTTCAACTCCTAGATGAAGTGTAATTCCTTTCTCTAATCTTCCTATAAATAGAGGGGTGGTTGAGGCCTTCTAAAGACATAGAAATAAGCTCTGACAATTGTTTCTTCTCATAGTTGTGGTACTGTGAGAACACAAGCAAGTCCTACCCATTGAAGAGAGGGACAATGAAGGAGAAACAACAAGGGAGAGAAAGTCGACACTGGCACATTGACTAGAGGAGACAATTTATCCTTATTTGATCTAAAAGAGAGACATAGTTCCCAGTGGTTTGAGTGGACTACTATTGTGGCATGGAGGCCTTTTCCACCCTCTAGGAGGATCCATTCAACCGTCATCCTGGTGATCAATCGGGAGGCCATTGTCAACAGTCATCTAGGTGCAACTTGAGAAAGAAGCACTTCGTTGCAAGGATAGTCATTGTACTTGCTCGAAGACCAAGTATATTGTTTGCAACCTTTCCTTCCTAGTTCATAGTTTCTAATGCGATCTATTTTTTAGGGGAATAAGGTAGTAAAAGTTTTGTTTCCTATGCAACATCTGATGCCATATTGCCCAAAAGTGGTATCAGAGACACATCAATTTACTAAAGTTTGGGATTTAAATCGATGTGATCAGATTTTGTTTTATCACTTATCTTGCATTTAATGCAAAATTTTAAAATGATTAATGTGCATATCTGATTAAATATTGCATACAATCCATACACACACACACACACACACAGATATATATATATATATACATATATATATAGATATATGTATATATATACATATATATGTATATATATATATTTATATATATGTATGTACGTATATATATGTATATATAAATATGTATATGTATATATATATATATATATATATATATATATATATATATATATATATATATATATATATATATATATATATATATATATATATATATATATATATGGCTGTTGTTTTATTGCCCGCGCGGGTACCGTAGGCATGTTACCCGTCTCTTTTGATGCGGTGGTATTTTTCGTAAATAACATATCCCTTTCCTGGTGTAGACCGGCACCGCGAGGCCATTGGTCGCCAGCACCTCGGCATTGCGCGATGCGATGAGGCCCGAGACGATGGCCTGGAGTTGCCGCGCAGTGGATTAGGACCTGGAGATGCTCCATGACAGTGACCGGAGGTGCTACTGGCCGTGGCAGGTACCAGATCATGCAACACGATTGCGACGGCAGAATCAGTCAAATCACCGGGTCAGTTCCTCGGAGCTGCTGGTGGCCTTGCTGTGGCTGCCGTCGCTGTTATGTGTGCCTGCCGACTGTTGTTGTTGCTGCTGGCCTCCAATGATGGATGAGATGGCTGCGGCGAGGGTGGCAGTGAAGTTGGGATCGTACATGATGACGCCTATTGCGGTGGTCACGGTGTCGGCAAATGACGTCTGGGGTTGGGACGTGCTGATCGCCGGTAAATCTGTCTTGGGCAGCTGCTCGGCGATGGTGGTGGCGGCGTCGTGGGAAGAAAATCGCCCATCTTCACTGTCGCAGCCGGGGCAGGGCTCTGCCTCCACCCGCCCGGTTGCTGCCCGGAAGGGGCGGTCTGCTCAACATCCAAGCCCACCCAGCTGCCTGCGACGTCCACCGCCAAGATTTTCCCAGCTCCTCAAGAGCAGCAGCGGACACCGCTGAGGCCACTGACGATCGTCTATGGCGACCGGGCATGCACGGTCGAGGTGACGGAGGCGCAAGCACTGGAGATCATGTCCACCGCCCGGCTGGGGATGGAACAGAGAGCCACAGTTGCTAGCGGAGGGAACAACAAGTACCTCTCTGAATGCTGGCCTGTGCCAGCTGCAGCCGCTGCCGGGGCAATTGGGTCCGACTGCCCTCACAGAGGGGTGCTTGGGCAATCCATGAAGGGGTCCCTCCAGCGGTTCCTTGAGGAGAGGGCAACAAGGCTCGGAAACGCTGCATGTGCACCGTACGCGACGGCTGCCAAAACCCACTCCAAATCATCCCTCCTCACTAGGATTGCGGACCTGGACGCCAGGAATTGCTGAAGTAAAATAGGACAGTCAAATTTCAGCCGTTGTATACGATGGCTATGCCGCAGCCGATACCAAAAGGTCTTTGCCTAATTGGACGCCCCTGCGTTGGGCGGTCCGTGGAGCATTCATCACTGGCTGTGCCGACGGTCTCCTGTAGAAGATCTCTACCAGGCTCAGGGATGTCGTCCTTCTCCTTCCATCTTGATGGCCGCCGGGCTAGCTGCTGCCAAGATTCCATTTTTTGCTTCTTCCCCAGTGCAAAAAATTACTTTGTGTGTCTTAATGTTACTTTCTGTGTCAGATAGTTACTTTTTGTGTCATGATGTTACTTTTTGTGTTAAATAGTTACTTTTCATATCCTATAGTTACTTTCAGTGTCATTTTGTAACTTTCAGTATTGTATAGTTACTTTTTGTGTCCTTGTGTTACTTTTAGTATTGGATAGTTATTTTTTATACCATATAATTACTTTGTGTGTCCTTGTGTTATTTGCAGTGTTGGATAGTTACTTTTTTGGCCTAACAATTACATTTTGTCATGTATAGTTACTTTTTATGTCTTAGTGTTACTTTAAGTGTCGATAATTACTTTTCTAACCATGTAGTTACTTTTTGTGTCATGGTGTTACTTTCAGTGTCAGATAATTTGATATCTTAGCTCGAAAATTATGTAAGACTATACAGGTCAGTTCGGGTGCGGGTGGGGTTTTTGTAAACAGTTACATTTTTGGCCTAACAATTACATTTTGTCATGTATAGTTACTTTTTATGTATTAGTGTTACTTTAAGTGTCGGATAATTACTTTTCTTACCGCGTAGTTACTTCTTGTGTCATGGTGTTACTTTCAGTGTCAGATAGTTTTTTTTGTGTCATGATGTTATTCTTAATGTCGCATACTTACTTTTTGTACCATATAATTACTTTGTGTCTTAATGTTACTTTCTGTGTCAGATAGTTACTTTTTGTGTCATGATGTTACTTTTTGTGTCAAATAGTTACTTTTCGTATCCTATAGTTACTTTCGGTGTCATTTTGTTACTTTCAGTATTGGATAGTTACTTTTTGTGTCCTTGTGTTACTTTCAATATTAGATAGTTACTTTTTATACCATATAATTACTTTGTGTGTCCTTATGTTACTTGCACTGTTGGATAGTTACTTTTTTGGCCTAACAATTACATTTTGTCACCCAAGGATCTTTTTCTTATGTTGCTAGCCAAATACTAGCACAATGGTAGCTGCAATTTGATATCCCCAACTTGGCTGAATTGTTGACCGTGTGGATGGTACATGACTACAGTAGTATGTATCCATCCATCTTCGTACTAGTGCATTCAATAACATTACCCATGTGCCACATCCGTTGTTGGAAATAGAAGGAATGAACCATAAGACCCAAACTGCCAACTAAGTTATAGCAACTACGGGGTATCTCTATGTGCGGTCTACTGGGGAAGGCCATATCTACATTTCACCCGGATAAACATCGGGGAATGAATCAACGAAGAAAGGAAATTTCCACTTCCTAACTTCTGTACCCAAACTGGCAGCTGGGGATTGAAAAGAAATTTCCTGGGGTAAGGCATGTGTCTACCCATGTTTACATGTGGCTACGTCAGTGTATAACAGTTTTGTTGTGAATCTGTTGTTATTTGTGCATATTGTCAAACACATCTACTGCATTGCCACATAGTAAGAATGACATAAATTTTCTAAACCTACATAACCATATAGAGAAAAAGGTAAAAGATGGTACTACAACCCAAGAAGTACTGTCAGCAGTTTGAAATTGTGCTTCTTCATTCGATTTCCCAACTCCAACCCAAATATATGTTAGCAATCCAGTGATACCGAAGTGATGTAGTCAGTTTTGCCATCTCCGTCAGCAGGATGATATCCATTAACTGCCTTTTCCGTTCATAACTACACTACACACACATATCTCTCTATTTAAAAAATAAACACGCATCTGACCAGACAATCCAATCAGATAGCATGGAAAAACTGTCAAGAAAATCTCGACAGGCAAGTGAAAAATTCTATCTACGGCAGCCAATCGACTCGAATAGCAACTCGCGTCAGGGAAGATTTGAGGGAGGGGAGGAGGAGAAGGTGGGATTGGGGGGGGCAGCAATTATGCAGACAACTCTGAAAATTATAGCAGATGGGGGGAGCAACAATTAACGAACTGTCTTTGCCTCATGTACATTCCAGGCGAACCCGAAGATCCCACGCCAGTTCATCTGGCCATCAACGGACCGCTCCCCTGGAATACTCCCTGAACTCGACGCCCCTGTAGTCGACCTCTCTGGTCTCTTCCTCACAGATGAAGCATCCACAAACCGGTCCCTCCTTTCCGTAGCAATACAGAAAATCTGCTCCACCTACCTCTCCCACGGCTTCTTCCAGATCACACCACCGCTACCTGGTCCCCATCACCTTCGCAGCGGCAGCCATGGCACTGCATGCGGTCCTCACTGGGTTCTTCCTCTGCAGTTGGTGACTCCACAGGAAGAGGGCTTCCAAGACCGCGTCGTCAACCCCACACTCCTCATCACGGTCCTCATCGGTGTCAGATTTGAAGAAGGTGAACCAGATTCAGCAAGGGAAACGAGGGGTCCAATTGTCCCTGTAGTAGTAGAATCAACAACAACAGGAGCAATCTCCATCTTCCGGCCCGAGACGGTTCAGTTATGACAAGTTGTGGCAAGCGACGACCTGTGTTCAGAGGGGGTTTGCTCTCTCCGTCAAGCTCATGGCCTCCGGGTAGCTTCAGGGTGAGATCGAGTTCCGGAACAAACTCTCGCCGGCGAACGAAACAAATGATAATACATTTATTTAGAAAGTCTGCCACCGTGTCCAGGCACGGGTAGCAACTTTTAAGTACCCGCGCGGGAAATGAATACAAACCCTATATATATATATATATATATATATATATATATATATATATATATATATATATATATATATATATATATATATATATATATATACACATATATATATATGTGTGTGTGTGTGTATGTATGCATGTATATCTGTGTGTGTGTACGGATTATATGCAATATTTAATCAGATATGCACATTAATCATTTTAAAATTCGCTGCCTATGTGGGTAGCCAGATTTTTCACTACCCACACATCCAAAAGTGTAACTATATGGTACACAAAAGTAACTCTAAGATCAAAAGAGTAACTGTATTGATAAAAAAGTAATTATATGACTAAAAAAGTAACTGCACATAAAATATACATTCAGTAAATATATGGACGTATTTTTTTATTTTGGTGAGGCAAATAATATTATTTTTAGATGAAATTTTTTGGGGAGCTAGATAAAATGCTCCTCTACAATTGTGAAAAGAAATTTAAAAAAATAGTGACATGAAGGGTGTGCGGGTAGCTACCCGCGTGGGTATTAAAGATGAGCCCTATATATATATATATATATATATATAAACATATATATATATATACATACATATATATATATATATATATATATATATATATATATATATATATATATATATATATATATATATATATATATATATATATATATATATATATATATATAATACCCTCGTGGGTAGCTACTCGCACACCCTTCCTATAACTTTTTTTTTTAATATTGCAATTGTAGAGGAGCATTTTATCTAGTTCTCCAAAAAATTTCATCCAAAAATAATATCATTAGCCCCACATAAATCAAAAAATACGTCCATAAATTTACTGACTGTATATTTTCTGTGCAGTTACTTTTTTAGTCATATAGTTACTTTTTTATCAATATAGTTACTCTTTTGATCTTAGAGTTACTTTTTTGTACCATATAGTTACACTTTTGGATGCACGGGTAGCAAAAAAATAGGCTACCAGCGCGGGTATTGAATGAACATCCTCTCTCTCTCTCTCTCTCTCTCTCTATATATATATATATATATATATATATATGGGTTCATCTTTAATACCCGCTCGGGTAGCTACCCGCACACCCTTCTTGTCACTTCTTTTTAATTTTTTTTTCAATTGTAGATGAGAATTTTATCTTGCTCCCCAAAAAAATTCATCCAAAAATAATATCATTTGCCCTACCAAAATAAAAAAATACGTCTATATATTGACTGACTGTAAATTTTCTACGCAGTTACTTTTTTAGTCATATAGTTACTCTTTTATCAATACAATTACTCTTTTGATCTTAGTGTCACTTTTGTGTACCATATAGTTACACTTTTGGATGTGCGAGTAGCGAAAAATCAGGCTACCCGTACAGGTATTGAATGAACGCCCTATATATATTTATATATATATATATATATATATATATATATATATATATATATATATATATATATACATATATATATAAGAAAGTTATATGGCTACTCTTATGACTACCCGACTTAAACAATTTCTATGGTTTTATAAGGTTTTCTAGATTGATTTCAAATTAAAATATTCAATATTTATTCAATTTCCTATAATCTATAAAGACCCTATGAATATCACATTATAAATAAATAACTTTTTCGAACCCCTCATAGAAACACTGGAAGTTTGTGAAATGAATAAGAGAGTTAAAGTCATTGAGATGACTAGGAAAAAGCCCCAACTTGGGATGGTCATATGAGAACCAAGCCCCAAATTAGTATGGTCATATTAGGTCAGACCCTAGATTGGGAAGACCGACATGGAACCAAGCCCCAGATTGGGATAGTGGACTAAGTCCACTATAGGGACATAACCCTATGAGAGGTTTTCCCAAAGGTTGAGTAAAAATGGGTTGAGGATTTATGATGAAAATGTAAATTTTGATTCTATAACAATACTTGATTGAGTATGTTACTACACCTAGATGTAAATATTTTGTCTTCCCCACATACCAGTTTAACTTGTTATACTGAACATGTTTTTGTTTCAGTGTAGTTTAGGTAATTTCCTGTTATTCTGCAAGTTTGAAGGGAAAATGGACATCCATAGAGGTAGGCACCAATTGAGTAGATTACTTATAATTCTAGAGGATATAGATAGATAATTTATATTTCCAATTACAAATATCAATTTTCCCTTTTCAATGTAACTCCATAGTAGAGAGTCTATCATTTTTATTGTTTAAACTTGTTTCCATTTAGTGAAAATTTGATAATTATTACTATTTATTTGATAAACCTCGATCCTATAAATATGGTAATGGATCTTTCCATCTCGGTACACCTAAATAGGGGATAACATGGGGAGGGGGTTGTTCAAAATTTGGTATTAGATCTTGGTTAACCATTTAACCCTTAATGATTATTAACTTTAGTAGTTATGTAGAGCCCTAGGGAATTATTAGAGTACCTTCCAAATACAATGGTGTCTAGAAGGAACCACGATCCAGGGTGTGATGCCCCGACGCACCACAAGTGAGATTACTCAAAAAAAGTTTGGAATAATAACTAAGCATGTTGATTACCAAAAAAATAGGAAATTTAAGTTGATTTCGCAAAAGAACCATAAGTAAAAACTTATCACATATAAGTCCACAAGCTTGCCAAATGCATTGCATATCATATTACAAGGTACTTGCATCATTGTACACTATCATTCTTATGGTCCATTTGTTACATGAGGTACATGTTCCACATATATACATATAAACATGCCATACCTAACATACATTGCTCAAAAGTCAAAATCCTTATATCGATAACATATCCACAAAACACATTGAGAACACCCCAAAGACCTGACTGTACAAGGATGATATCTAGGACTCTATAACCAAAAGACTAGTAAGACATCCAACCTTATCATCTACTTTTCTTATTGCTTCTCTTCCTCATCTATAGGATCTCTACCTCATCGTGCACGACAACCTAAAAGATGTGGAAACCTAGAGGGTGAGATCTATATCTCAGTAGGAGATATAACTTTCCACCAACATGTATTAATAACAAAAATATAAGATAAAGAAGAGCAGAAAGTAAAGTTATACCATGATAAAAAGATTTTGCTAAATGATGTACTTAAAGAAGATGATACTACTTAAGTAGTTAAGAGTAATTGCAAGTGAATTGTAGAACAACTTATAATTTAAGAAGGAAGATGAAGAACATGTATATCCTCTATCAACTAAGTTGTACAAAATAAAGGCAAGGGTCATCCAATATTATTTTTGTTTAACCCTATGCAAATATACTACACAACTATATTATATATTTTATTATGACATACAAAATCATTGGAAGAGCCAAAATCTAATGATCTCACCACATACCTTGGTCAGTCTGAGTCTACAGTAGAGACATATAGAGTCCAATTACTAAACAACATATCCTGCCTTGGTATATAGGCACAACACTAGTGAAAATGAGTTACGACTGCAACCACACTCATGTCGAGTTATGATTGTAACAATCCTAAAAATATCATGTATATATATCCATTGTATCACATTATTGAGATACAGCCTCAACCGTTCTCCTTCTAGGGTATGACCGTAGCCAATCCTATGAAATGCATATTCTCAAAATTATACAACTTTGAGCTTCCACTAAGGGAAAACCGATTTCACCATTCTATAAATTTGACGCTAAAGATGGATCTATGACATAGGGAAAACTACATCATCAAGGTTCCACTTGATTATATATGCCAATTAAGTGTCTTTTAGCATCAATCAAGTTACAACATACAACCTATAAACAAATCCTACTAGGACAACTTCAGAAAGTATAAAGAATATAAGGTGCAAGCTTGTCATACTATAACTTGTCATGATTTCCAATTCAAGGTTGTCAACATAATCACCCTGTCATGGGATATCAATCCCTTATCTCATCATTGGAGGATAGAACCTTGCACTATGCATAAGGCCTCTTCCAGGTCATAGGACCCTATCACATTATCCATGCATGTTCATAATCACATTGTGCATAATCACCATCATGTATACAATTGAATTCACCATAACATTCACATAGCTATGATATTCATAACACCTGCAAGGTTAGGGATTCATAAACATGACAGTGAAAACATCATAATATTATAATCACTCCAAGTATGATAGGCAACACATGACATGGACCAAAAACTAGGGTTAGGGTCTCACACATATAGCTGATTAGATTTTCATTACATCATGCAATCAACAAACCTTAGATTCCTCAACTCCCACATAGTTGTAGTGCATTAGGGTTTTGCACTACCATTATTTTGATTAATTAGGCTTATCAACATCATTAATTATTAAGCATTACCTACCAGAACAAGTGTAGCATTCTTACTATATCATATATATATATATATATATATATATATATATATATATATATATATATATATATATATATATATATATATATATATATATATATATATATATATATATATATATATATATATATATATATAACAACCATGTGTCCATGTATGTGTTAACCAACCATAACTTATGTGTCTCGACCACCCATCAAAGCAGGTCTCAACTGCTACACATCATCATGGTCACAACCAAAACACATCACAAAAAGTGTATGTCTCGACCCAAACAAAAGCATGTCTCGACCACCTTCAAGGAAGGTGTCATGATCGTAACAAAATGAAGTGTCTTGACCACCATTTCAGCATGGTATCTCAACTGCAACAAGACATGGTGTTTAATGAATCAAAACCCTCAAGGTAGCGACCACATATCCAAAACAGGCCTAAAGACCAATATAGCACAAGGAACTAGGGTTTTGACTGAAACAAAACCATGTGTCTTGACCCAAGAACAAAACTATGTGGAGCGACCAAAAACTAAACAAAGGTGTTACAACCACCAAGATCAAGCCACCTTAGAAACACTTAGCCATCATCAAAACAAAGGTAAGCTCGATCAAAATAGAAGATAATCATAGCCAAAATAGAAGATAATCTTTATCATTAAGGAGGAAAGATTCACATAAAAATGATCACCATAAACCTTAAAACATGCACTATGGCAATCACCATGAAGAACCTTATGTGGGAGAAATAAGCTCACATTCAAGACATACAAAACATAACCTAAAGTCCATGTTACACTAAGTTACACAAACCTTATGCATGTGATCAAAACTAAGATCAAAGGTAGGAGAAAACCATCCATTCACCATCGTCTACCAAACAGTTACTAAGAATTATGGTTTCAGATTCAAAACAAGCCAAGCACAATAACCACCATCATTCAAGCTGTAGAACATGATATCATCCACTAGCATGTTAGAAACCAGATTTACATACAGAAACCACAACATGCAAGTAATGAAAAGGGCAATAATAGAGAGGGTAGATTGTTATATAACCCACCTTAACAGAAGGAATAATATCCAATCTCTCAATCACTGAGGAAGATGAAGCTCCACCAAAATCTCAAATATCAATCACAAGAGAACCTCAAGAAGAAGAAGACACTAAAGTCAAAGATAGATCAAGTAAAGAGGGTAAGAAACCCTAGACTGAACCAAAATAAGAAGGGAGAAAAGAGAAGGAAATTTCCTCTCACTTGGGTACCACCTTGTCAAAACATCAACTCCGACCCTTGTGATGAGGAGTTTCTCTCAATCCCCATGAATAGTCCATAGTTTAAGGTCGATAAAGGAGAAGGAGGAAGGTAGAAGACTAAGAGAAAAGGAGATCAATGAAGGGCATCCACTTACCAAGGAAGAAGATGACCCGAAATCACCACAAAGAAGGTACCACAAGGAATGTTGATCTACCACCAAAGCAACTTGATCAAGACTCCTTAGATCCACAAAGCTTCAAAGTTTCTAAAAGATAGGAGGAAAGAAGGAGGGCCAATATAATTCATGTTTGAAGAGGATAGAGGTTCTATACATGAAGGATGAGGGAAGTAAGGTGGAGATGATTTGTCAATATAAGATTGCATAAAGGGGACACATGTCCACCAAGAAAATAGCCATGCAACCACTATTGCATGCATGTACAAGATGGATATACAACCAATGTTGGGTATCGACCACTTGGTTTCATTTGAGACACATCAAGAGGTCAAAATAACATCAAAACACATGCCTACATCAAAACAAAAGGTCACCAAACACCCAAGGTCAAGACACACCACTAGAAGGCAAACGTCTCAACCCAACCACACCAACACCTCCATGGTCAAAACAAAACCAAGACAAGGTAGGTGTCTCATTCAAGACACACCCAATATGCCCATATAGGTCAAGACAAAGGTCGTGACACTTCAACCAAGCTCACATGGTTGACACCAAACCAAACCCTAGAATCCTAATCATCTCTAGAGATGTCACCACTCATCCAAGGACCAACCAAGGTGCCCCAAAGATTGACATTCTCTCTCATGAAGCCAAGGAAGGGAAGGTACACAATAGATGTTGTGAATTGCTATATAACCTTCTTAGTTGGGTAAATTACAATTTGACCCCAAACAAGCACAAAAAGCACAAACATCATCCAAACATGGTCAAACTGGAAACTTAAGCTTTTGTCAAGATCGAAAAGCATCTCAAAGGATTAGAGAAAGGTTATAAGCACTTGATCAAGCCAAACAAATAGGTTTATTCCAAAACATAGGTCAGGGGTCTTACATAGGGGCTGAAATGTTTTTCCTTTACACCACTAGTTGGGTTACGAGAACTCCCAGACCTTGGCATCATGCCTATCTAAAGTTAGAGGATTGTACTTGAAATAAAGTACCTCTAGGATTCTCATATAATTTTACCTTTCTTGAACCCTTGCCTCACTTACTATACCCTAGGTACCTCTCACTACTCTCTTTATCCCTTCTAAGACATGAGTTATCAATATTAGGGATTAAGACATACTCTGCCAAATAATAAAACACATATAAATAAGAGGTCATGTGTGATGTCCCCATATTTCCTAAAACATAATCTACAATGTGACATACAAATTGAACCCTTTACCTTAGTGAGAATCCCAATTCAAACACCTCACACTAGGCTAAGAAGAAGAAAATTAGAGGAAGTCAGAAGGAAACAACAGTAGCACATGCACATGAACAATAATAAAACCATACAACACATGTTCACCATTCAACATATAATTCCAACATGAATTGTTATAATATTTGATATTACATAATGAACAACAAACTTCTACTTATACATGTACTACCACTAAACAACAGGATCTTAAGACAACAGGTCCACTTGTACATCAGCTCACCACACATCTCTCAATTGTCCTAGTTCTTCAAGATCATATGTCAACAACCTAAACAAAAGATTACTTGTGGTACACATCAGCATAATATTCAAGAATATAGTACTGAGTACACCTACATGTCTTTTATATACCTCTCATCATATCTTGCCAATAAGATAAAAACTAGTACTTGGCAACATTAAACAAATATAAGAAAAAGTTTGTACTTGCATAAATATATTCATTAACAAAAGATAACATATATTTTAAGATCATTTTCCATTATATATCCATGCATTGACCGCCAAAGATTTTGATGCCAACTGTTGACTCTCAAGGGGATGAAGATTAAGGCCTTTATGATCTCTTGCCAAAGAGTTAGAACATATGTACAATGTGACCAACTACCAAAGAGTTAAGTCACTTCCAGGAACTGTACTACCAAAGAGTTTAGTGCTTTCAAATAATGGAACAAATATATTATGTTTCATGTGCTCATAGCCATATGTATGGAAAATCAAGAAAGATATCATACAAAAAATCATTTCAACCAATACCATATGCCAAGTATTTTACTACACATATAAAACAAGCATAATGTATAATAAGCCAAGTAAGAGGTAATGGCATACCTTCAACTTAGATAATCTATACCACATTCTTGAAATCATATATATCCTTGGAAAACCCTGATTAAGACAAGATCACATATCACCATCATGTTCTCATCACCATAACCCTAATATGTCCATTTTAGGGTTTATCTTGGTTCATTGGGATATGTGCATCATTACTTGCATTCTTGTATTAGAATTATCTAACTGATGTCATTTTCTAGATTATGGTTCATTATCTGAACATATGTTCCATATCCTTTTTGTGAAAATATTAACCCTAGTTTATATACATTATTCAAATTAGGGTTACAACCCATGTATTAAAGGTCTTCTTCATATAACATGAATTTTGTGCATCATCGTGATCTCATAATTAAATATGAGGTTCCATATATTGATATGTGCTTACTGTGTAATTTCTAGGATTTTGTGAGAATATTTGTAATTATTACATATTAATTAGGGTTATCATCCCTAATTAGCCATATAAGGCAAATTACATGATTTTGTGTCCAAGCATCATCATATCTGATATTTTATGGATGATATGTCATATTTCAGAGTTACTGAAGCATTATCATAATTGTGGGTCAATATTTGATGTTTGTTGCTCATCAAATGAATATAATACATTTTGTGTGATACCAACATATTTTATTCATCAAAATACAGATATTAGGGTTCCATGTGATTCTACTCATCTTTTTGAGAATTTTGGTAGCTTGTTTGCAATTTTCTAATAATCGAGCTAATTTCTACTAATTATGTAAGATATAGGAATTACTCAAGATATCTTACCTTTGGACGAATAACGGTGCACCATGTGGCTCCAGCTGGTGTGACTCTTCTTTGGTCAAGGTGACCCGCCCTAGCTTAAGCCATCTGATTCAGGGTTGTCACTTCTTATTTCTAGTGTCAATTGAGCCACTAGTTCTACAAAGTGAACCTAGTTCATCAACTAGTTTGAGGGGGCGCCCTTTCCCTCCTTTCGTTCCATATGACATGTTCAACCTATTCTTCTATGAACAGGCATCGCCGTAGCTGGGGAAGCTCCGACGAGCAATTAGTGGAGCAAACGTGTTCCATAAAGGATCCTAAGGCCATTGATAGCTTCAGCTTCCAGTTCCCAACTTCCTCAGCTTCAAGTATCCACTTCCTCACCTCCAGATCTCCATTCGGGTTGGCTCACTACTGTAAGGTTCTACTATGGTGGAGCATGAAGAAGAAAAGAACCCCTCTTACTCCTGCTCATCTGTGAAGTCCTCAACAGCTTCACACCACATCAATGACTCATTGTCACCGTCCAAAAGAAATGGGGGAGGCTTGGATCCTTCTCCCCAACTCCTTCCTTCTATTCGGTGAAGGCGCCTTCCAACACCACTAAAAACACTGTAGAGATTCACGACAAAACCTGTTTCATAAAAAATATGAATCCACACTCCATTTTACTCGCTTCATTTCACATCAACTGCCTTCTACCTCCATGCTTAACTTTTGTCGTCACTAGTGAGTTTGGGTGAAGAAGGAGTTGGGATTGGGAGGCAAAGCTCCCTCATTTCTTCTCAAACTGTCCCAAAAGAGGGGTCAGCTAGTAGGTCTTGGCAAGGCAATACAAAATGCCCACTCGTCGTCCCTACTTAGGTCACGACCACGATGTGGGGTGGTGGGGACGTCGGAGTGCATATATGCTCCACTGCCTTGCTTAACTACAAGGTAGGGGATGCTATCTTGACCTTCTATTCTGACCATCCAAGGATTAATAAGGCTCCACATCCCCATTCTACAGCTCCCTCATACAAAAAGGATCACTTGGCGCATGACACATCATATGATCAACAACTTAGGTCCACAAAGCATCAAATATACACATTATTTCCCAAATTTCAAATCTCCGTATCTTCCTCTAGGATACTCCAATTGCCACCAAATTTTAACCATAACTTTAATACCTCTCAAGATACATTCTTAAAATATTTGGTGAAAAAACTCAGCTATTTGATCATCCAACTAAATACCTCAAAAAGGCATGAACTTAGGGGCCTTAATCATTAAATCAACCTCAATCAACTCGCAAACTTTACCAAAACACTTGGGATTCTCAAAACTACTCAACATGAATGAATTAATTTATGTCATTGGACATTTAAGGATCGTAAATGTCCACTCCATCACATCATGGATATATAGTTTTTATTCTATAATACCCTAAAGTATGAAACTGAGGATAATAAAAATAACCTTTGTGAACAACATGTCTGACATCAGGGACACTGTTATCACTGATGAATACCTAGGATGAGGTCCCCCACAAGAACATGCCCTCCTCAGATAAGAGAAGGTCCTTGGAGGGTGAGTCCTCCAAGAAAAGGAAGAGGGAAAATGAGGCTATCAATGTAAAAGGCCCTACATTTGAAGCTATCCCCTTCAGAATGCCAAACTCTAAGGATGAGCCTTTGACTAAGCATGAGCCCAAGGTTGACCCCGGTCATGCAGATGACTCCAGGCCAGTAGTAGAACAAGTGGTTGTCCATAGAAAAAATGGTCTCTGGATGGATCAATAGAAAAATTCGACTGAGTCCAATAGTTCCCTAGCTTTCAAGGATGTCTCTAGAAATGAGAATGGTGAGGCTGTAATTGTCTGAACACATCTTGGATCCACCATACATGAATTCATCAAGATAAATATTGAAAAGTTTTGGGGTGAATATAAATCCAAGGTGGTTGACCAAAGTAGACGCTTGGCTCCTGGTAGTGGAAAATGCCTTTTACATTCTGGAAGTGCAGCCAAACAAAAAGGTCCTCTTCACCACACACCTTCTTGAGAGAGAAACTAAGATATGATGGGAAAATCATATCATGGGTCAAGACCTGACTATAGAACCAATGGATTGGGCGGACTTCCACACTATATTCTTAGCAAGATTCATACCCACCTTTTCCAAGAAGACGAAAGAGAAGCAGTTCATGTTCGTAGTTCAAGGTAACATGTAAGTGTAATCCAATAGTAGTTTGACTATCACGAATATAATGTAGTCATGCTTGATATCATGGGACAAAATGTAAAAGCTTTGTTTGACTCTGGTTCGACTAATGGTTCCATTTTGAGAATCCTTGCAACTATGCTTTGTTTGAACTTCAAGGATTTAGGATATGTTTTAGAAGTCACTAACCCCAATGGTTGAATATTTTTGTCTCGTTTGAAGACCCCAATAACACCCGTCAGATATATGTATAATGCACTCCCTACTAATTTTATCCTACTAGATATGAATGATTTTTATGTAATAATTGGAATGGATTGGCTATATAACTATAATGAAAAGATATTGTAGGGAAAAGAAAATAAGAATAGAGAAACTAGGTCACACACCCATTACCATTAGAGGTAGGAAGGATGCTACCACTAGTGTGTATGTTAGTTGCGAAGGAGCAGATGGTAGCATTCCTTGTTGTAGCTACTGAGCCAGAGCCAAAGATGTGACCCTTAGAGGAAATAAAGGTAGTCAAGGGATATGATGATGTGTTCTCAGACAACTTGCCTGACATACCTCCAGAGAGGAAAGTGGACTTCTTAATAGAGATAGCTCCAGGGTCAAACCCGGTTTCCAGGGAACCTTATAGGATGGCTCCTGTTGAGTTACTTCAGTTGAAAAAGAAAATGCAAGAACTTTGGACAAGGGCTTCATCCAACCCAGTACATCCATGTGAGGGCATTGGTCCTCTTTGTTAAGAAGAATTATGGATCACTTTGCATGTGCATAGACTATAGAATGATAAATTATACTACCATTAAGAACAATTATCCCCTATCATATATAGATGACTTGTTTTTCCAACTCAAAACTATTCAATTCTCTTCAAAGATCAACTTGAGATTTGGTTACCACCAGTTGAGAGTCAAGAGTGAGGATATCCCAAAAATTCTTTATGAACCTTCTATGTCCACTACAAGATTTTATTTATTGCTTTTGAATTATCCAATACCCCAAGTGTGTTCATGAACCTCTAGAATATGTGTTTCAATTCTTCAATGATACTTTCATCATCATGTTCATAGATGACATCCTAATGTACTATGATGAACTAGAACAAGCCATGAGCACCTAGCCATGGTCCTTGATATATTCTGAGAAAGAAAAATTTTTATGGGAAATTGTTGAAGTGCGAGTATCAGATAGACCAAATCATGTTCTCAGTCACATTATATCTAGAGGAACTATTTCAGTGGACCCTACCAAGGTTAGAACTATTCAAGAATAACTAGCCCCAAAGAATGCCTCTGAGATTTGCATCTTTCTATGATTAGTTAGATATTATCAATGATTCATCAAGGATTTGTCCAATAGTGTTTTACCCTTGACCAAGCTCACCTGAAAGGAAAAAAAATTGATGTGGTCTAATTTGTGTGAAGCATGGTTTCAGGAGTTGAAGGAAAAGCTTACCTTTACCCCCATTCTAACCATACCTTCGGGTAATGAAGGTTTCATCATCTTCACCGATTCATTAAGGACGGCCTTTGGATGTATACTAGAGAAGAATACACACATGGTCACCTTTGCTTCCAGATAGCTCAAGCCCAATGAACTTAATTATCCGACACATGATTTGGAACATGTAGCTATTGTTTACCCCTTAAAGAATTTGGTGACACTATCTATATGGGGCTACCTTTGACATCCTCACCGACCATAAGAGCATGAAGTACATGTTGACACAAAAGGAACTTCACTTACTATGAAGGCATTTGATGCAATATTCAAAGTACTATGTCTTCACCATACCTTACCATCCTGACAATGCGCAGCTAGATTGGTTAACTAGTGGAAAAAGTTAGAAGATTTTGCTTGATGGGCTCCACAACCATTGGCAGATTGGATTTATCTTAAAAATATCTAGATCAAACCTGACTTGTTGTTTGAACTAGTAGAATCCTAGTTAGTCATTCCATAGATAAAAAGTAAAAATGGTTTGATGGAGAAGCCGCAAACACACCTCTTGGTAGGTGTGGATGGTTGAATCCTATATTAGAATCAGATTCAAGGATTCACCCATGAAGATGTGTATCTTGTAATAAGCTCAGGGGTCTAAGTATATAGTGCACTCTGGTACCATAAAGATGTTTACATACCTGCAATTATACTTTTTGTGGTTGTGAATGAAGAGAGATAGCTTCATATGTCACCAGTTATCTCACATACTATTTGGTGAACATTGAACACTAGTGACCAGATGGGTTAATGAAATCAATCAAGATTACTCAGTGGAAATGGGATCACTATAGATTTTGTGGTTGGCCTTCCCAAGGGAAAGAAAGGTCATGATGCAATATGGGTTGTGGTGGACCGCCTAACCAAGTCAGCACACTGACTGACCTAAAAATTATGGCCACAGTGTTAGACCTAGACAAACTATTGGTAAGATAAATAGTTCATTTACATGGTGTTCCAAGTTCAATTACCTATGATCAAGACCCTAAGTTCACCTCTAAGTTATGGAAGGAAGTGCATGAAGAACTTGGTATGAAACTAAAATTTAGTGTGGCTTATCACCCTTGACTGATGGACAATTAGAAAGGAAGATTCAGACTTCAGAAGATATGTTGAGAGCATGTGTGCTCAATTTGGGTGGATTGTGGGAGCAATACTTGACCTTAGCTGAGTTTTCCTATAATAATAGCTACCATGTCTGTATTGGAATGCCTCCGTATGAATCTCTCTATGGGAGGTCATGTTGGTCACTGCTTCATTAGGATGATGTCGGTGAGAGGACCTTGCTGAGGTCAAAGGAACTACAGTTGTATGTTTATAAGGTGTCTTTGATCAAGAAAAAGCTAAACACATCCCAAGATCAACATAAGTCAAATGTTGAAGATGCAAAGTGGACATGTTTGCACTTTACTATAGGTGACTATGCATTTCTATAAATCAGACCCCTCCGAGCTATAGCTAAGAATAGAGGAAAACTTAGTCCTCGGTATGAAGGTTCTTTTGAGATCCTAGAACGAATTGGTGGAGGTTTCTTATTGTTTAGAATTACCCCCACAATATAGTATGATGCATGATGTGTTTCATGTGTCCAATCTTAAGTGCTACGTGAAGGATCCTGACATGTGTTGAGCATTGAGCCTATTAAACTCTAAGGGAGATTGACATACCCTAAGTCACTTGTGAGGATGAAGCCACATGCGAGACAAAGCCTGACGTGAAAAGGTTCCACCCTGACTCTTTGTATGATTAGTCACATTTTGAGGGCAAAATCCCTATAAGAGGGCAAGGATGTTACATTACGGTTTTTCACATATATTCTCATAATTGAAACACAATTATTTTAGTAAAAAGTACATATTGGAAATTTGGTGTGCTTTATTTTGAAATATGGTTTTCTTTGTAAATTTCCATTTGCTGTGAATTTCTTGGGGTTTTATTGTTTTATTAGTCCAGTAATGGATATAAGGGAAAAAGGAAGAGAAGAAAATCCTATATTAAGTGTGATTTAAAAGAGTCTGTTCATGGAGGAACTAGCCCAAAAAGTGTTGGCAATCCCGCTAAGCATAGCAAGAAACGAGGACACGATCTTCTGGAAACCGAGCAGGAGTGGAGAATTCACAGTGCGATCTGCGTATTGGCTGGCATCCCGACCGACAAGAAACACCACTATCATGCCCATCAATGAAGGCGACAGACTATGGAGACTCATTTGGAAGCGAGGTATTATCCTGAAGGTGGCACACTTCCTGTGGCATTGTGCGAGAGGGGCGATGGCCACGCTGGGACGACTCTATGACCGCCACTGCCAAACAGACCAGATTTGCAGCATCTGCTTACAGGAGAAAGAGGACATTAATCACATATTATTCAGATGTCCATAAGCATGGGAGCTTTGGGGAGACTGCACCCCGGAGTAGCAAGATAGAATTAGGAAGGTGGCACATTGGCGAGTGGTTGAAGCCTTGCTGGAACTCACATGGATAGGAAAGGAGGATGTGGATGAAGACACCATTGCAGCACTTTGGGTGATATGGATGAGGAGGAATGATATCATCTTTGGGAATAAACTACGATCACCAGCGCTAGTGCACAGACCGTTACTAGAACTGATCCGAGGACATCGTGACGCCGATAGAAGCACCAGAAGGTCTGCATCAGCTCAGACATTGACGAGGGAGGGATGACACCCACCTTCCCAGCAGGCTATCAAGCTAAATTGCGATGCCGCAGTAGATATCCAGGGGAGATACGACGTGGGCATGGTGTGGAGGAACCATGAGGGCGTCATCGTCAAGGTAGCAGGGAGACAAAGACTGTCACTGCTAAATGTGCAGTGTGCTGAAGCTTGGGCTATCTGTGAGGGTCTCCAGCTATCAAGACATATGAACATATCCAATCTCATATCAGAATCGGATGCGGAGAGCGTGATCAATCTTATCAAAGGCAAATCCCAGAGGAAGGACCTGTTGGGTACTATCCTGGATGATATTTATCAATTATTTTCTTTCATTCCAAGCATTTCCTTCAGTTCTTGTAAGAGATAGGAGAATTCACTAGCACACAACCTAGCAAGGTTGGCAATTCCCTGTAACTTCTATTTTGGTGATAACTCTGCTATCCCCTCGCTTGTAAAGAACTGCGCCATGGTAGATTTGAGCTAAATATTAATATCAACAGTCTTACTTTCAAAAAAAAATAAAAGATAATAGGTAAATAATATTGTAATTTTGGGAATTGTGTGGAATACTCTAGAAATGCGGTGTGAAAGGCCACTAGTAGTTGGTTTTCATTTGCATGTAGTTACTAATAGGAAAAGTAATCAAAATAGAAGATATGGAAAGGGTGGAGAGAGAAAAAGGATTAATTTTATGCCTAACATGTTCTTTATGAAAGAAAGACTAGGAATCTAAAAAAAGTATCTTTTGTTTTCACGTTTTGGCTTCAAACATTTCCCACACTTAAAGAAGGTTGTTAAGAACATTCTGTCAAAATTTTGGATCAAAAGGATTAACAAAATGAGAGATATGAATATAGAAAATTTACCTAAATGAAAGGTAAAATAGATATGTATTAAAAGTCACTTTATTCAATCCACATTTGAACTATATGTTCATCCCTTTCGAATTCCACACATAGTTTTCATCCTTGGATTAGGATGTTATGATTATCAAATTATATCCTAGCTCGTGATGAATCAAGAAACACAAAGTATGTGAACAAAGATTTCCAAATCGATTCCCTCGCAATTTAATTTACCCACTAGCTGGGAAATCTCTCCATCAGCTTCATGAGGTCTAGAAGAACTCACCTACCCTAGTTTTGCCTTCTTCGTAGGGACCTAGAAGAATTTCCCAATTTGTTATCCTGAGAGCAACTCAGTCGACATGGATGAGTATAAATAGGGGGCATAGACCCTCTACATGTTGGCTTGTGATATCTTACTCGACCTTGTAGATCTTTCTCTTCCCTCAACTGCTTTGCCTATCGCTTCCTTCACCTCTACCTCTTCTTGTCTTCTCACCAGAGAACTCCTCCATCAGTATGACTCTGACCATCACTAGAGAAATTAATATGCCTAGTACGTTCGTCATGGGTCGATGAAGGTGATTGCACCTTCACCCAACATTCAAAGGATCAGAATCCCATAATCAACTCGCTAGTCGACCGCCTAGTTTGGGAGGAAGTGTTGAGCTGTCGAAGAAGAAGACTAGTGTGAAACAACTGTCAAACCCCTGAATCCCTTTCATAGTGAGTAAGGGTGCTTATGTCTTTTCCTTTTTTCTCTCCTGTCTAAGCATGCTTGTATACGGGTGAGCTGATCCGAGTTGGTGTGAGTCCATTGGTCAACCCAACCTTAGTGGCAAGGTTGGGACTAGGGCACGCTACCTAGGTGGCAACCTGTGATTGGTCAATATATATTAAACTTCTTGAAATCATAATAAATTATAGAAAGATCTAGTGGTGGCACGTAATATATGAATCTTTCTCAAATAAATATGAAGAATACAATAAAAATATAATTAAGACCTAGTTTTGTATCCAATTCTTAAAGTTCTTAATGTTCCTATGTTTTATGTGATTCATATATAAAAACCATAATATTTAGTTTTTTATGATCTTAATATGATTCATTATTCTTAATAATCAAATATTGATATTATTAGATAAAAAGAGTATCATGGATATAATTTGGGATTAATAAGTGATAAGTTGGTTAGTCAGGGTTTTCTTGAGTTAAAAATGCATGATGATAAAATTAGAGTTTGTGAACCAAAAAGGCATGAATAGTGATATTAGGGTTTGTGAAGAGAAAATCATAATGAAACCTTGAGCTGACCCCAAAACCCTAACTTGACATCCAAGTAAGTCTTAATAATGGATTAGGGACAAATTATTAATACTTGGGAATTACACTCTAATTTTAAGACAGTTTCTTGATTGGTTATAGTGTTGCCTTTTTTCTTGGAGATCAAGTTACTTCTGAGAAAGGTATGTGGTTACGCCTATGATACCTGACTTAACAAATTTTCATGGTTTTATGAGGTTTTTTAGATTGAATGCAAATTAAAAAGTTGGATGTTTATTTATTTTTTTGGAATCTTTAAAGTCCCTATGAATATCACTTGATATAGGAATAACTTTCTCGAACCACCATGTGAGGTATAATGAATGAAATCAGTGATGACCAACATAAATTGGGAAAAACTATACCATACATAATATCTACTATAATTTAAAAATACAAGTCCATTGATAATCTAGTTTGGAAGTTATAATAATGAAAATGCCCATTTGAAAAATTGGTAACATATATTTTGATAGAACCTCTTGCACTTTATGAGCATAGGGGAAAAAACCTTATGTAATTGGTGTAAGGGAGGGAAAAACCTTAATGCCAAGATGATGTCACGATAGATAAATCTTAAAGAAATATGTACTTAATTGCAATGAGGACACCTTTTATGTCTTCGAACACATGATAACAACCTAGCGTTTATTTCCTAGGGCCATTTTTTTGCACGATGAATGTTAAACTTTGACCTTGAACAATGAACTTGGATGAATTTTAAGGACTAAATTTCATTTAAGGAGGTAAGGATTTGAAAACCTCACTTTTCAATCCCATATGGTGTACTCTTTCTCTTTGATCAAATGGCTTCTTACTCAATTTAATGAAACTTTCATAGTTTATATGTGGTGATTCTCCAATTTGGTCACGTCGATGATCAACTACACCATGTGTGACATTACTTTCACTTTGACCTAAGTTATATGCTTTGATGACTCACTATATTGCCTTTCAATTTGAAGATCAACAATGTGATCACCTTCTTTCTTAATTTATGTCATGTTTATAAGCTTTCAATTATCTTTCCAATGGCACACAAATCGCCACCGCTTGGATCTATGTATCCCAAGTTATGACTATATGAACCTTTGGGTGAGTTACCATCAATTTCATTTCTAGATAAAACCCTTTATCTTCTTGGGTTGGCCCACTTCGGGCCCATCTGCATCTAGAACACCCATGTCTCCTAAAGGTGATCCAATTCTCTTGGCCTCAACAAATTGCAAGCTAGCTAGCAATCACACCACGACCAATCTAGGCTGTCCACTTCATTGGCCGTAGATTAAACTTTTATGTAAGGGATATGAGGTCTTCTCCTTCCTTTGTACGAGTATCAACACCCTTGTTGATACAACACCACCTGCCCTACCCAAAAACCAACCAATAGGCCCCTATTGAACCTCCCTTGGCATTCTTGACACCCAAGTTTGCTTTCCTTCTTCTCTCCTATCCCCCTCATTTTACCAAATCCCCCCCAAAAAAAAAACTTTTTATTATTTGCGCTTCTCCATCATAGTCATTGGCCAATTAGGTGTGAGTTGCCATGTTTCATGCAGTCTCAAGCCTTATAGCCATAGTGGCTCATGTTGTTTGTGAGCTTCTTTCCTAGCAGACCCTGATGTGAGCAAACAAGATGAATCCCAACACAACACTAGGACCCCGACTGCGCGTCATCTCGATGCGGCGGGGGTGGGATAGTGCAATTGTCAATCATGTGGGCACTTTCAATGCAACTAAGGTATGGGAGAGAGAGGCCTTGAAATGCGTGCAGGCACACTATGGTGCAACAAGGAAGCTGGCAATAGGCCGCCAAGGTAAAACCTCCAAAAATTCCTTTTTATATTTAAATCATGAAAAAATATAATAATTAGGTCCTAACTCCAAAAATGGAAAACATATTTACCATATTGATTGTGTCAAAAATATCTAAAGCCTCGACATGGTTTCATGACATGAATATGTTCCTAGTTTCTTTGATTTCTCAAAAATGCTCTCTTTTGGTCTTCTTAACCCATTTAATTGAATATTATGTTAAAACTTGGATCTTTATTGCTCATAATACTTTCTAATCACCAAATAAGTAAGTTTTGCTCACTTTTGAACCTTATTCAAACCCTAATCCATCATCTTAAACTTTTGATACTCTGATGGTATGAATGTGGCATAATGGTGAATCTTATACTGAACTTAGTACCTATTTCTAATTATGCTCTTAGATGGCATCGAAACCACTAAAAACTATAAATTAATAACCATACTCCTCCATGCCAATATACCAACCCATGATCTCCCTTGAACACTTCTTAACCCTTATTACCTAAAGTGTGTGATATTTTCCTAAGATCGATTTATATGTTATACCCAAATAATTTATTTTATTTTGATCCTTTTATGCATCAAATTCTACTATATCATGAAATCATTAATATCTTGTTGGGTTGTGACCCAAGTGGCTAAGGCCAATCTCCTTTGAGGTTCATTTATGTATGTGATCATATTCCACCCATGATGAGGTCTTATGTTACATAGGTGACTTTATTTATGCCCTTGTTCTTTGTTTATGTATGTGGGTCATCACTCTTATGAACTCTCATATGAAATCAAGGATTAATTTATCCTCTGCATAACTTGGATGTGGATGTCCCACCTTTCACATGCAAAACTTTAACGGGTGATACCATGTTTGGACCTTGATGCCTAAGCCCTAGGGGACATCCACCCAACAGTCATTATGATTCTTATGTCCTAATATTGTTTCACTTAACCATATTTTGTATTTGGTCCTCACATTCGATGAATCTTGATCTTGTAGCTTAATGGTTCTTTTGACCCTAAAATATGTATAGGTGACTTAAACCTTGAAATAATCATATAAAATAGGTTGAACCACAAAATTACATGAAATTTGAACTAAACCTATATGATGAGCTATAAATTAGTAAAAGGACATCAAATGCACAAATAACCAACTTCAAACATAACTTGGCCAAAACCCCAAATTGCAACTAGTTGGGGTGAATAATGAGAATCTAATACATGCATGTAATCTTGTTCATAACCAATGGTAGCTTGTGATTGAGATGGTCAATCATAGGTACTGAATCTGTGAACTCAAGTACATCATTTATGTAGATTATGTCCTTTATTGCAAAGTGATATGTATGTATGCTTGTACACTTACTCAAATATTTCCATGTAGTAATGTAGTTCTATACATCGATGCTTTGTCTCATTACTTTTATAACCTCAACTCAACATATATATATCCATCATACAAACCGTGCATACCTACATGTACTCTTGGGGTAAGGACGCAAGGATGGGAGTCTTCTTTGAGTTGTCAAGATAGGGAGAAACTTAGTTATAAAAGGGTTAGCTCTTGGCTATGGACTTGAGTTCCCTTACAGATAGGGTTAACTAATCTTCAACAGACTCACATACTCTTTCAAAGGAATTTCGTCAAGGGACTTATGAAGACATAATATTGTTGGTATAATTGGATAAATTTACATAGTATATGGGCTCTCATTTTTCTAGTACAAACCTATTTAATCTTGTTTGTTTACTTCAACAATCATTCCAAATTATATGAAGCTTTCATATCTGTATATTTCTGCCCTGTACTCAACACATCCTGAGTTGACCCTCTAGTTTCGCTTACTTTTTAGGTTCAGATATGTCTAGGAAATTGGCAGATTTAGTTATTTGTGTTTAGATTTACTTGCTAGAGGTCACAATTTGGTGCACATGATTTGCCTTGTACAATTTCTTTCTTCAATTGTAATTGAAATCTCATAATAAAATAATGTTGTTGAATATATCTTGTTGATTTTTGAGATTATTTTGATGGTTTTGTCTAGTTATCAGTTATATATTCTAAGCTCTTATTCTTTTGCATTCACTCTTTGATAATATCATTCTAGGGATAGATTCCCAAGTTCCATTACCACTGAATCTATAGTCAGTGGGGGTACAATAAGGGTAATAAGTGGTTCCTAATATCGAGCGACTAATGAATACTAAAAATTTGAGGATATTAGTTGGATCAATATTGGAGATTCCATAAGATATATTTATCACCTACAATAATGTACAATGAGAAAAAACTATAAATTCAAAATAAATAGCCAAAAACATTATTTATTAGTCATTAGTATTAGGAGAAGAAGAAAAATTGGATATCATAGTTGTTTCTTGCATATTCAGTTTGCATAAACAAAGTAACATTTATATTGCATACTACATCACAATTTTAATAAGATGTAACTTGAAAAAACAAATCGAAATGAAAAAAGTAAAAACATGTACAAAAGAGAATAAATATGCATCAATTTATTCATGATATAAAGCTATAATTATTATGATATGAAATCATCTTTAGATCAAACTTTTTAAAACAATTCCATATATTTTTATCATAAGTAACAACAAAACTCCTTCGTCTCCACTACCACCTAAACATGTGTAATCCATATACCTGCTTTGTAGGTTTTGAGATACATGACATCCCCCAATTACATAACTAGAGAATTTAAAAAACACTTGGAGTGGGACATTCAAATGGGTGCTACTCATATCATTTTTTAATTAGTAGAATATGATGGAGATGTGGTGCTCCACCACTAGTGGCCTACAACACCAGCCAACTAAGGTGACTGAGCACAATCCATGAGATCAGAAGGCACGGGAGATGGGATCTTTGCTTTCAAAATTTATAAACCTACACTAACTACCTACTTCTAATAGAACACTACCCGCAAGCGCACGGGGTCGTGTCGTAGTATAGGAAGGCCGCAAGATAAGGGTCGATCCGCGAAGATAGAGGGGGCACTAGAGTTAGACGGGGTAAGCTACGTTCCTATTGCGAAGAGTAAGGTTTTTAGGGTTTAAAAAGTTGGTTGGTTGTTGATTAAGCTAAGTGAGAAAGTAGGAAATGCAAAATGAAACTAAGTTATCAAAAGGCTAAATTAAAAATCTAAGTCAACAAGCTATGTAAACAAGAGCAAGAACAAACTACACTAGACTAAGCAAGCAACTAGCAATTGAGAGCCTAAGTTAACCACCAATCAAGATCAAAAACCTAAATTAACACTTCGCTAGCAAAACTAGGCAATCAACTAAGTTAACTAAAGCAATTGAACTACACTAGCATTAACAAGCAAACTAGGCAGTTAAGGTCTTAAGAAATTAGATGAAGGAGGTGGGCCGTTTGGGAATGTGACCTTGACATTAATTACGGGGATGCCACCATAATAAGAAATTAGCATATTTCGTCCTAGACTACCAAACCAAACAACAAGGTGGGTGCTATGAGAATGTACCCTATGCTACTAGTTGGTGAACTAGGGCTAGGTATAATTCTCATAGGATTTACCAAGTCTAGGTCTCTAGGATAAGTGGTATTAGTCAATTGAGGACCAAGGGTAAGGATGGGAGTAGAGATGAGGATATTTGACCTCATGCCACTAGCCACCTCATCCTTTAGAAAATCCTAGGCAATTGCACTAATCACACTTATACTAGTCACTTAGAACTCACATTTGCATGTAGGAAGATAGGGGGCTTGCTAGGGATCCTAATTAAGGACCTAGGAGCCAATCCTAGTATAGATACATAGAAACCAAATCATCCTAGAGGCAAATGTCTTCAAACACCACAAGGCAAGCAATTAATATAATTGAACAACAATCACATGTACAAGTAATGGGAAATGAGATACAAGCAAAGGCAATCATCATAGAAGTGAAATATATTCATTACAAATTATATTCCCCCAACATGGCATCAAAGTCACATTTTTGCCCCAAACAGCCCACCAAAGGGGGCTTAGCTATACATGATCAAAATAAAAACAAAGGAGAAGGGAAAGAGAGTAGGAAACGCCATGGATTCTTGGTGAAGCTTGACTTCTTCACCTCCTGCCTGCCAGCCACGAGCCACCTCCTCCAATGGTGCCCAAGAGCATGGAAAAAGGGGAATGGATGGATAGAAACCTAGAGAAACTAGGTTTCTATGGTGGAAATGAGTGGAAAGTGGGTGTAAATGGGATTAAATGCAAGGAAAGTGGGTGGATGGGAGTAATGTATGCAAGGAGTAGTGAGGGAGAAGCTGGGGAGCGGCCAAGATGTGCTCTCTCTTGAGCCCTAGAAGCAACTAGTTCTTATATAGAAGCTAGGGCTAAGTGGGGGTATAATAGGAAAAATAGTGGAAAAGTCTATTGGAAAGAGGGCCACCACGACCGTGGTGAAGGGCCACGGCCGTGGTGAAGACGGTATAACATGGTCCTGGTCAGGTGGTACGGTCATAGTGAAGGGAAGCTGGAAATGAATGAAGTGGATCAATATGACCGTGGCGAGGAGCCATGGCCGTGGTGAAGAGGTTGGGCCACGAGCGTGGTGTGTGGCCATGGGCGTGGCATATGGCGAACATTCTCCTGTTGATTTCTGGCAATACACATTATGGCCGTGGGTAGTGGCCACGACCGTGGTGACTCTGGCTTGTCATGGTTGTGGCCGAGGGCCATGCCCGTGGTGATTCTGGCCATTTCTACTGTTGGAATTGCTGCTCCTTGGTAGTAAACATAACGGCCGTGGGACTTGACTATGGTCGTGGTGAAGGCTGGAGCAGGATGATGAACTTCAAACTTTGTCAATTTTGGATGTCCTTTCTTGGTGATGACTCTTTGGCCACTAGGGTAGGTTGGGGGAGATTTGGGGCCTTCTTTGGGCCCTTCCATCACATTCGTCCATCCATTGTGGTCCAAATACCTAAAAATAGTGCAAAGAACATCCATAAGCACAAATTGCATTAATATTCATATTAGGGGGGATAACATGTAATTCTATTACATTTGAATGTGATAAATGTACAAAATGACACAAGATACAACCCTAGAATAGGGTTGGATCACCACCCCAAACTTGAAACATACTTGTCCTCAAGTTTGCTCCAACTCAATATCTTTTCCATTTTCCACAATCAAAAGATATGACAAATGCAATATGATGGGTGACAAATGTTAAATGGGATCAATGGTGACTAGGTACATGCAAATCACTTCCCTCCTCTTATACTTTCACAAACCAACCATGAAGAGAGCACAAAGCACATGAACTTTGCATATAATGCATGGGGTGCATAAGTTATCAATATCTCATCCATAAGGTTCCGGGTAGACCATTTCATGATGATGTTAATCGCTGATGACTAGGAGTGTTGTTTCACCTTCATGCGTTCAACCTTATTCTTCAAGTCATGCCAAATGACCCACATGGCTGTGGAAATGGATAAAGTGAGCTAGGTTTAATGTTTCCTAGCTCCATGGGTATGAAAGAATGAAGAAAGGGTTGCGGTAAGATTTGGAGTGCTATTACATAGAGCACTCATCTCTTCTTTATTTGAATGCTCTTAAACAGGAGCATCCTTTTATTTTATTATTTTTTTCTTTTTCTTTGCTCGTGGATTTTGTTAGGCAAATGATGGATAGAGTGAAGTGAGGGGGAAGAGATGTGGCCACCCCAAACTTTTGGGGGTGGCCACGGCTGCGGTGTGCACTTTGGCATCTTTTGATGAAGCAGAGAGGTATGAAGATGATGAAAGAGTGGTCGGGTCAAAGAGGGGTCACTTGGCATGATCTTCCACATAAGGTCTCCTGCATGAAAACTAGTCCGACACTTCACCATAGATATCACATCACATGAATGAACCAAATGAAATCCATATATAAATCAAGTAACTCCACAAACATTAAACGTTCAATGATTGCTCGGATCAAAATTCAATCAAACCAACACATTCCCAAGGGAGGAGACGAGCATGTAAGAAGTCGCTCGTTGATACCACATAGTACTTCATCACATCATATCATCTTGTATTTGTCAAAGATAAGAAATTTCATTCAATATGGTAAAGATTGAGTCAAAACACGCTTTTGGACAAGAAACATCAAATCTGGGCAAAATTGGCCAAAAAGGTGCCAAATTGCACTAAATCACATTCAAACACAATTTTAGGTAAAAAGCAAGTAAATCCTAGCTAAAAAATGCAAAAATTAGCAAAAACCTACATGAGATGCAATGCATGGCTGAAATTTTAAAAAATTACACAAAAATGACGAGAATGAAAACTACATGATATGCATGGATATGACAGAAAAAGCAATAAAATGAAAACTAAACTAAATGGCAAGATGTAGAACAAAATCACTAGATAGAGAGAAGGGAGGTGTGTACCGCCCTACCCACCCCAAACTTTACAATCATGTTGTCCTCAGCATGAAACTATAGCTTAGGGTAGATAGGGGAAGTGTTAGTGCTGCTGCGAGGACTGGTCCGACCCCTGGGGGTGATCTGGAGGAGGGACGATGCCTGTATAAGGATGCTGGTTCTAGTAGTACTATCCCCAGTATGCGTCCTGGGGCAGAGGGTAGGCTGCTGGATACTTCGCTACACCACCCCAAAAATCTTCACCCCATTTGGGGTTCCTTGCTGCCTGGGCGTGGTTGTAGTGGTACATGTGGTTGACTTGGTAGTGTAATTGTTGTTGTTCTTGCTACATGTGATGTTGGGTGAGCTGCACCTACTGTTGTATTTGATAAAAATCCTCAAGTAATTCCTAGATGTGTGACATGTCATAGGCATTGCTCGAGGGCTGTTGCAGCTGGGATGTTCTCTCATACCTCCTTTGTCTTCGTCGGGGTTGCTCTTGTTCTTCAACTGGCTGCTCCTGCCCCTGCACATTTGATTCTGCCATTTCTTCATGTGCTGCAGCGGCTCCCCTGACGTAGGTCTCTCTGGGGTGATCTCTCTCCCATTTTGCTATTTTGTCTCTCAGCTTGTAGTACATTCCCAACACGGATAGAAGAGGCATCGCGTGGTATGGGAGCTCCAACTCGAGATCTGGTAGACTGGTAGTAAGATAAATCAGCCTATTGCCATCCCTCTTGATGGTGAGTGAGCGGATGAGATAATCCATATCAACATAATCTATAGGACACTCATCTTCGATCCCAGAGAGATCATGGCCCAACCCGAGTGCAATTGAAGTGACCAACCCTCCCATGACAAATGGAGTCTTGCTCTTCTAGGGTATAGACTTCATATGGTCAATAAGTAGCACTCCTAGGTTGACATGTTGTTTTTCTGGCATGGCTTTCAGGACAGACATTTCTTTTTGTGAGATCGTGCCCTGATTGTCATATCTTCCCATGATGGTATTAGCAAGGACTTTTTGCATGTAGCAGATGAGAGGGTTACTTAGAGATGAAGTCTTCACCCTCCCTGCATAATACCCATCTCTGCCTGTCATTTGTTTCCAAAAAAGCACGTAATCATACTTCGAATCTCTTTCCAACAAGCCATCATCAAGTTCCTTGGCTTTCTCTGGACTTTCCACAAAAATGTTGTTCAAGTCCTTTGATGTGAGAGTGTAGAAATGGCCTAAGATGGTAAACTTCAAAGAATATTTTCCTCTCACTCTTGTCTTATCCAGCGTAGCAAAGAACTCCTTGGTCATCTGGGCATATGATGTTTGGGGCATGAAGAGAACATGCCACAGCCCCACGGTCTTCAAGCTCTCTTCTACAACCTCCTTGATGCCCAAGGTATCAAGTATCTTCTCACTGCCATACCTCGTGGCGACTATTCGCCTCATCAAGCACTCCAGGTATTTGTGAGAGATATGCCTTTGCCTCAGCCCCCTCCCATATGAAGTTCCCTCGGGCACCTTGCCCATGATTTTTAGTCATTCCTCCTCCATCTTTGCCATAACATTATCATCCTCCATGGACAGTTCCATATCCTCATCTTCACTATTTTCATCGTCCGTCGGCGTGTAGGTTTGTGAACCCAAAGTGGAATCCAGATTGTACCACTGTGCAAGTTGCTCCTCCCCAGGCTACAATTGCCGCACGGATTGCGATTGATCATCCTGGCCCTCTGACGCACGGGATGTGGATATGCGTGATGTGGATGGCCCCGCTTTTGTTCATCGGGTTCTCGGGGCAGCTTTTGGTACCACTTCGTCAACCAATTGAGTGGGGGTAGCCTCCTCGGACTCCTCCTCTTCTTCTTCCTCTCCTCTCGCATAGGTCTCATCGCTGAGGTGGATGTCGTCGGATGAGTGGGATGCAGAGGTGAGTGGAGATGATGTGTGGGATGGTGCGGTGACGTCGGTGGAGGAATTTTTGGAACGCCGCCCTCCAGTGATGATGTTGAGGGTTTCCTTCGCCCCACTCTTCACCTTCTTCCCTGCCTTCTTCATGGTTTAGGTTGGAATTTCAAAAATGAGTAGGGAGTGGTATGGGAGTGGATTGGGGGGTGGAATGGAGAGGTAGGAAGGTTAGGAAGGTGATTGGGGGGCTTAATTTGGGTTTGGTGGATAAAATGTGGGATTTCATGGAGGTTTTAGGTAGGGGATGTGGCTAGGCGGTTTTGAGAAGAAGGTGGAGAAGGAGGTTCGATTGGGGGTGGATTTGCAGTGGAAAAGGGAGGATGGCTGGGGAGAGATTTAGTGGAGAAAGGAGGGTGATTGGGGGTGTTTTGGAGGGATGGAGGTGGAAGACGAGTGCCCACAGTGGTGCTGACGGCGTCATGGTCATGGCTCTGCGTGGGGAAGAAGAAGAAAAGAAGAAGAGTGGTTTGGAGAGCTTATATAAACTTTTATTGAACCCAGTTCATCCACAGTCATGGTAATTCCCTCAAAGAACGGGCGTGGCGTCAGTCCATGGGTGTGTTTTCACTGAAGGAGCCTCGTCTGTCCTCAACACAGCCGTGGCCGAAGGCCACAATCATATTTCTCTGAGTGTGCCATGGTCGTGGCAGATGGCCACGGTCATGGGCCAACTCTCTAAAATTCTTGTTGGCTCCTATAACTTTCAACCAATAAACATTACGGCCGTGGCCTTGTGCCACGGCCGTGTTGGGCTCTTGGACAACCTCAACTCAACATCATTTCATTTTTTTTTCTTCGATATTTCTCTCCTTAGTGCGTATCATCTGCCATTTCATCAAAAACTCAAACAAAAACATCAAGCACAAATGTGTGTGTGTGTATTGGTGTAAAAGAAAACTAAAGTATTGAAAAGGAAAAGGTTTGAGAATCTCAAACCATGTGGGTTGCCTCCCACTATCGCTAAATTTTACGCCTTCAGCCATGCTTATTGATTGTTGAACTTTTTCACTTTTTCGGAACCTTGAATAGATCCTTGTAGTAGATTCCTTTCTCATCCTCATCCAAACATTCTTCTTCATCGGATTCTTCCTCTACAAGCATAACAATATGAAAATCTTAATTGGCCTTGTCCGGTCCGACTTCAACAAAAAATTTGAACCTTTGCCCATTGACGGAAAATTCCTTAGCTCCTTCTTTTGCACAAATGACCACTGCCCCAGATGAGTACACCTTCTTGACAAGGTAAGGACCTTCCCATCTAGACCGAAGCTTTCTGGGAAAGAACTTCATTCTTGAATTGTATAGCCATACCCATTTGCCGGGCTCAAACTCTTTCTATTTTATGATCTTGTCATTTAGAAACTTGGTTCTTTCCTTGTAGATCTTTGACATTTCATACGCTTCAAGCCGCATTTCTTCTAGCTCATGCAATTGAAACTTTCTTTTCATTCTGGCACTCTCTTCATCAAAGTCCTTCTTCTTCAAGGCCCAAAGTGCCTTGTGTTGCATCTCAACCGGCAAATGGCAACTCTTACCATAGACAAGCCTGAACGGTGTATTGCCAATTGGGGCTTTGTATGTAGTCCTATATGCCTATAAAGCTTCATTGAGGTGAAGTGACCAATCCTTGCGGTCTGGTCGCACCGTCTTCTCCAAAATGAGCTTTATCTCTTGATTTTCCAACTCAACTTGACCACTCGTTTGAGGGTCGTAAGGAGTAGCTACACGATGGTTCACTCCATGTCTCTTTAGTAGCCCTTCAAAGGCGCGGTGGATGAAATGACTCCTGCCATCACTAATCATAGCCCTTGGAACACCAAAACGACTAAAGATGTTGGATTTCACGAAATCACACACCACCTTGTGATCATTTGTCCTTGTTGCCACAACCTCAATCCATTTTGATACATAGTCTATGGAGACTAAGATGTAGACATACCCGAAAGGAGGGAAAGGACCCATAAAGTTAATCCCCCAAACATCAAACACTTCCACCACAAGAATAGGTGATAAAGGCATCATGTCCCTCATTGAGATAGTGCCCACTTTTTGGCACTTGAAGCAACTCTTGCAAAAGTCATGAGCATCTTTGAACAATGTTGGCCAATAGAATCCACATTGAAGAATTTTGGCGGCCGTGCATTTCCCTCCAAAATGACCTCCACACACTCCGGAATGGCACATAGATAAGACTTCTTGCTGCTCCATCTCCAGAATACACCTCCTAATGAGTTGGTCTGGGAAATACTTGAAGAGGTGAGGGTCATCCCAAATGTAGTTCTTGACCATAGCAAACAATCTCTTGCTTTCCTCTATTGTCCACATGCTAGGTATCCTCCCACTGGCTAGGAAATTCGCTATGTTCTTGTACCATGGCTTTTGGGCAGATGAGATTAAGAGGAGTTGTTCATGTGGCATTGTCTCTTTGATTGGACTTGTCATATCAAAAGGTCCATCATGGCGGGAGAGATGATCTACTGCACTATTTTCTACTCCTTTCTTATCCACAATTTCTATGTCAAATTCTTGGAGCAACAAAATCCATTGGATCAACCTTGGTTTTGAGTCTTTCTTGGACATCAGATAATTCAACGCAGCATGGCTTGTGTATATTGTCACTTTCTTTTGCAAGAGATACGGCCAGAACCTGTCAAGAGCGAAGATCACCGCAAGAAACTCCTTCTCAGTAGTTGTATAGTTTCTTTGAGCATCTTCTAAGGTTTTTCTTGCATAGTAGATAGCATGAGGAATTCGGCTAATGCCTTGACGTAGCACAACCCCCACCACCATATCGGATGCATAAGTCATGATCTCAAATGGCAAAGAGAAATTTGAGGGCTGCATGATAGGAGCAGAAATAAGCCTTTCTTTCAAATGATTGAAGGCTTCAACACATTTGTCATCAAACTAAAATTCAACATCTTTCTCAAGCAATCGATAGAGAGGTCTTGAGATTTTGCTAAATTCCTTGATAAAGTGGCGGTAGAAACCTGCATGTCCCAAGAAAAATCGAACATGTCTTATGGTGGAAGGAATGTCGAGTGTAGAAATAAGGCCCACCTTGGCCTTGTCAACTTCAATCCCATCTTTAGAAACTCAGTGTCCCAGAACTATACCCTCAGGTACAATGAAATGTCTCTTCTCCCAAGATAAAACTAAGTGAACTTTCACACATCTTTCCAAAACAGCAACTAGATGTAGCAAGCATTCATCAAAGGTTTTCCCGAAAACTAAAAAATCATCCATGAAAACTTCAAGTGACGAATCAAGCATGTCAGCGAAGATTGAGGTTACATATCTCTGGAAAGTGGAAGGGGCATTGCACAACCCAACTGGCATTCTCCGATAGGCAAATGTACCACTTGGACAAGTGAATGTCATCTTCTCCTGATCCACCAGATGCACAACAATCTGAAAATATCCCGAGTATCCATCAAGAAAACAATAGAAGCTCTGCCCAACCAATCTCTCTAAAATATGATCAAGAAATGGGAGTGGGTAGTGATCCTTCTTTGTCTTTTTATTGAGCTTCCGGTAATCAACACACGTTCTCCACATCGATTTCTCTCTCACCGGAATAAGCTCACCATCAACATTTTCTGCAATCGTAATCCCACCCTTCTTGGGCACAACTTGGATGGGACTCACCCATGTACTGTCAGAAATGGGATAGATGATCCCTGCATCAAGCAACTTTACAACCTCTTGAGTTACAACGTCCTTCAACTTTTTATTTATCCTTCTTTGCATTTGGCAGGTCTGTCTCACATCTTCTTATAAGTATATCTGATGCACACAAATAGAGGGGTCAATCCCTCTCAAGTCAGCAATAGACCATCCAATGGCTTGGATGTTCTTCCTCAAGACTTCCATCAAGGCATCTTCTTGCTCAAGAGAGAGAATGGAGGAAATGATCACCAGGAAAGTGTCATTTGAGCCAAGGAAAGCGTACTTCAATCCTTCAGGAAGTGTCTTCAACTCAAGAATGGGGGGTGCTTCAAGGGAGTTCTTCAATGGTGCAGAAAAAGAAGGAAGGTCCTCACTTGCAGACACTAAGGCTAGCTCACCCACTTCACTCTCTTCATCATCATTGTCAGGGAACTCAACAATTGGTTCAAGACCTCTACGTTGGGTGGCAGTCTCAATCCACGTAGGTAGACACTCTTCAACAATCTCTTCTAGGCATTCCACCAAATAACAATCTTCTTCGGTGGCCCCTATCACTTTGGCTGTAGTAGAAGACTTGAAGATGTTCAACTGGATCTTCATGTGCATGAATATAACATACATGGTCCCAGTCCTCACATGGATCACTGCATCAGTTGTGGCTAGGAAAGGTCTCCCCAAGATGATTGGCACCTTTCTAGGCTCTTTTTCCATATTAAGAATGATAAAATTGGCTGGGAAGAAGGCAGAAGTATCCTCATTAAGACGGACCAGCACATCATCCACACGCCCTCTAGGCATCTTCACAGATCGATCAACCAATTATAGAGTGCAATGGGATGGCCTCAACTCCCCCATTTGGAGCTCAGCAAACAGATCATACAACATCATGTTTATGCTAGACCCCAAGTCAAGAAGAGCCTGGTCTATGCCATGTGCCCTAATGTAGTATGAGATGATGGGAGCACCGGGGTCTTTCCATTTCTGGGGAATGGTGAGTTGGAGAATGGAGCTCACTTGCTCAGTGATCTTGATCTTCTTAGGCGTCCTCCCTGTTGTTTTTCTTTTGAAGGTGCACAATTCTTTAAGGAACTTTGTAACAGATGGAATTTGCTTGACTACATCTAGAAGAGGTATGTTGATTTTCACTTGCTTGAAGATCTCCAAAATATCTTCCGCATGCTTCTTCTTTTTCTTTTCAATAGAAGGCTCCTCAAGTGCATCAGGATATGGAGTGAGTTGGGACCCCAATCGGTCCAAATCAACAGTATCATCCATTGGTATCACTGGAATCACAGTATCACGACTCGGTATCACAATATCAATGCTCTGCGTCATGGTATCAACAATGCCTCTTATCACGGTATCATCAATCTACATCTCAGTATCAACCTGCTCAGCCTCAGTATCATCTCTGCCAACAACTGTACCATGTGGACTCTCTAAAGTCCTGCCACTCCTCAATGTAGTCACTGCCTTCACATTCTCATGGGTAGTGGAAGAGGAAGCTTGTGGAGGTGGTTGTGGATGTTGAGGTGGTGGAGGTCTTTGGTGAGAGGAGTTGGGATTTTGAAGAATGAATTGAGGTTGCGGTTTTTGTGGTGGCGGGGGGTGGTATTGTGGAGGTGGTTGTTGGTAGTTGTGAGGTGGAGGTGGAGCATATTGATAGTTGAGTGGCGCTTGAGGAGGTGGAGGAGCATAGGGGTTTGGTGGGGCTTGGTAAGATGGTGGAACATAGGCACTCGAAGTGTTCCCTAGAAAAGTCCCATCATTGTTCGGATTTGGCATTGGTTGAGATGGAAGTCTACCTTCTTCTCTTCTAGCCAAAGAGAGAGAAATATGATCCAACCTCTGCTCAAGATGGTTAATAGACTGACCATGTGCATTGACATCCTTTTTTACTTCATCTAGGCTTCTTAGCCTTCCAAGTACCTCGTCCTCAAACTTGGAGCTGTAGCGTGGCTTTTGTTGCCCCTGTCCTTGTCCATCCTCGTTCAGTTGTTTCCAAGAGAAGTTTGGATGGTTCCTCCACTCGGGAGTGTAGGAGTTGGACATTGGGCCCTGGTTGTTACAGCCACCAAAGGAATGTAGAGCATTGACTTCCTCGTCTATAGTATCAACAACCATTGGGGGTTGGCTAGAAGTGCCACCCACTTGATTCTTCATCATCCGCATCGTATCGGCCATCATATTGGGGTCGGTGGCATTGCGTGCGGCAGCCTCGGAGGAAGGTGGAGGAGTGTAGTTCTGGCTGCAATGCCCTTCTTTAGTGGAAGCTCGGTGGCGAGAATTCTCAGCGAGATGCTTAAATAATGGCCATGATTCCTCGAGCGGCTTTGCCATGAACATGCCCCAACAAGAAGATTCTACATTGTTTTGGCTATGCTCTTCAAGCCCTGTGTAGAACACTTGGACAAGCTTCCATAGAGGTACCTCATGATGAGGGTAATCACGAAGCAACTTCTGGAACCTCTCCCACGCCTCGTGGAAGGGCTCGTTGTCTTTCTGGGCAAATGATGTGATGCAACTCCTCATATAAGACAACTTGGCTATTGGAAAGAACTTCTTCAGAAACTCATTCTTTACTTCATTCCATGTGACGAGTTTTGGCTTCATCACATACCACTTGTTGGCCTTCTCTTTGAGAGAGAAGGGAAAGAGCATTCTTCTGATTGAGTCGTCGGTGGCGACAAGAGTGCGGAAGGTGGAATACGTTTCAAGGAATGCGTCGATGTGGTGGTAAGGATTCTCATTCTCCATTCTGTAGTATGGAGAACTACTGACCAGGCATTTGGTCAACCAGTGTGGTGATGGGGGAGTTGTAGTTCCCCGACGTGAAGTAATCATGAAGTGGGCGATGTGGCATAGGTGGCTGAGCGTCGGCATTATGGTTGTTCTCAGCCATCACGGCCTCTCGGTGTAGGTTGCGGCGAGCTTGACGCCTTCTTCTCCCAATCTCGGGGTTGTAAACCACCAAGTCGGTGCAATTTGAATGCATGCTATGCATGCACAGCTGTCACCTACGCAAGTCACAAACAAACAACAAGGAGCCAAGTTAGCGAACCAATATGCAAGAGTAACACAAAGAATAAATAATGGCAATGGTGAGGGTAAAAGGAAAGGCTAAGCTACACTATCTCACTAGGCCGAGCGCCTATATCCCCGACAATGGTGCCAGAAAGCTTGGTGCTCCACTACTAGTGGCCTACAACACCAGCCAACTAAGGTGACTGGGCGCAATCCATGAGATCGGAAGGCACGGGAGATGGGATCTTTGCTTTCGAAATTTATAAACCTACGCTAACTACCTACTTCTACTAGAACACTACCCGCAAGCACACGAGGTTGTGTCGTAGTATAGGAAGGCGGAAATATAAGGGTCGATACATGAAGATAGAGGAGGCACTAGAGTTAGATGGGGTAAGCTACGTTCCTATTACAGAGAGTAAGGTTTTTAGGGTTTAAAAAGTTGGTTGGTTGTTGATTAATCTAAGTGAGCAAGTAGGAAATGCAAAATGAAACTAAGTTATCAAAAGGCTAAATTAGCAATCTAAGTCAACAAGCTATCTAAACAAGAGCAAGAACAAACTACACTAGACTAAGCAATCAACTAGCAATTGAGAGCCAAAGTTAACCACTAATCAAGATCAAAGACCTAAATTAACACTTAGCTAGCAAAACTAGGCAATCAACTAAGTTAACTAAAGCAATTGAACTACACTAGCATTAACAAGCAAACTAGGCAGTTAAGGTCTTAAGCAATTAGATGAAGGAGGTGGGCCATTTGGGAATGTGACCTTGACACTAATTGGGGGATGTCACCATAATAAACAATTAGCATATTTCGTTCTAGACTACCAAACCAAACAACAAGGTCGGTGCTATGAGAATGTACCCTATGCTACTAGTTAGAGAACAAGTGCTAGGTGTAATTCTCATAGGACTTACCAAGTCTAGATCTCTAGGAAGAGTGGTATTAGTCAATTGAGGACCAAGGGTAAGGATGGGAGTAGAGATGAGGATATTTGACCTCATGCCACTAGCCACCTCAGCCTTTAGGAAATCCTAGGCAATTGCACTAATCACACTTATACTAGTCACTTAGAACTCACATTTGCATGTAGGAAGAAGGTGATTATGTAGGAAGATAGGGGGCTAGCTAGGGATCCGAATTAAGGACCTAGGAGCCAATCCTTAGATAGGTACATAGAAACCAAATCATCCTAGAGGCAAATGTCTTAAAAAACCACAAGGCAAGAAATTAATGTAATTAAACAACAATCACATGTACAAGTAATGGGAAATGAGATACAAGCAAAGGCAATCATCACATAAGTGAAATATGTTCATTAAAAATTATATTTCCCCAACATGGTATCAAAGTCACATTTTTGCCCCAAACAGCCCACGAAAGGTGGCTTAGCTATACATGATCAAAATAGAAAGAAAGGAGAAGGGAAAGAGAGTAGGAAACGCCATGGATGCTTGGTGAAGCTTGACTTCTTCAGCTCCTTGCTGCCAGCCACGAGCCTCCTCCTCCAATGGTGCATAAGAGCATGGAAAAAGGGGAATGGATGGATAGAAACCTAGAGAAACTAGGTTTCTATGGTGGAAATGAGTGGAAAGTGGGTGGAAATGGGATTAAATGCACGGAAAGTGGGTGGATGGGAGTAATGGATGCAAGGAGTAGTGAGGGAGTAGCTGGGGAGTGGCCAAGAGGTGCTCTCTATTTAGCCCTAGAAGCAACTAGTGCTTATATAGGAGCTAGGGCTAAGTGGGGTATAATAGGAAAAATAGTGGAAAAGTCTGCTGGAAAGAGGGCCACCACGACCGTGGTGAAGCGCCACGGCCGTGGTGAAGACGATATAACATGGCCGTGGTCAGGTGGTACAGTCATGGTGAAGGGAAGTTAGAAATGAATGAAGTGGATCAATATGACCGTGGCGAGGAGCCACGGCCGTGGTGGGGAGGCTGGGCCACGAGTGTGCTGTGTGGCCACGGGTGTGGCATCTGGCGAACATTCTCTTGTTGATTTCTGGCAATACACATTTCAGTCCTGGGATGTGGCCACTGCCGTGGTGACTCTGGCTTGTCATGGTCGTGGCCGACGGCCATGCCCGTGGTGATTCTGGCCATTTCTACTGTTGGAATTGCTGCTCCTTGGTAGTAAACATAACGGCCGTGGGGCTTGACCACGGCTGTGGTGAAGGCTTGAGCTGGCTGATGAACTTCAAACTTTGTCAATTTCGGATGTCCTTGCTTGGTGATGACTCTTTGGCCACTAGGGTAGGTTGGGGGAGCTTTAGGGCCTTCTTTGGGCCCCTCCATCACATTCATCCATCCATTGTGGTCCAAATACCTAAAAATAGTGCAAAGAACATCCATAAGCACAAATTGCATTGATATTCATATTATGGGGGATAACATGTAATTCTATTACATTTGAATGTGATAAATGTACAAAATGACACAAGATACAACCCTAGAATAGGGTTGGATCAATATGCTAAACGTTGTGTGGATAGTTAGACCATAGTAGGGTTGGTGTCTGGTTAAAAACTTGATCTTGAAATGACGATGATGGTTTTAATACTATAAGTGGATGCAAATCTTGGAGCCACATAGGGTTCCAAATATCTCTGTGACAATTACATGAAGTTAGGGTACCCTTTTTTAGTGTGACAATCTTGAGTACTCCAATATAGATAGTCACCTTAGTAGGTGATCCAAGGAGGACAAAAACTAAAACTAATTAAATTAACCAAGACCATGTCCTAAAGGTCTAGAGTTGTTTTCTTTGGTCATGGATAATATTGATCCACCACATCTCAAATTAGGTGCTTAATTGACCATACATAAAGCAAAGTAGGTGCATGTGGATTGCAACATCAATAGAGCATCAGTGAGAAGGTGTGCAATGGATGAACCCCTAGATGGAAGGGTGAGATCTAATGCCTACATGAAACTATAGGTGAAGTCTACTTCTATAATAGGGATAGAAAAAATGGATCAATGTCCCAAGAAAGAGTTGTAAACTTATAGGAGTCTATTTTATACCATGGTTATGAAACATGATGATGTTTCATATATGAGTCATCAATGAAGGATTTATGTAAAACTTATCCTTGAGTTTCATCATGTTAGGGTCTGAGATGTGTAGAGTAGAATGTAGCCTTATATCATCAAAAGTAGTGTTAAGGGATTTTGTGCAGTTGTGATCATATTAGCTAGGTGAATCACCATTCTAATAAGCATGTTATTTGATTTGGGAAGGTTGAAAATGTAGAGGGTAAACTCTATTAGAATATTGAAGGAAGTTGCCTCATCCCATAGGCATTACTATACTATGACAACATGGCATCATAAAATATCCCAGTGTGTTTTTAGTTTGATTGTATACACTTCTTTATTACTCAATAGTTGGTGCACACCACATGGCCGAAGAAATAAGGGATCCAACTATACTATTAGAACCCTATCACTAGAAGCCAATGTTTGATATAAATTCTATTGGATTGGAATCTAGAAATGAATTAGTTATTGGGTCTTGTCTCTGCATGAGTAATAACCAATGAGGAGGAGCATGTGTGCTTGGCAAGTTCCATAGAAGTCCCATCAAAGTAGAATGGCTATAATTTTCCCTAATTCAGTGTGGTGGATCATCTTCTAAGGAGATTGGATCACTCACCAATTATTATCCATTGAATCATTCGACAAATTTCCCATTTCAAATTCCATAGATGTGGATGTACAAGTAATTCTTATTCAGCTGGTAGCAAATTCATGGTCCATAGAAAGCAATATATGTAGATCCTTCCTTTATGTTTTACTATCAACTTATAAATCCTTTTTCTTCCCACCAAAACAAGACTATTATAATTTACCTCAAACATAAGAAGCATGTAGTCAAGTTTTGGCTAAATTGAGTTTGCATGATATTAGGGGTCATACATGAGTATTCAAGATTCATTAGTAAAAATTGAGTTTTCAAATTAAGGTCATATCATGGTATCATTTTTTTTCATAATTTCTAGTGACATTCATTTTTTCCATGCATAAGCTACTAATAATCAAGACATCATGTGTCAAAAGGCCACAAGAGAAGGACCACATGAGGAGATGAGAAGACTACCTAATCATTATTTACTTGGGTAGCTTAGGGTAGCCCTTAAAGAAGAGATGAGATGCTGGAAGACTCTCTAGGTTTTGACAAAGAACCTTTTGGTCCAGTTTTGGATCAATTAAGGCTAGGTAGAGTGGGGAATCTCATCCACCGTGAAAACGAATAGGATAAATTATGCCAGAACCCTGAGCCTAGACACCTCAACTTTCACCACTATGGATTTTAGGGTTTTTGGGATTCAGGAGACTCAAAAAATTATTTACTTAAAGTAAATCAGAGTGTGTATGATCTGAAATCATCTGTCACAGAACCATTCTTATGTCAATCCCAATCTGACTACCTAGATAGTGGTAAAAGGAGTGAAGCACCCATCCTCAAGTGTCCCAATATTATCTCACACACTACATATAAAATAAGAAATAATAAATCATAAACAAGGGATTTAAAGAAAAAACTAACCCTATATAGGAGGTATTGCAAATCTATCTTTGTCATCAGAGTATATGGAGTGCGGAAGTGATCTAGTCAGTGTTCCATTTGTTTTGCTTAAAATAAAGAAAATCTAGACACAATCATGCAATTGCATGGTACGCTATAAAAAACAAGTAAAACGGTTTATGGAAAAAGAGTATACTTGGCAAGACCTATATTCAAGCAATGTATAACAAGTGATTTTTCAAATCCAACATTAATTCGAGTTAATCAATTAAATTTTTATTACGAGTTCCCATTATGTTGTAATCGAGAAGCATGTGTATATATTTTGTGTGACTCCATTGCCCCAATGCAATGGGGGAGGTCACCAGGCTCCTTCTCTCCATATGATGTAGGAGGCCAATTTACAAGTTCTGCCTCTGAATGAGGATGTCGCTTGCACTCAATATCAACATTATCAACATTAACAAAATCATCATCATTATCAATATACGGGTAGTCAAAATGGGCAACACCATTTATGTTCTTAAGTTTTTCACAAATATATAATATAGGGAAAAATGGAATTCTAATTACAGGTAATAGTATCTCAATCATGTTATATAGCCAAGTATACAATCAAGAGATACATAAAATGTATCTTTAATACAACCAAGGAGGAGATATAATTTCATACCTTTCACTGAAAATTTTAGAGTACAAATCTCAACAAGTATTAGGTCAACCCTTTGAGTCGGACACTAAATCAACAAGATTGGATCAAGGGTCAAGATCATGATATTTGAACATCATTTTTCAATATTTTAGATTAGTGTTACATTTTTCCCATGTCAACCTTAGGGTTAGGCCATCCACTTATAACCAATCATATTTCAATATATCCAACATTATTCAAGTGTCAAGAATATTTCAAGTGTGGATGACCTACCTAGGTATTCTAGGACCATATGTGTTAACACTAACTTTATGATCATTATCCAAGTCCTCATCAATTTGTAGACCATCATCAAGGAAGAAGTTCAAGGGTCTAAATTAGGTATTTCACAAGATTTTGCATGATCATAATTACCAAATCATAATTATAGGGTTGGGACCCATCATCAAGCTTATCACATTAATATACATGATTCATTTTCAAGAGTAGATGAGACAAATAGACAAGATCTAGATTTGTATTTCAATATAATCATTAGAGTAGATTTTAGGGTTTCGAATGATTAAACACCATTATTGAGCCATATGACAAAATAAATGAGTAACAATTTAAGATCTAGAGATATTAGTTCAATCCATAAGTAATTAGGATCCACAAGTAATTTTAAATTATTCTTTGGATTTTTTTGATTAAAATGGATTGCTTGTTCATAATTTATGGAGCTAGGATGCATTTTCTACAATTAAAGGAAGATATGGACATTAAAATAAAATTCTGAGCAGTTAGGAGATAATTACCTTATTTGCGGTGAAAGTGGACCATCTAATTGTACAATTAGAGGGGTAGGATTGTGCCACATAGGCATTGTGGTTTTGTACCCTAGTTGTCTGGTTCATAGGCTAACATTAGTCAGTTGAATCTGGTCCAATCACAGTCTGATTGTGATTGTATTGAATCGGGTCACAACTTCTTTGACCGGAGGTTCACGATCTCTTCCCCTCTTGTAGAATCCTCCACACAATCCCAAGAATAGGGCGGCAGGGCTCACCAAAGTACAGGAGCTTCAAGAGTAGGTGGGGGTGAGAGAGAGCACGAGCAGGCCGGACGAGCTTGCCTCGGCCTCGCAAACTTGATGGAGGGAAGAGAAAGGGGAGAGGAGGCGACGAGCAAAGATGCCCAAAGTGAGAAAGGCAAAGCCACCACAACACAACAGGAGGATATGAGGAGAAATCAGGGGTGCTTGAGACTATGTGCGAGCATGGAAAGGTGGGCTTCTCCTACGGAATGATGGAGGGGTTCCATTTCAAGGGTTTTTATAGCATTAGGACTAGGTTTAGGGCTAAGAGGTTTAGGGTGGTGACCATGCTCGTCGGAGTAAGAGGGGAGAGCAAGGGAGTCATTTTAGTGGTGCAACAAGGTGAGAAACCCAATCAAAGTAGGATTCATTCAGTTTGACTTTGTGAGGGGATCGATTCCTCTAGATTAGAATTTTAAAACGAGGTCAAGAGCGTGAGATTGCAAGTCTCGACAATAAAGACACCTCCCCACTGATTGCGGGAGGTTGATGATGGCCTTACGACCACTAGATTAGGCATGGATCCACAAGAGGAAGATCCAAGGGCCAAAAATCACCCCAGATACCTTGTCTGAATTGCTAACATGGCAAAGCCAAAAAAAAGAGCAAATAATAGGGAAATAAAGGGGTTTTCTATATATAAACTTCAATAATTCATAGAAAATATTAGGAATGTCCAATTGCTATGAAATTTGGACCATAGATTTCGAATAATATGGAGAACACTTAGAAAAAATTTTAGAACAAAATGATGAAGTTTTATTGACCAATTTATGTCTTTGGACAAGGTGCTAAAAGAATCCAATTTGAGGTGTTGTAATGTGTATAAAAACTACATTGATCACTATAATTCATATTTGAGTTTGAATGTTGATTATAAAGACAAGAAAAATGATTTGGGACCATGAGTGAGTATAATGAGGTCAAAAGAGTAATTAATTTATTCTTATGCTAAAATCCACTTTCTCACATCCTCTTACTTCTAAATGATGTAATAACCTTCTCTTTCTCATGGGTGGTAGAAGATAAAGCTTGTGGTGGTTGTTGTCATTGTTGATGTGGTAGTGGCCTCTAGCGTGGTGGGTTCCGATGTTGGAGTATGAATTGTGGCTGAGATGGTGGTTTTTGCGATTGTTTTGGATGGTGATGATATTGTGGAGGGGGTTGTTGGTATGAGTGTGGTGGAGGTCAAGGGAGTTGTTGGTATGAGTGTGGTGGAGGTGGAGTGTGTTGGTTGTTTAATGTAGGTTGTGGATGTGGGGGGCATAGGGGTTAAAAGGTCCTTGGTATTGTTGAAGAGTGGGTACTTATCCTTGTGGTGGGATATAGGCACCTTGAGTAGTGATCACATAGCTACCATCATTGTTCATCTTTGCAATGGGTTGGGAAGACAATCTCCCCTCTTCACGATGGGTAAGTGAAAGCCACATTCGATGAAGTTTTTGATCAAGATGGCTAATCATTTTCCCATGGGAGGACACATCCTTCTTCACCTCATCAAAACTTTTTAACCTTCTAAGAACTTCATATTCAAACTTTGAAGTGTACCATGGCCTTTTTTGCTGCCTTGGTTGTCCTTTCCCTTCATCACCTAGTTTCTTCCATGAAAACTTTGGGTGTTTTCTCTATTTTGGAGTGTAGGAGTTTGATATAGAAACTGGGTTGTTCATGTTCCTAAAAGATCGCAAGGCTTGCACTTCACAAATAGCCTCCACGACATTGGTAGAGTGATTAGAAGACCCTCCAAGTTAATTCTTCATCAAGTTCATTATGTTAGCAAGGATCTTTATCGTTTGAGTATTTGTGTCATCTCTAACCAAAGTCGGAGGAGGAGGAGGAACCCAGTTCTTGTCACAAATCTCTCTCTTTCTTGAAGCTCAATTGTGTGAGTTTTCATCATGGTGCTCAAAGAGTGGCCACAACTCCTCTGGAGGTCTATCCATGAATGTTCTGCTGTAAGAAGAATCAATTGTGGTTTGACTCAATTTAACAAGTCCAGTGTAGAAAGACCACAGTAGCTATCATAGAGGAACTTCATGGTGGGGGTAGTCTTGCAATAGCTTTTAGAATCTTTCCCAAGATTCATGTAAGGTCTCATTTTCTTTTGTATGAAGGATGTGATGCATCTCCTCATATTAGTTAGCTTGGAGATTGGGTAGAACTTCTTCAGGAACATGTTCTTCACTGTCGTCCAGGACACTAGCTCAAGCTTCAACATCTACCACTCCTTGGATTTTTCATTGAAGTAGAAAGGGAAGAGGGTTCTCCTTATGGAGTCTTCAATGGTTGTAGGTGTGCGGAAGATAAAGTAGGTCTCTAGAAAAGAATCAATATGGCGGAATGGGTTCTCATTTTCCATTCCGTAGAAAGTGGGTAGGATTCTAAGAAAGGATGGTGGGATGGGAAATCATTAACCCGACATTTGGTCAACAAGGGTGGCAATGGGCGAGGTGTAGTTCACTGGAGTGAAGTATTCATGGAGAGGGTGGTTGGGTGGTGGTTGGGATTCCCCATTAGGACCTTCCTCAGACATCACAATTGCTTAGTGTTGTTTGTGGCAGTGTTGACATCTTCCTCTACCTATCTTGGGGTCAAAGGGAACCAAGGTAATTAAAGTCGAATGTCTTCCAAGAATGCACACCTATTTCCTACACAAGTCATAAACAAGAAACAATATCTAAGTTATATAACAAGTATGGAAAAGTAAGCAAAAAATAAAAAATAGCAGTGGTGAGGGAAGTAGGAAAACTAAGCTACTTTAACTAGCTAGATCGAGCGCCTCTATCCCTGGCAATGGTGCCAGAAAGCTTGATGCAATTTTCACACACTTGGGATCTTTCAAATTTATAAAGCCCTAGACAAGGTTCACTCTCAATACTACAATACTCACCCACAAAAACACATGATTGTGTGGTATTATAGGTGAATAGCAAGTGAGGGTTTAATCCACAGTGAGCGAGTGCCACTAGAAGCTAAGTTAGCGCAACTATGTTCCTAAAGAATAGGGTAAAGTTTTTAGAGTTTGATGGTGATTTCATTGATTATACTAATGAAGTAAATAATGAAAGGCAAGAAGGGAAACTAGATTATGAGAAACCCTGAGTTAACCCTAAGCCAGAAAATTCTAATTGACAAATAAGGAAACTAACTAAGTATGAGCAAGAGACAGCAAGTAAGTCACACTAGTAATGCAAATTAACACTAAAGAGACAAGTTAAGAACTATAGCAATTAATGACCTAGGCTATCAATAACTAGCAAGATTAACACTAGGAAGCTTGAAAGAACACTACTACTCAAGCAATGCCTAATTATACAAACCTAAGAAATTGACTAAGTTGATATAAAAGAAATTAACTAAACTAGCATTAGCAAGATAAGAGAACAAGAGGCGATTTAGCAATTAATGGGGAGAGTGGGCCATTTGGGGGAATATTACAAGAATCCAAGTTGGGGGTTAACATAGCATGCAAGTCTTATATATACTATCTAGATTGCCAACCCAAACAACAAAGCAAGTGTTGTTTGAATATACCCTACACTACAAGTTGGGAAACTAGGGTTGTGTGTAATTCTAATAGGACGTGGCAAGTCTAGGTCTCTTGGGTAAGTGGAATTAGGGCAATTGAGAGACAAGGAAAGAAATGGGGGTAGAGATTAGGGTGTTTCACCTCATGTTACTCACTATCAACCATTTAGAAAACTCTAGACAATTCCAATAATCACTATTACATTAGATACTTAGATCTCACATATAGTTGTAGGAGAAGGGATTTGTACGTAGGAAGATATGATGGTAGCTAGGGGTCCACTAGTTGGACCTAGGAGAAATTTCTAAGATAGCTACATGCAATCTATTTTCCCCTAGAAGCTAGGTGTTTTCAATCATCATACAACAAGCAATCCATGTTTAGAAGCACAAATTACAAGTAATATAATGGGAAATGTGATAGAAGTAAGAGACAACCATCATAGAATCAAAATATGTTCATTAAAAGTTAGTTCCCCCATCATGGTATTAAAGTAACATTTTATCCCCCAAAAAGCCCACCAAGGGGGCTTCTTTACACATAATCAAGCAAAATAGTAGAAATGAGAGAAGAAATAGGTAGAAGGCCATGGTAGCTTTGGGAAGACCCTCCTTCTTCACATCCTTGTTGTACAAGACAAAACACCTCCCTCCAAGGTCAAAAATAGCATGAATGCACATGGTTTGGTGGTTAAAACCCTTGAAATCTAGGTTTTTGGGTGACAATGAGGTGGAAAAGGAAGGAGGAACGTAGGAGGAGTTCTTCAATTCAAAGGGGAAAAGTAATGAATTCTAGAGGTACTGAACTAGTTTTGGATGCCACTATGGTATATATAGGTGGTGGGGAAGCACTAGGGTAAGTTTCATGAAACCGTTCTTACCCCTATCCAAATCCCACTGCCTAGATAGTGGTAAAAGTATTTAAGAGCCAATTTCAGAGTGGCCCAAAAGGATCTCCCACACTAGAATATATAATAAGAAATGATAACTCATAAAACAAGAGATTTAAAGACTAACCAACCCAAAATATGAAATTTTAAAAATTTACCCTTGTCATCAGAGTTTGTCAAGTGCAGAAGCGATATAGTCGAACCATCATAAAGATCCATTTGGTTTGCCTAAAATCTGGTATTGGGGAGCTCAGGGCCAAGGGAGTGAGAAAGAGAGAGGTTACATGCATGGTGTGGTGGTGGCAAATCCTGAGAGGCCCCTTTATAGCATCAATGGGTGTATGTTTAGGGTTAAAGGACTCTTGGTTGCATCCATGGCTGCTAGAGTGAGATGGGGAAACAAGGGAATCATTTTCATGGTGAAACCCATCATGAATGCCTGTCAAAATAGGGCTACTCAGGCATGAAATCATGAGATGAGGCTTTTTGTTCGCTCATATTTTAAAAGTGGGGTCACATGTAGTTGATTGGAAGGATCAGTCCTCATTGACACCTCCTCGCTGATTACGGGTGGTAGGAGACAACCTGATGGTCATTATATTTGTCCTGTCCTATGTGGGAGCATATGTAAGGGTGGGGTTCGTCCCTCCTTCTACAAACGAATCATTGTCTTAGAAAAAGGTTGAATAAAAGAGCAAATAATGGGATTTTTAGTATAAAACTTCAAGAAATCATAAGAAATTGTAGCAATGTCCAAATTGGATGAAATTTGGATCATAGGTTCACAAAATTGTGTATAACATTTACAAAAGTTTGAGAACCGAAAGATAAAGTTAAATGGATAATTTCACATAAAAAAAATTAAATGGAAAATTATATTTCTTTGAGTAGAGTGATAATTGAATCCAATTTGGGGTGTCATAAAGTGTATAAAATCTACATTGACCGCTATATTTTAAATTTGAGTATCAATATTGATCAAATTGACAAGGAAAATTAAATTGAGATCATGACTGAACATATCTAGGGAAAAATGGAATTGGACAATAATAGGGTAAAATTTCACTTTATCACATCCATCCATCCTTAAGTGGAATTTTGTCCCCAAAATTCAATAACATCCTAAAAAATTTGGACTATCCAATCCAAGTGATATCCTTAAATATTGGAACATCCTCAATTATATAATCAAAATCATGTCCTCAAAATTGTGACCACATCAGCTGTCTCTCTTAAACTTGTATTGATCAATTAAGAGGTCAAAGGATCACACGTCACTAATTGAGTTCACTTTCAAGTCATGTCTCCATACCGAGGGAGAATTGGGATCAAGAGTTTGGATTATACATCATGAATTAAATTGGGACAAGTACTATCAAGATCGTGATGAAAGAGTCAGGATTCAAATATCTAAAATTTTGCGTTGCAATGCTAGGGTTTAAATTGCTATCTGGACCATAGGTGTCATCATTCACCAATAAACAACAATCTAGCAATATTTTAAAACTTCAACATCGATTTGTTCATCAAGTATATTCGAGGTTGGTGACTGATTCATACATATGTATTTTTTAGGAAATTAACCCTAAGCATACAATCAACATTACCATCCTCAAAAATCATTACTGAGTCAACCTCTTCAAGATCTGAGGTTTTGGGGATATAAAAGTTACTAGCAATATCCTGAGTAATCTCAAATTCCACATGGGTGATTATGATCAAGTGTCAAGATTTTGTACATCAATGTTCAGAGTCGAAGTTTAGACATAAAGATTGTAGGTCAAATCATTTCAAAGCTTAGGTTTTAGATTCCAATTTAGACCTTAGGGGAGATCATTCATCAATATTCAATATCCGAGCAACAATTAAGGAATATTCGAGCAACATTTGTGATATCAATCACCAATTCTATTACCATGGTATCAAGGTTTGATGAATGATCTACGCTTAAGATGTTTAGTAATTTATCTGCAAGATATAGTCAACATTGTATTTAAAATTGGGTTTCAAGATCAAGTATTAGCATCGTTATAGACATGTTCTATTTGTGACTTAGGTCAATAAATAAAAATTGGGTGGAAGGGGTTACCTTTCAAAACTCTAAATAATATGAAAATTTATATATAGTCATAAATAGGGCATAAAATTTCAATTTTCAAAGATATGGTGAGTACAAGGTTCATTTCAAAAAGTTACAAAGGGTTACATAATTCACAAATCACAATTTATATTTAGTAATGATTTCATTGGTTCTTTCATTGCTAGTGAGTCTTGATATGGCCTTCTGACCAGTCACTAGATTTTGTGATTGAACATGTCCTCCTTTGAAATTCTAACCTCTATATTTGTCTCCATCTCCATGACTACAGGCTTGGATGTCGGGGTAAAGGAAATCATAGTTATTTGGACTCCTCCAAGAATTATCGATGTTGTTTATTTTGCCCACTTGTTCATAGCATTCATTAATATCTTATTTTTTACTTCTCGAGCATCATCTTTGGTAGTCTCTCTTGGTTCATCCCAATCCTAGGTCTTTTCGCTTTGCCTACAACATCTTAGACTTCTTCTTCAAGAAGTTTCTTATTCTTAGTCATCTTTTCCCTCTCTTCATGTTCTTTCTTTCCAATATTCCTTTTATCAATCTTCCCTTCTCGATCATTATTTGTTGTAGAGAGTCGTGTTCTTTGACTATGGGTTTGTGGGGCCATATGCAAGGTACATCCATTTATGAGTCCTTTGAATCACATAGTTCGAGTTAAGATTATATCAGATTATAGGATATTTGTCTATATAGTTTTAAAATTCATTTCACAATTTTGTTGATTCCCATACTATTCAAAAATAGGGAGAGTGAATATCTGGTCATGATACATTAGAAAATGAAGAGATGAGGAGTCACCCTACTTCAAACTAATAGGTGGTCTTTGTGTTATCCTTAGAGAGAAGATAAGATAATTGGAAGACTCTCTAGGGTTTCAACGGAGAACTGTTAGGTCCAGTTCTGGATCAATTAAGGGTAGGTAGAGAGGGGAACATCAGCCACCATGAAGACAGATAGGAGGTCATTAGGGTGTTGGGGTCTGAGGGAGTGAGCATGAGCTAGGTTCCAAGCATGATGTGGTGGTGGCGAGTCTTGGGAGGCCCTTTTATAGCATCAAGGGGGGTAGATTTAGGGTTAAAGGACACTTGGAAAATCTAATCATGAATATTGGTAAAAATAGGGCTAGTTAGGCATGAAACTATGAGATGAGGCTTTTTATTCACTCAAATTTTCTAATCGCGGTCACAAGCACTTGATTGCAAGTCTCAATCCTCATTGACTCTTCCCCGCTAATTGCTGGAGGAAGAAGACGACATGATAGTCTTTAGATCAGGTCCAATCCATGTGGGAGCATATCTAAGGGCTTGGGTTTGTCCCTCCCTTTGCAAACGGATCACTGAATTGAAAAAAGATTGAATAAAAGAGCAAATAAATGGATTTTTAACATAAAATTCAAGAAATCATAGGAAATTGTAGGAATGTCCAAATGGGATGAAATTTGTACCATAGGTTCACAAAATTGTGTTGAACATTTAGAAAAGTTTGAGAACCAAAATATAAAGTTACATGGACAATTTTATATCTTTGAGTAGAGTGATAATTTAATCCATTTTGGGTGTCATAAAGTGTATAAAATCTACATTGATCACTATATTTCAAATTTGAGTATCAATAATGATCAAGTAGACAAGAAAAATTAAATTGAGATCATTAGTGAACATAGTGAGGGAAAAATTGGAATTTAAAAACAATAAGGGAAAATTTCACTTTATCACAGTAAGTGGGTGTAGAGTTGGAAAAGCAGTGGGAAAATGGTTAGGGTTGCAGGTCATCATAATCGTGGCGATGATCAAGGTCATGGGGATGTGAATTGGTATGGCCTTGGAGAGTGGACGTGGTGTGTATATGTTGTAGGGAGGAGGTTAGTACAGTGGAGTGGCCACAATCATCTTCGGTGGATGGTGCCACGACCATGCTGGAGAGGTGGTGCCTGAATCATTCTTCTTTTCTACTCATGTTGTCTCCAGTAGGCCATGTTAATGGCTGATTTTATGGGTGTGGTGAACTTTAGTCTCCACAGTCATTCTAGTGGCCACGACCATGGTCATTCCTTCATATTTCACGTAGAGTGTTTGAATGTTTTTTGTATCTTTCACCATAGATGTGGCATTGTTCCACATGGGTGAATCAGAGCATCTTCCACGACCGTTGCGGGATAAGTGTACCACATTCATTTTAGCAGTCACGATTGTGGCAGTTGACGTTCAAAAATGCTTGTTTCGCTATTGATTTTGAACCATTGACCGTGATCGTGGGAAAGTACCATGGCCCGCGATGAGGGCCCAACTACTTGACTTTGCTTCAATCTCCTTCAAATGGTTGCTAATTGCTGTGGAGAAAATTTTATATGTTCAAGTGATGCTTGAGGAAGATCTACGTCCAATCTCAGGGTGTAGAAACCCAAGCATCCCATCTTTCTCTCTCCTTTACATCTTACACATGTACACAAATCCTAAAAAACATGCAAAAAGAAGCCATAAGTGTATTTGACATAATAGTTGATATTGGGGGATTGACTTGCAATCTATCTTTGTTTACATGAGATAATAATGCAAAAATACACAAGAGGATGCCCTAAAATAGGGCTGCATCAAGGATCTAGCTGAGGATTCTTTTCATCACCTAAATAATCATATTGAAAATGTGGTGTTGTCATAGAAGGAACCTCCTCATCTACAAATTTAGTGTGGTAAATATTTTATTACATTTATGCATCCTTATATTTACCATAAAACTAACATCAACATCAACAATTCTGGAGAATGAGAATCCTTCACTATATTGACATGAGAATCTAAATCCTCCTCATGAAACTCAGCCTAATAATTGAAGGGTCTGATAGGGACATGGACATGATAAGAGATAGAAAAATAAGGAGGCGGTGGCATGTAATCACATGGTTTAGTTGTACGTCATAATTTTGTAAAACCAAATATGCAACAAATATTGGTTGTTCATAGGACTCTATAAAGGTTGGTTGATCATTATAAATTACTGCACCTAAGAATACAATAGGTAAGGATGGTGGAGCCTCAATTTCTTCTATAATACCACATTCACTCTCATGTTGATGCTTTTTATGTTGACATTTCAAAGTCACTAATGTAGAGAATTATGGAATACAATTGTACATGCCAACCTCTATCTCCATTTCCTAAACAAGTGCCACTATCATTGTATCATGTATCATTTTCTCTATGATGACATCAATTACCACTACAAGGGTCATTACCATTGGCTGCTCCTTCAACTCCTTATAACATCCTAGTGGACCCTCAAATTCCATAGCTTGTTGGGAGAGTAAGAATTTTATATGATATAGTCGTGTTTATAGTCTTTTATGTTGGGCTTCTCTTTTGGCTATCATTTCTTCATGATCACCTTGCATCGTAGCAAGGGTGTCCATCCTCTCACTCGTCTTGGGTGAATAATGATATGTATAGTAAGTCTCTTCACCCTGACCTCCAAAATATTGACAATTGTGATTTCCTTTGGATACATAATCATCTACATGGAATGATTCCTCATGGTAGCCTTCATAATATTGTATCGAAATCAACTTTATATCACAATAATAAGGATTGACATCTTGATCAATGGAGATCCCATGTAGCATTGAATTTAACTGTTGAATTGACTTTGGGTAGTTCCACACATCATGGTTGTAGTAGCAAAAACTTTGACATAGAAAATAAATTTCTACTGAACAATCCTTTGATGTGATGCCTGGAATATATTGGTTTGAACTATCAAACTCCAATAAAAAAATTCCAATGAAATATAGATATATAGTTGATTTTTATTTTTGAAACGAATGGAAAGTTAGAAATTATTTATCAAACCCAAAAGATCATTAAGAAACTAAAAAATATGAGGATGCTAAAAGGAAATTTTGAACCAACTAAAAATTCATAATAACAAACAAAAAATTACAAAAATAAAGTATGGAATTAGATTTGAAAACAAACTAAGAAAGGAAAATAGTAACTTTCAATCTTCCCCTGACAAGAGCAAAAAAATTAATGTAAAAATTATATTGCTAACTAATGCACATATGGAAAATTCTACATGTATCTACCTAAACTAATGGGAAATAATCACCACACCTAAGTGGAAGGATCTTATCACAATGTAACTTTAGGATTGAACCTCAAGAAGAATATTATTAAGAGAAAAATATATATCTAGCCTAATTAGTAAAAAGTAATTAATAAGGATGATTGTTTGAAGATTTGTTTAATTAACTAATTTATTAAAGCAAGAAAGAAAATTCAAACTAAGAAAAATTTATTTTAAATAATGATAGAATTACTGAGAAAAAGAGTTTCATCATCACTACCTACATATCTACTCTCTCACATGGTATACATCACTTGTATATTTATTATATATTGGGGCCAAGGAAATTCCATATCCTTTTAAATTATAGAATATCACAGGAATGGATATGCCTATAGGTTTGAGGTCTCATTACCTATGGATCTAAAATCCTATATGGAGAACACCCTTCTACGTTCGTATCAAGAATTCAACTATTATTAGTTGATGTACAAATCCTAGTTTTCAATGTTTCAATGATTAAAGTAGACATGCATGATGGATAGTAATCAATAAAACATGCATTAAACAATTAATAAAATATCTAATAGTTCAAACAAATAGTGGTTCACAATCGAAGATTACATATACATGAATCAGGGCTAGTCCTATACCCTAGTAAGATAAACTTATCTCTACACATGTTCATGATACATGATAAAAGAGAGAAAAAGAAGCTTATGGAGACCACCAAGTTTTATAAGAGAAGCCTTGTGGTTCACAAAACTATGCTCCAAATGACAACTACACTATCCAATCATGTCCATTGATGGAGTGTATCCCCACGTCAAGTTGCCAAATTTATCTCTAGGTTCCCCTATGATGGATAGGGTTCAAAATGTATGTAATGATATGTCCTCTTTGGATGTGTATTTGTATCTTTAATAGCATGTCCCATGCTTTCAAGTTGATATAACATAATTCAACAACTATGAGCAGTTTTCTAGAGATTTACAAATTTCAAAAAATGACAACATTTAGGATTTCTTAGGATGAATGTGGTATGTCAATATCCCATACATAGATAATTGAACTATGGCATCCGACGTATTTTGAATATCCCCATTTTGGAATGGGATGTGAAATCTAGAGACGTTTTACTAATTGTTATGCTTTAATGATCTTCTCTCCAATTGATGGAGTTGGGGAGTGAGGATTTAATATTTGGCTTACTTAATGGGAATTCATATTGTATTTATGACTTGTCCACTTCCCCTTTCATCAATTCTATGACTTCTTTATTGCAAATTAAATACAAAGTTTGAGTTTTTATCTTCTCTTTGCATCAACCTACCAATTAAACACAAATTCAAGTTAAATACAAAAACTACTAAAATGCTAAAACAAGTGAAACCTCAAGTGAAATGAAAGAAAAATATGTAAAAATAAATCCAAGATGTAACAAGGAAAAATGATAAGTACACATTCAATTAATTCATTGTTTGGAATGTGAAAAATGTTTGAAATCGCAATATGATAGAGCCAATCAAGTTGTATTTAGAGATAGGAGTTTGTTGATTTCAGCATTCTTATACCTTTGGTCGTTCAAGAAAGAGATTTTGAGAATCATCGACAATGGGTATGGATGGGGTGATCACCAACATAGACCAAGGCAGTAAGTGTGGCCTTTTTCTCTCTCCAATATTCTAGGTTTGATTTTTAATACCCAAATGTTTTAGGTTAATCATTATGACATATGATCTGGATCAAGATTGCACATATGTCTTAACATTGGAAGGAATGTTGAGACTTATGAAAGGATATACAACTCTCAAATGGAAGCATTCAATAAGTTATATGGGATAAGAAAAATTATCTTAAATCATACATACAAAGTCAATGACAACGAACCTAAGTGTCTGTCCCTATCATGGTATTAACAAAGAACCCATGTAGAAGCATAAAGTGTAGCATACATGAACATATAACATGATAAAATCAAAAATCCTAATTGATGAAGAAGGAGTGAGTTGCTATCTGAAGAAGAAGAAGCACGATGCTACTGTAATGGTAATGTCGCTGGACATACTCTAGGACTAGATATAACATTGCAAACCTTCCTTCCTATATAAATTGTTGTTGACATGATCTTACAGTTATGGGGTTCAGACTTTAACCTTTTTAATTTTGTTGCCTTATCTGTCGCTTTGATTTCCCTAGAGTGGTATTAGAGACACATCAATTTACAGTGTATCTAGGATTGAGTCGATATGATTGGATTTATTTTATTTCATACGATGTGAATATTAAACTAATTAATATGCATATCTGATTAATTACCACATATGTTCCACAAAATTTCCATGATGTCCAGATTGTGTAGTGGTATCGATCTTGATTGTTTTTCCAATCCAGTTGTCGATGCTATCCAGTAACTGGTTTTGGTAGAGATAGATCGACATATTTGTGATCCTTTCCCAAATGACCAAATTCCAAGGAATCGGATCAGAAGGATGAAGGGTTGGGGATCAGGATTTGTGTAGATAGATAATGGTTGAAGATCATCCATCACTCCCCATTCATAGCTTTCATGAAGTGATCATTGTTTGCAAGTTGAAGATATAAAATATCCCATATCCAGATGAATTTCTCAGAATTCCTCAAATGGTTTCCAAAGGACAACGATCCAAATCATCAGAGTATTGAATCTATCATTGGAGTTGACGACCTTGACAACGACTGCAAACTTCCATGGTTTTACTAGTAGCAAAAAGGTTGTAGGATTGACTATGATTGAAGGTATGCTCCTATTATGATCAATAAGTATGTATGTGTCTGTGAGATTGTATGGCGATACTTGCACCAAGGATGAAGGTGTTTTGTTGGATCTTTCTGTCATTGCTTCGTTGTATAATTCATGGTTCATAACAACTGGTTCCTCCATCGAAGAGTTGGGGTTCTCAGTCACAGACATTGCAGAGTCACCTGTGGCACAATCTGTATCCATTGGAGGTAAAGGACGATTGACACTGCAGTTGCCATCCAATCCCTTTAGCCCTCGATATTTCCCTCTAGTTGTCTACTTGTTTCTGCAATTAACCATATTTGAACTTCTAATTATTAAAAAAAATCAAATTTCCTACCAAATTCTTATCTAAAAAATTCATGTTCTCTCATATCTAATTTTCTGCTATGTCGTAATTTTTCGTAAGCAACTATCATAGTTCCCTCCAAGTATACCCTAGAGTTTCCTTCCCCTATTCCATATTTTAGTCCAATTATTTAAGTACATTTTCTTTCAAGTAGTCTCCTTCTCTCTGTCTTCAGCCCGATCAAGAGGAGAGGCAAGTGGCTTTGAATATATATACATTTTTATTTCTCATCCCCTTACATTCCCAATCCTTTTCCATCAACTTTTGTAACCAAACACACGAAATCTCCCCCCCCCCTCCTACCAATCAGGCTCCCACTGTCTCAACTGCCATCATGACCACCATAGTGCCAAGTAAAGTTTCAAAGTGGAAAACAACAAGTTCGGCGGTCCCTTTTAGATGGCAAAATTGAGCCCTCTTTCAAAGATAGTGACTTCAATAAGTGTTTGCATACGGGCTGGATAAACAGTGAAAGTCAATGGTGTAGTAGGCACAAGGTGTGATATTGTAGCATAAAACTACACAGCAAATTCACAACTAGTGTGATTACGTTTAATCAGACAAACCTAAACTATTCGTATGGCGAATGTGAAGTGGTGCAATCTCGCAAATAGTAGAAAAAGCATAATACAAACTCGAAAGTGAAGTGCCCATTGATAATTGATAATTAGGACATGCTACACGCCTTTACTTACAAGCCTCGTCGCGGACGCGACGCTATTGTAAAGTTATAAGAGAAAAGACCATTAATGTCAATGTATTCGCATGTACGCCAATGTATGGGATGTCTCAAGAAAAAAGAACGTTAATATCAATTGCAGACTTAGAAGACATGATTGTGACAGGGTTTTGTGTAGACTGAATCCACCGGTCTGTAGTCACTCACTAGTTAATACTAACAACTTGCTCAACTGGTAAGCTGCAAACGAACGGAAGCTAATTTATTGGTTGCAAAAACGTGCGTGGGGGTGGTGTTGACTTATGTGACAAATAATTTTCTTGTCGTATACCACTGAAAATATTAGTTACTTGGAAACATAATTTCATAAAACAAACGGTAAATGTCACACTGGAGATTCAACTGTGTTTCCTTCTAGTGGGTCGCTGATCGTGCATTGTGCTAGTTATACAATACAGCCGTGGACTTTTATTTGTATTATTAATCATAATTTTTATCCACATGGGTATTAGGTCTTAAATATATTCTAAGCCCAATCCATCTTTCGTACAGAATACATCAACTACATACAGTTATTTATGACTTGGGTCCTACTTAGACTAAGACGCCGTTAGGATTAAGACTCCAATTGAGGATCGCTCACTATTTGCAACATAGAATTTAATTTCATATCTAGTTTTTACTTGAATTTTAACTCCTAGAGGCAACTTCATGTCTTGGAGTCGTACCGAAGAACTGTTTTCCCTTTTATTAATATTATCATCTATGAGATTCTCTTTGTTTGATTTAGAGCATCCCTCCTTTGTAGAAATTTTTGTTCTTCTCCCGTATATACTTAGGTATCTTAAATCTTCAAAAAAAAAACTTAGGTACCTTAACCTACCAACATAAACCTTAAATTGATTGGTTATGAAAAGTATATGTTTTGTTTCTCTTCGTACAATTAATGTTGGCTATTATGACCTCATTTGTTATCAATTTAATCATTACAAATTTGTATGAGAGTATAGGTTATAAACATGATGAAACTCAAAATTAAGAATTTTGACTGCACAATTAATTTAGGGTTATGAAAATTGAAGATGCATGGTTTTATCCTGCAATCCCCCAAATAAATTGGTTTTATCCTGCAATACATAACTAAAACTAGAAACTATGACATTGCAATCTACCCAAATAAAAATGTTTTATCTTGCAACACTTCATTGAAACTAGAATCTATGACAAGAATATTGCTTACAAATGGAAGCAATATATGAAAAAAAGGTTGTCACTGTCATCCAGTTGTTGTTTACATTGACGGTTCTTCATGAACTTTATAAAAGTTAGTGGTAAAACTTAATGGAAGAAAATTGAATCTCTCTAATGATTAAGTTCATCTTAAAATATCACATTATAAGCACGATCTTACTACAATGTCGGTTCCCATTTTTCACATCAAAATGGAAAATTACTCCTTGTGGAATCCCATCTACTTAATCTATAACAATTCTAGAAATCATGGCTTTCGTTTATTCTATCACACATGTTTTATGAGGGACTGGTTCTCCACTTGCAATGTATTTTAAGGTGGACTTATAATTAAGGTTGATGATTATAGGTACTAGACTATCAGGATAGGATCCATTTATATAAAAATATTTGATGGGATATATTTAGCTATATCAACTATTTATATTTTTTAATGTCTTGCGAAAACACAAATATCCTTACACATACTTGAGGAGAAAAATGGTTCCAATGCTAAAAGAAGTGGAATTATGTTTACGGTGGACTCATAATTAAGGTTGATGATTATATGTACTAGACAATCAAGATCGAATCCATTTTCATAAAAATATTTGATGGGATATATTTAGCTATATTAAATATTTATATTTTTCAAGGTTATGCTAAAATGCACATCTCATTAAGCATACTTGAGAGAAAAAAGGATTCCAATGCTAAAAGAAGTGGAATTATGTTTTTTTTAATATGGAAATGTTGTTATTAAGGGTATATATATTTTTTGACAACTAGAGATTAACTTTTATTCTATTTGCACTCTAGTGCGGAGAAAATAGTGCTTACACTGACATCATAAACACTCAGTAGGTAGCTAGGAAACACTCATTAGCTAGCTAGGTCAAACCGAGTGAAAGGTACATGGGGCACCAAAGGCAAGGGTATGCTTGGCTATTAGATCTATTGGTACATTTAGAATGTGAAGTATGTGATGTAGTTTGTGCACAATGTCTCTTCTAGCAAGAGTCCTTTCTCTTTGGGCATGCATCTTGAACTTAGGTGGGGTGCCATATATTTTGGTGAGGTCGTCGATTGCTTGTTGGGAATCTAATAGAGCATAGGAGGACTAATGCATCGGCTTGTTAATTTCTAGGCCTTGTAGGATTTCCTGGACCTCTGCCTCCATAGCAGAGCTAGTAGTTACGAGAACACCTTTCCCAAATAAGGTAGCACCAATGTCAATGAGAGCATGGGTACCAATAGAATCTTTGGATGTCTCCTAGTGGAATGCAACATCAACAAAGATGTAGTGTTCTTGACATGCCACCTCTTGGGCATGGGGTGTCACACGCTTATAATTTTGGTTGGGAGGTGATGCCAGGGTCAAGATCATTGTTATCCATCACTGAATGAAGTTTTCTTGGGTAGACACAAAGGTTGGTATGCATTGATGGATGAGAGCATTGCGACACTATCATATATGGTAGCATGAAACAACACATATGGTTTGTGTAATTGGATTATCAGTCTTCCCCACAATGCAATGTGATATCCAGTCATCTTCAGCTAGACTGAGGATGTTATAGGCGATCAACTGTAGAGTCAAAATGGCTTTGCTTGGAGGGTAGTCACACAGTGCATGCAACAAGGTATCACATTCATTATTTCAGACCCCATAGGTTTCAGGGATGTCAATGTGGTGGAACTATTTTTCAACATTGGTAAGAAGAGCTTTATGCTGGAGTAGCCAAAGAAAGACCGTTAACTATTCTAGTAGATTCAATGTCCATATTCTTTTCCAATTATTGGTAATCATGGCTTCTTTATTTGACTGTCTACATCTATATGTTGAACGTGAAGAGCAATCCCCATGGGTTCAAGATTCCATGACCAAGAATCATTACCTGAGGAGGCCAATGGAGCAGGTGTAGCAACAATACCACTCCAAAATCCCTAGAGAATTTTGTTATGAATGAAATCATAGTCCCATTAGACATTAAGGCATGCCATGAAATTGGCTACCATGTCTTGTAGATCGCCAGGGATGTGCCAGTTGGGTACAATGTCGGTAACCGATTTCCTCCCAATCCATCATTCATGCCAAACATTTGTGGTCGATCTCTTGTTAATGACTATGTGACTAAGTAGCTTAATATCACCAATATGTCTCATGATGAAGCTCCATGTAGAAGAATGTGATCGTGCTGCAAAGAATATGCCCCAAAAATATTTGTCTTTCATGACTTAGACCCAAACCTTAAGGGTTCGTTAAGAAAGACCCATATATTTTTTAGCATTAGTGCATGGTTCTAGTTTCAGGATTCCTTGATGACCAAAACTCCATTATGTTTGTGGGTTGACACTTTCCTCTAAGAAACCTGGGAGAGCTTAATGTTGTCTTTATAACCATACCAGACAAAGTTTTTTATATGTTTATTGGTGTTGTCACATAGTTGTGGTGATAGTTTGACATATCTCATTGTACAAGTAGGGATAGACTGGAGGGTTAATTTAGCCAAGGTTATGTGGCCATCTAGGGATAGGTGCATCATATTCCAACTATTGATACACTTCTATATGTTTTCCAATGAAATGGTCATGTGTAGCTTTGTTCAAACAATGGTGGAGGATTGACAATCCAAGATAGTATCCCAGACCAGTTGAACCCCAATTTCCCGCAAATGAAGTGGATCTCTGGGTGAGGTGTGCTACTGGAAAAGTAGCAGTGGGACTTCACATTGGAGACGAGTTGACCTGAAGCTTTGGTGAATTATTTCAATATATGTGATACAACATTCGCTTGTGTTACTGAGGCCTCACCCATGAGGAGGATATCATTGGTAAATAAGATGTGGGAAAGCTTAACACCTCCCCTCCTGATGGCCAGATGTTTGCATATACAGGCTGCAACTGTAGCAATAATAGCTTGACTTAGTCATTCCATACACATAACAAAAGAATATGTGTTAATTGGGTCGCCATTCCACACACCCAGATAATCCTTGAAGGTTAGTAAAGGTGTACCCTCCTAGTGGATGGAGGTGGATCCCAAATTAATGATTTGCATGATAAGATTGTAGAGTTTTTTCTGACATAGTCCTTCTTGTAAGGGTTTCATGGATGAAGGCTTTATTCATTGTATCAAAGGCTTTTGATGGATCGATCATGATGAATATGATGCGCTTCTTGGTTACCTAACTCCTCGTTGTATGGATCACCTCATGGACAAGGAGGATGTTTCTCGGAAATTTCTTTCAAGGATGAAGCTAGATTGAGTTGGTGCTATCCAAGAATCAAGATAAGGTTTAATCCCTTCAACTATCATCTTTGAGATGAGCTTAAATCATCTGTTATTCAGTGAGATGGGGTGAATTTCTTTGCACATATTTTGAGCCTCGACCTTCAGTATAGGAACCATATAGGCATCTACAAAGGAGGCATCTATCCCCTCATGAGTGAAGACTTCTCCGATGCCTTTGGGGGGCATCTTGAAGATGACTCATTTAATTTCCTCATCAAAAGGGATGGCCCAGCATGCAATTGAATGCCTCATAATATACCCCATGGAAGGAGCTAATATAGTTCTCAATGCAATCGTGATCTATGGTGTGTTGTTGCATCATGAGGACTCTGAAGAAACAGTAGAGGAGTTGTTTGATCTCATCAATATTGTTGACCCAAACGCCAGCCTCATTCTTCAGGCTTGTAATTTTGTTATGGTGATGTCTACCCTTGACATATGACTGTTAAAATTTGGTATTTTTGTCCCCAAATTGTAACAAGTCAATGTGGGCTCACTGTTACTAATCTGCCTCCCCCTTTAATAGGATTTTGTGGAGATGGATTGACGGGTCATCAAAAGTTGGAGAGTTTTGGAGTTGATATGATAGTTGATGTTTGTTGATACAGGCGAGCATGTTGTTTTTCTCCTTTCTTTACTTTTTAGTGTGATTGGTGTCCCATTTGATAACATTCGGTCAGAAGTTCTTGAGTGCATCTTGTAAATTCATGTCCTATGACCATTTAGGTAGTAATTGGGTATGGAACTCAGGGATTAAACTCCAACTCACTTTGGTTCCAAAATTGTAGTGTTGAGGTTCTTTTTTCCCACATGACAATAGTACAGGGCTATGATCTGAATATAGCCTTTGGAGCACTGTGATTGAGGCAATGTCAAACTTATTGAGTCATTGCGAGTTTGTGAGGGACTGATCTAGCTTCTCAAAGATATTCAGGCATTTGAAGGTGACGGGCAGTCTTTGGGATCTCAATTCAGCCAATCCTGTTTGGAGTAGTGTTTCTTTGAATCTGGTAGTGGAGTACTTGTCAAAATACTTTCCCCTTTTCTTTTCACTGGTGTTTAGCATAGTGTCAAAATATCCCATTACAACCCAAGCGTCATGAATGTCAAGGGAGAATTTCTCCAACCATTCACATAGAAACTTATGTTTGGTTGGATTCGTGCTGGCATATACAAAGGTAATGTACCAAGAGTTATTTATTTTGCAATGGATGAACTATTGATGAGTGAGGATGATTTCAACACAACAACGATATTGGTCCAATGAGATCCAAATGCCACTAGAGAACTTGATGGATTCAACCTTATGAGTTGAGTTAAAACCAAGTTTCCTGATGATTTTAGAAGTAGTATCACCACTACATCGTTGTTAAAAAATTTCCACGATATTCAATTTATGTGAGACTTTCATCTCTTTAATGAATCTTACCTTCTTGTTAGAGCGAGCACCATGTATATAATACCAACATATATTCATTGGGTAACAAATAGGGAGTACTTACTATAGTGTCGGACATAGTCCCAAGGACTATTATTCATCCTCCAAATTCATGTTTTCACTTTCAGTAGTGGTTTCTTTTGGCGGTAAATTGAAATTGAGTGCCTTCTAAGTGAGGTCACTCAGTTGATGTTTTCCCTCGCGAGTGTCCTCCTGGTCACCCGTTCTGCCCTTTTTCCAAACTATTTCCAGTCTTGGAACTAATTGGATGAATATCTTGTGATTTCTCAACATCACATATCCAATATCACCCTTGCCCAAACGCATTGAAGCTTGCTTGGGTAGGGCAATTGGTATTGTGGACCTAGTAGTTTGGAATTGGTAATGGTTGTTGTTAACAGGGATGTTACTCTGGTGTCCCTTTCTAACATTATTCTTTGTGAGTGTGACTATAGAGTCTGTGCTTTTTGTAGCTTCAATTTTCTTGCCTTTGTTATTTGATTTCTTGCTACCTTGTTTCTACATGCCTTCAATAGCTTTTAGTCTATTCTTCTTCTACTTGGATTTCATGCAAAGGAGTGTTTCCCAATCATCCTCATAATTATCAGTGGCCTCATTCTCAGATATTATTATTGTGCTATCCTTGCGGGTGTGGGTGGGTTTCCTAAGGGGGGCTTTGCTTCCTACTTTCTTGGGTTTATTATCATTTACTTGGGGCCGATGGCACTTAGGTTTCTTATCATGGATGGCCTTTGTGTACGTGATTCTAGGCATCTGAATTGGTACATATGTAGACTCTAGATCATTGGACTATGTTGGGGCTTGTTGCAGTCTGTCTCATTATGGCTTAGGTGGACACATCTCATGCAATCCTTGGGTGGAATTTCATACTCCAGGCAGAAGTGTTCCACATTGATAAAGATTGTAGACAAGAGAGGTTTGGTAGTGTCCACTTCAACAACTATTCTAGAAACTTCCCTCTGTTTCTCATAAGCATGTTAGTTTCAATCTTGATGGTTTTTTGATCACATTACCAATGTGATTAAGAAGCTGATTTTGATAGATGAACACTGGGAGGTATGTGACCCCGACCCAAACAACCAATTTCCTTGGAATTGGATTAGAAGTCCTAAAGCTTGAGGTCCTTGACTTGATGTGTAGATAGTTGCCAAAGATTGTCCATGGGCCACCTATGACAACTTTTTCATATTCAGTGTGGTGTCCCAATTGGATAACTAAATATCCATTCTCCAAATCAATAACTATGATTTGCGTCATGGGCTTCTAAAGAATACAAATCTTGTTGACCAATGCTTAAAATCAATATGATGGCCTTGACAATCACTTTGTGTTGCCAACATTCTAGGATAGGCTTGATAAACTCATGCTTGATAGAGAAGGATGTGAGGATGCCGCTCAGATCGACTTGCATGTCCAATTTAGTCAGATGGTCCACTGATACTAGGATGATGTATGATAGAAGTACATCGTTGTTTCCAACCAATGCTTGCTTATAGGACTTCTTGGGTTCAAATGATGAGTTTCCTGGATCATTCAAATCAATATTCAGGAACACTCCTTCATGGGGGTTTCCCTCATTTTGTAGTGGTGGCTCTATCTCCATAGATTGGCCAATCGTCATAGGGTGATCTGTCGTGTTTTTTTATTTTACTGGTTGTGTTTCCGATGGACGATCAAGCTGGCCTTGACCAATTCCTCCCCGGCTACCTCCACAACCTCCATGGTTCTAAACTCTAACATTGATCTACTCAAAGATGACTCTCCTATGATAAAGGGTATAAGATCACTTAAAAGTATATGAATTCTTATTAGGGATATCACCATTGTCTTTTATGTGGTTGTTTCTTGATACACTTTCAATCTTAAAACAACATAGTTGTTGAAGTTGACACTTGGACAGATGAGTAAGAAAGGTCTTCCTATCCAAACAAAGACAAGACTTTTAAATGACAATACTATTAGGAAGTTAGACATCTAATACAATTACATGATGACAAACAAAAGAAAGTAATCTTGTCTATAATATTTGAACTAGGATTATCATTTACTACATTCATTTTGATATATAGGGTACCTCTAAGGTTAGATCGAATGGTGGTTATATATACTTGGTCACGACTTTACGTAACTTTTAGTGGAATATTTGGCTTCTATTGTTGAAACATAGATATGATGATATTGCAAATATTAAATGCGGTGTAATTTGAATTAAAAACAAATTGGCAAGTGTGTCCAAAAAATTAATGATATACAATCCAAAATTTCTTATTTTCTTCTAGTGATATCATCCAAAATGATACAATATCCAACCATGACACTCTTAGATATACACCAAAATAAAATGGTTGTGGAGAATATGATAAAAAATCTCTTGGAGAAAGGAATATGCTTGTTGACTAATGTTGATCTTAGGAGAGAATATTAAGTGAAAGATATTTGTATTAGTGTTATAGTTATAACCTTACTCTGTTTACCCTTCTCATCTTTAAAATTATAAAATTGGTTTGTTCAGATCATCCTATAATTTTATTGTCTTTGTATTTTTTTTTACTTAGATCTACCTATTTATATAGATCTCAACCCTAAGACCAAGAAAATATTTTTTCTAGGTTAAGTTTAAAGTTTATAAGGGTACAAGATCTAGTTTCCTTAACCAAAATGATATGATCTATAAGAAAATTATACTTTTTTCCAATATAGGTTACTAGAGTGTAATTGGAAAGTATAGCTAGTTAATAAAAATCAACCACCATAAACATATGTCACATTGAGACCACTATTTACCAATCAAAAAGACACCTCATAAAATATCGAATATGAGGTTCCCATAGAGAAATGATATGATATTACTCTAAGAAGATAAAGAACACAAATTAATCCACTTTCATGAAACTTGTATTAAATATTTTATTATTCTTATGCATGTAGAGAGGATATTGGTGATGTCGGGGAGATAAATACTTAATTTTTTTTATGGTAGATGATGACTCTGCTATGTGGATATTTCATACAACAGAAGAGGTATAATCTCTTAAAACAAATTAAACTAGTAAGGTTCACATTTCTCTTTATGGAAAGAATTTTTTTAAAGTAAATTAGTGTTCATGAGAAAAAAGAAAGTTGGTTCTAGATATGAAACCATAAGGTTCTAGGTTCTACTAGATACAAAAGTTAATTTTAAAGTGGAAGGTACATAATATAATAATTTATTTTATACTATAGTCAAACACTCCACTCAAGTTTTGTTTATGTCTTTAATTATTTGGAGCTTGATATAATTTATAGTAAAACAACTTTTCTATATGATGGTGAATGAGAATATTTATATGTAACAAGCTGATTGTCTTAATCAAAAATAGGAATCACAAACTATTCTTACTGAGAAAATCCCTAAATGAATTGAGGCTATATCCTAGAATGTGGAACAAGAAATTTTATAAGTTATCAATTTGACATAGCTACTATAGTAAATGATATGATTTGTGTGCCTACATAAAGATGGTTAGTGATAATACTATAATCTCCATGTTGTGTTATTTTTGTGATATACTCATTCTAGAAATTACTTTTATAAAATTTATATGAGCTTTCTTCTCAAATGTAAATCTAGAAGGACATGGTATCTAAAGAAAAGTATGGATGGAATTTTTTCAGACACCAAAAAGTAGGAAAATTATCAATGATACATGCCCAAATTTCCTACTTTTCATCATATATTATTTCCAAATTTTCATAGTTGATCAGAAACATTTTAGTTCTTTCTTACTTATGTTTAGTTTTTATGTTTTGATGAGTACTTTCTTTATTTCATGTCATTTTATATTGTAATTATGAATAAATTGAGAAAAGATATGCATGGATGGAGTGTATTCACAACACCATTATAGGGGTTTTCACGCATCCAAGAATTATAAGATGTGTTTTGTAGAACTAAGCCTACCATTTGAATGTAAAAATATTATGGAACACACATTATAGAGACACATGACCTCTAGTCAACCGACTAAATGGTAAGTGGATTGCTTATCAATTGAAAATTAAAGTCTAATAGGGACATTTCATATATTGACTGGGAACATAATTTGTCAACTGACTGAGTTTTTATGATCAAAGTGATCCTTTAGAAAGTCATTTGGTCGAATGGAAAGTCCTTTGAAATTTTTTGGACAAGCCATACAATCGATTTGTTTGCCAACTGATTGATTGGGCCACTGAAAGTCAGCAAAAACAATTTAGATTTTTTCTAAAAACCCTAAACTTGAAACCAAAGCCACCAGATCTTATAAATACATGTTATTAACTAAAAGGAAGGATATTGTACATCTTTAAGTAAAAAATGATGTGTATGGTAGAAGTAAATATTTGACGGAAAGCAAGGAACATGAAGGAGCATATTTAACCATATTTCAGACTCTTTGACATCCAGAGAGGGAGAAAATGAAAGATTATTTCTGACTCCAACGTAGAATGTGTTGTACCTTCTTCTTGTATCATGTCTTTGTTATGTACATCTTAAGTTATGCATATTCTTCATTGTAATCATGTCTATGTGCAAGAAGATAATCTAAATAGACCAAGGAATGGGACATATTACATGTTTTAAGGAGTTTGATTTTTTTTTGTTACTATATATTTATTTAATTAATATTTATGTTAGTATAACATCTTCCATAATATTATCTTTTCATTAACGTAAAGAAGAACATGAAAGGATGAGTTTGGGTTAGATTAAGTAAAAACGTTTTCTCTCATATATAAATCCAAAGAAAAATTATACTTATATTTGAATCATTATTGGAATAGTAGGGTTCACAATTGTCAAAATACATATTTCCTTTCAATAATATATGTTTCTCATATACCATTATAATGATTATAAACTATTTTAGAGAAATTCAATGTATCAATAATTGATATCTTTGAATAGTGTTTACATCAAACTATAAGAACATGTTGGTGAAACTGCATACCTAAATCATTCTATATGTTGTTAGAATCCTAACCTTGATTATTTTACCAACATCAATTTATAACCTATTAATTATCATTCTCATAATTTATTTGCCTAATTAATCTAATAAAAAGTCATTATAGATTCCTTGTCGTAGAACTGTTTGTTACGCAAATCCTAACACCAAATGACAAGCAAGTCAATAGAGATAGGACTCAAGCATCCTCTATATAATGGTAATATAAAAGTTGGAATGTAGAAGTGTAAAATAGTATCATACATAAACAAATAATTTGATGCAAACACCAACATATTCTAGACAAAAAAAGCATATTATGCAAATTGTTTCATTAGTTAATGTCAGTTAAATTTAAAAAGTAAAATATACAAGTTTTATCATGTACACTAGTTGGGATATTATGACATGTGTGGATTATAGGGCAGAAAGATGAACATATTTAATGGTTATGTAACTTTAAAAACATTTGCTTGGGCCACCACAAAGAAAATAGAGGTCATCTAATATTGGTTCAAGGATTTCAAAATTTCCTCTAAACAAATAGTGTATGTTGCAAACTCTAGAATGTTCTTTGCTCCAACAAGCCCACCTCATATTGATAATTTATCTGTAGCATATATGACATCCATAAAACCAAATATTTTGTCAAGAATATGTGTTTTCCCATTGTCAAATTCATAGTTGATAACAAAATGTGTCATGAGGTTCTTGATAGAGTGAACACCAGAGTTGGGGCTTGGTCAGCTAAATGACTCTCCTCTGTAGGATGTGCCTACCTTGCAAAATCAACATTAAATGTAATACCCACATACATCATGTAGACTACAAATGTATGGATCAACATATATGATAAAATTGATAGTATCATCTGAAAATTCACTTGAAGGGGTAACCAAAAGTTACACCCCATGACCCTAGTAGGTTGGGAAAAGGTGACCTTTAAGACTAACATAGGGAATGGAATGCATCCATCATACTTAAGAATGCATGGTATATAAGTACCTATTGAAACATTAAGTGGTGTCAAATAATAGAACCCACAAAAACAAACATATAATGTATCTATATTGGGATGTTCCGCTCTATAATAAAGAGACATAAATATTGAGAACTCCTACATCATGCCTTTGAGTGAGAGTAAGTCTTTCATCTGGATAGATAAATGGTGGAGATATGGTATTGTATCATATTACATTACTGCAAAATATATCTCGATAACATGTTAGACTTACTTCTTAGTAATTTGGTGAATGATAGTGAAGATTGTAATATCAATTTTCTCACGGAAAGGCTATCTGGTGAGATAATAGTTCAGATTGAAAGGATCACACCTCCTCATAGAAATCTAGGAGACTATACCCACATATGGATCCATGTAAATCATGGGAACTTTACAAATAAGAATATTTGCCATCTGTTGTGTAAGAATAGGGACATACCTAAACCAGGAGAATGGTTAGAGATCAAACAATAGATATTTTCAAAAAAATAAAATACTTCATGTGGACAATCACTCATATAGTAACGTTGACTAGTAGTCAAAGAGTGATCATGAGTTTGATAAAAGAATCTATATTTGGCAAGTACATTAGGGGAGAAAAAACTATTTTGCATGCTCTATTAGTCTTTTGCTACACAAAACTAGTATGTAGATTCATAAATCCAACCACTAATCAGTTCTGGTTCTTCTATATGGAGTTCACAAATTGTCTTGCATGTAATATAAAGGCAAATGATCCACATCGTTAACTCTTTATGCTTGCATGTAAGTATGTGTCGAAATTCAAGGATAGAAATATATTCAAAAATAGCACTCTGGTTGTGGAGCATCAATCCAAATTCATCCTATAGGAGTATAGACTAACCATAAAAGCTTGGGAGGAGGATACAACTAGACCTAAAGTGACCAATCCTCTAAATAGTATTTTTTAGAGCAAGGAGCTATGAAATTGAACATTGATGCATCTTGGACAAGAGAGAATCAACTATTGTTGTATGTCACGATGATAAAGGTGGATGGTAAGATGGTATAGATGAGAATGTGAAGGTGGACAGTAGGCTTGAGTCAGAGATGATGGTAATCCACATGACCACCAAGATTGAAGAACAGGGACTACCACAAGGTCATCATTGAAATAGATAGCATACTAGATATCAACATGCTCCTCAACAATTTGGTTAAGAATCCTAGGTATACATCTTGTCTAAGAACTATCATAAACAAAATTGATTAGAGTATGCATGTAGACTTTTCCCATAGAGAGTGTAATCATGTGACAAACTCACTTTCAAAGTACCTCTCTAAAAATCATAGAGGTCAGCTCAACCACAATAGTCCCCATCATGTGATAAATGACTTCATTTATTTAGATGCATGTAATGGAAGCAGTACTACCATGTTTCATATTTTGTATAGTTTGTGTAGTTGTAATCCTAATGGCCATTTTCTTGTGAGAGTCCTTCTAGATTATCCAATAAAAGTGTAAAATAGTTTAAGTACATAGAAAAAATAAAACCCATATTTTGTTAATTTTAATCCTTTATACCAAAACTATTATGTAGAATAAGTCCTTTGATTAGATTCCCATTGGAAGGAGTTTATGAGGTTGCTTGAGACTCAAAGCCATTATCTAATCCTATTTATCAACATGGTCCAGACTAGCTTGACAACTAAAGTAGGTTGCCCAACCTTTTGTCCTTAACTCGAGAGTATAAATAGTTTCACAAGATTTGTATAATGGTGATCTATATTATGTGTTCAATTAGAAATGAATGAAAAAAACATTGAGTATAAAACTAAAATCATACATGGAGACATTATATAAAGTAAATAAGAATACATACATGTCAAGGTTTAACCAAGAAAACTGTATTCATATAATTATGAAAGTATTACCTAATCCATATATTCTTAACTTAACATATCCTTGATCATCTAGTCACAAGACCAACTTGATTAAGAAAATGATTACATGCATGTATTAGATTCTTGCCATCAACCCTTGCTAGCTCCATTGTTAGGGTTTTAGTCATGTTAGGTTCAAAGTTGTTTATTAGTACATCTGATTACCTTTAGATGATTAAGGGTTCATGATAAAGGTGTTGTCCAATTTTCAACTCATTCTAATGTTTGATATATTTTATATGATTATTACAAGGTTTATATCACTTATGTATATTTTAGGACTAAAGACTAATAAAAGAGAAACCAAGATAATACTTCATCAAAACATGAGAATAAATGTCATAGGTAGTCTATACCAACAATTTAGTGGCACACAAAGCTTATTGAGATATATATGGATATCCCCCTAGGGGCTAGGTATCACATACCCAACATTGGGTCCAACACTCCCAAAAACATGTGAATATCCAGATAGTTCATTTATATCATTAGGGGTCAAAATGTGAAGTATGTGCGACATCCATATCAAAGTGAGCATAGTGAATGTTATTTTCTAATTTTGCACGAGTGGACACCAGGAATATATTCATATCATGTTTAAGGCATAAGAACATAAACACACTATATGTTTCATGTAAGAAGTCAAAATGGATGGATTGGAGTGGCATACACCATCATATCAAAACACAGTGTGGACATACACATTAGTATCTCAAATCATTTATTTATTATTGATTTCAAGAATAAAAGGAAGTTTAGTACACAATGTAAGACCCATTGCCTAGTTTAATGCTTTAATATACTTGTTTGATTTAATTGGGTGCTTGTTTTTGTAATTAAATCTTAGATTATGTTTTGATATCAGTTGGCAAAATCTAAGTTCAAATTTGGTCCAAATCAGACATTGTTTTCAAATGTTTTGCAATTTTCCTTTTTTAGGGATTTAATTGTAAATTTTAAAACATGTATATCTTGCTCCCTGATATTTGATAATCTGGATTGTTGGATCCTAGATGGGTGATTGGAATGCTCTAGAGGGGGCTGAATAGATCTGAATGCACTTAAACAAAATTCATTAGACCTTCAAGATATATCACAAGATAAGGTTGCTAAATAGGAAGTTTGAGTGCAACTAAAACATGCATAGCAAGGGAGGAGAGATTGAACATACACCAATTGAAAACCTATTTAGAGTGGTTCCACACTTCAAACTAGAAGTGAGTTATTTCACTACCTAGAGAGGTCAACCTCTAGGATTTCTTAACCATTGCACTCTTATATTCATTCATAAGACATAAAATACATGACCAACCAAAGGACTTACCTATCCAATACAAAGTGTCTTCAACCTTATCAATGACTTACCCACTTTACAATGAGTCTTCAGCCTTCACCAAGGACTTACCCACTCTTGAACAAGTCTTCAACCTTGCAGGGATTTCCCACTCGTCTTGGATCTTCAGCCTTTGACTTCAGCTTCACTCGGAGAAGCTTCCACCAAGGAGTTACCCACTTGAGCAAGGAGTGTTCTACCATCACTGAGGGCTTACTCACTCTTGATCCAAGTCTTCATCCTTGATCTTCACCAAGGGACTCCTTCCCTTGTTCTTCTTCACCTCTCTTAGCCAAGAGAGAGAACCATCATCTTCATGGTTGAAATGAGAGATAGGGAGGTGGTGGAAGTGAGAGCCTCACAAGATATACATGTATTACTAGATATCTTATAGATTTACTACTCACTCTAATGAGTGTAGCAAGTGATTAAGCTTAGAGAGAGAGAGGAGTCTATAGGAAGCACTCAACTATAGAATAGGAACCTCACATAGAGTTTTGCATTGAATGCTCAACCTTGGAATGAAGTCCAAGGGGTCCTATTTATAGCTGGAGATGCCTCTTAACCTTTGGGAACACTTAAGAATGAAAACTAGCCATTTTGTGGCTTGCAATGGATATATTTTCACTTGTTGCAACTCCAAAATGACTAGAAACACTTTTCTGCACTTTTTCGTACAATGCAATCGGTCAAGTTTCTATAAAGATAACTCGACCAATCCCACTAAGAGACAAGACCAATTTAGGATATCGGTCGAGTTTGTCCTAAGGTAACTTGACCGATTCATTTAAATTAGTTTTGGTCAATCGAGGGATCGATCGAGTTCTGTGAAGTGTAAACTCGACTGATCAAAAGTCATTTTCAAGATCCAATCAGGATCGGTCGAGTTTACAACTCGACCGATGAACAACCTGATGTGAATTTTGGAAAATCACTTTTGAGTGATTAAATATTCGATCTAAGTGTTATAGATTTTTTCTAATCTTAATTATATGTCATACAATCATTAGAAGTGATTTACAACATGATTCTAATGTATTTACATCATATTCCAAAAATGTGCACTTGTATTGACTTTGACTTATCTTTTCTCCAAGTTGAGATGCACAAGTTAGGGCATTTGGAGTATGTGTACACCTAATCTAAAATCACTCAAGTAGAGGCACTGGACACAATTAATTGGAAAGGTTTAGTCATCATCAAAACAAGGGTTTTAGACACAATTAATTGGAAAGGTTTAGTCATCATCAAAACAAGGGTTTAGTCAATTTAGTCTTTGAGTCAACATGGATAACTTTTATTCCATTGAAATTCTTTCTAAACATGTTGCATAATTATATTAACCCTTGATGTTAGTTTTATATAGATGTGAAGGAAATTATAGCTTTCGACGCTTGTTGGGGCCGAACAACCTATGGTTTTCTGGAATGCCTTGGGATGGTTCTAAGTGAGCCTTCTAACGGTTGTCATAAGCAAACCTTTGGATGATGTTGGGCCACATTTGGATGGTCGATTAGACTGCACCTACCATTGACTAGTTTGGTGCACCTTCCAATGGTTGGTTGGGTTCCAACTTCTGATGGCCGATCAAAGTGCACTGACCTATGGCTAGTTGGGTGCACCATTCGATGATCAATAGGAACATGCCTTCTAATGGAGCACTGGAACACACCTTCCATTTTCTAGTCATGTTACATCTTTAGTTTGTCCCTTCTAAATGGATTCAAGTTGATGGATGTTCTAAATGTACGAACCAAATGACAATCGGGCCTTTGACCAATATAAGAGTAGTTTTCGACCTTTGACTACCTTTCTCTTTCATACCTGCTATAAATACCCCTATCTACTTTTCTCAAGAAAACCTTTTACCATGTCCATGTTGCTGGAGACCTTTGAGACCATCTATTAATGATGAATAGCCAACAGAAGGTACCATGTCCATTTTTCTCAAACAAACCTTTTACCCTCATAATCGTGTTACACATAGTCATCATAAGTGTTATTTGGTACAACAATAAAGCCCTAGATGGCTTTTGCGTCTGCTTCCTTTAACGACAAAGTAGGTGACAAAGTGGGAAACACAGGCACACCACCTATTGGATCTTCAGCAAAGAGCATCATTGAATGTACCCCATTCGTGTTACCTAGGTGACCCAAATATCCTCCTAGACAGTAAAGATGGAGGGAGTGTGGCATCCTAGTGGCGGAGTAAGCTAGAGCCTGGAGGGATCTATTTGTTCAGAAGGAAACTGATGAAACAATACTACAATGTTGTAACCTCAAAGTGGTGGATGGATCTATCAAATACTCAAGATCTATTATAGAGAGGATTGTACGACTATGGACCAATACAGTTGCAAGTTATCTAGTTGGGTTGATACTGCATTGGCCTACTATTCCCAAGTATTTCTCGTTAATATGAAAGTGTAAATATGAGTTTGAGATACTCTCTTAGGGGAATGATTTCTTTATGATTAGATTCTTAGATCCAGCAGACATGAGAGTTTGTCTTGAGGAGGGTCCTAGGTTTGTATCGAGAAAGTCTATGATTCTAAAGAAGTGGCAGATAGGAGTGCCACTTGAAAAACTAAATCTCTCTAAGGTTCCTATGTGGGTTCAAGTGTACTATCTTCCTCTGGAACTATGGGATCGAGAAGTATTCAGCATGATTGGGAGCTACCTTGGTACTCTGTTGAGGCCAAATCTCATGACTAAGTAATACAAATGGCTTGATTTCATGAGGATTCAAATTCTGATGCATTCCTCTTTGATATTTCCAACTGATATGACTCTTGTCAGTGATGAAGGAATCAAAGATACTATCAAACTTGAATATGGATGGATACCTATTCTATGCAAATCATATGGAACTTTTATACATGGTATGGGTGATTATTTGAATTAAACATGTATGGGTTGAAAAAGCTTCTATAGAGGTGGAAGTTGTGATTGATATGTTTTATGGCTGTTATCCGAATGAGAATTTGGTTTAGATACCTAAATGTTCTATTTTCAATCAAGTGATTACTATTTCTTCTAACTTAGTGATGAATGGTTCTTTTTCTGGTGTTGTAGTCAATAAGTCTACAACCCCTGAATGTCTACTAACTATGGAGTTCAAAAAAATGTGGATAGCCCTCAAACTACTTTAATCCTAAACAAGGAAGTGTCATTAGATACCCCAAATTCAAGTGATGTATGGAGTAATCACAGGAGGAAACATAAATCTCCCCCTCCAAACGTTTCTAAGGTGCCTCAACAATTGACAATTTGTATACCAGTTTCTCCTAACTCTGTATAACTCTCGAGTTTGTGGATGGAAATGAAAGGATGATTGACCATATTCTTAAGAATGATGGTTGGAATGAAGTTCTTAATCCAACCTTTGTTACTTTTTCCAATGGTTAATACAACCTTGATATCTTGGAATGAAAGGGGCTTGAATAAATAGGGCAAGAAAAATGATGATTGTGAGTTGATTAGTAAGAATAATGCATCTTTTGTTTGCATTCTTGAGTCTAAGTTTAGGAAGAGGAAAATTAACATAGATATAAATATTTTTTTTCCTAAATATTCATGGATTTTAAATTGTATCTCTCATCCTCTAGGAAGAGTGATATCATCTGAGACCTTAGAATAGTATCCATTAATAAAATCTCTAAAAGTGATCAATTTATCCTGTGTGAACACTTCTATGAAGGAAAATATTTTTTCTTAATGATGTGTATGGGCACACTCTTAAACACAAAATAATTTCTATGTGGAAGGATTTATCACTTCTTAAATTTAATATCCCTTGGATTCTCATGGGCAATTTTAATTTTATTTGACTTTCTTCAGAGATGTTTGGTAAGGAAGAACCTTCTTCTTCTATCACGACTAAGTTTAATGACTTCATCAATGACAACTCTCTTATTGAGATTGATCTTGTTGGTGCTCATTATACCTAGGATAATAAATAGGATGTCATTAATCTTGTCATGACAAAGATAGATAGGTTTCTATACAACAAAGTGTTCCTTGATCTTTTTCTAAGAATTTGGGGGAATATTACCCCTTCTATCCATAGTGATCACAAATGTCTTTTCACCTTCTTGGATTAATCAAATTATAGGAAGAGAACTCCTTTTCGTTTCATTAATGTTTGGGTTGATATGCATGGGTTTTATGAAACTATTACGAAGGCATGGGGGAAGATGCTGGTAATCCTATGTTTCATTTATGTGAAAAACTCAGAAAAATAAAAAATGCTTTTTGTATCTGGAACAAGGAGAAAGTAGGTAACATTTATGATAATCGAAGAATTATTGAAGTTGTGGCTAATATGGATAGGGAGGAGATACAGTTAAACACTACAATGTTTTCATTTCTAGAGATCTTCAAAAGAGGAAGGAAGTTATAGTTGCATATGAGGATGAAGAATCTCTTCATCAAAAATCCAGGGTTCAATGGCTAAGCTCAGGTGACAAAAATATAAAATGCTTTTACTCTTCTCTCAAGACCTGAAGAATAAGGAATACTATCAATAATTTGAAAATCAATGGGGAGAACTACTCAGATGAAAAAATTATTAAGGATCATGTTGTCAACTTCTATTCTACTTTATTTAAGAAAGATGTTAAATGTAATGGTGAAAGGAATGATAAATGGGAATTATCCAAGATCAATGAGGATCCTTTTAATCTATTATGTAGGAAATTTACAAATAAGGATATTCATGATGTCATATTTCATTCCAATGGAGAAAAAGATCCAGAGCCAAATGATTTCAACTATTATTTCTTTAAGAAATGTTGGGATATTGTTGGCAATGATGTGAAGAAAGTTGTACATAATTTGTTTGATAGTGGTTGTGTCCATCATGAAGTCAATCAAACCTATATTTCCCTCATCCCTAAAGTGATAAACTCATCTGATATTAAAGATCAGAGACACATTGCTTTATGCAATGTGGTTTACAAAATCATTTCTAAGCTCATTGCAAATAGATTGCAATCTATACTTCCTGAGGTTATAAGTAAGATGCAATGTTCTTTTCTGAAAGGCAGATCTATTGTTGATTTGTCTCTACTAGTGAATGAGATTATTAATGATATGCTGAGTTAGAAGCCAAAGTTGTGTGTTAAGGTTGACTTGATGAAGGTACATAATTCAATTGACGGGAAAAATCTTAATATGGTTATGCATCATATGAGGTTTCCCTTCTGTTTCATTCGTTGGATAAATACTTTCTTTAATACAATTAGATTTCAGGTGCTCAATAATGGAGATCCTTCTGTTCCTGTTTCTCCTGAAAGGGGCATCGGGTAGGGGGACCCACTCACTCCATACTTATTTGTCATAGCTATGGAGGATTTTACTATGATGATATATCATGCTACTGCCATTGGAAGTATAAAACTCATTAAGGATTCATGTTGTCTTTCTATGTCCCGCACTATGTTTGTTGGTTATTTCATTATCTTTTCAAAATCTATTGGAAATTATGTAAAAGGATTTAGTGGAGTTCTCAAAGGTTTTAGTGTTATCTCTAGTATGAACGTGAGCTACTCTAAAAGACATGTTTTCTATAATAATGCAGTAGACAAGATGAAAGTAGGAGAGCATTTTAATATATAGATTGGATTGCTTCTTATGAAAAACTTGGGACTACCTATGTTTTATGGTATATTGCTTAAAATGTTATGCACCCCTATTGCTGACAAGATCAAGTAAGGGTTGGAAGGATGGAAAGAACATCAACTATCATTGGTAAGAAGGTTTGAGCTAGTTGTATCAACTTTGACCTCCTTTCATCTATATTGAATTGCTTCTTTTCCTATTCCTTACAGTGTCACTGAAGAAATCAACCGGTTGTGTCGGAACTTCATTTGGGGTGGAGATGATCTTAAAGGGACCATTCACACTATTAGCTGGGATCAAATTTGTACTCTAAGAAGGAAAGTGGTTTGGGTCTAAGAAGAACTAGAGATGTTGTTAAAACTTGCCTTGTGAATAATGTATGTAAAGTAGCAACAAAAAATATATTGTATATGTCAAGTAGGTCAATTATAGGTACCTGAGAGGTGATTCTGTTTGGAGGGATAAAATGAGTTCTTCTACTTCCTGGTTATGGAGACAAATCATTAATACTAGAGATTAGAATATCGAGAAGGTTTTTTCAAACCTGGTAATGGGAAGAGTATTTTATTATGGAAAGACCCTTGGATTGGTAAATTCAAGTTTCTGGAAGATATCTTATGAGTTAAATATGTCTCTAATTTGAGTAAAGGTAACTTTTTCCATCTTGGTTGTTTTTTACATAGAGATAGTAATTGGATTTCTTTTGAGTCTAGGCACTGCAATTGGATCTTGGATGAAATTGAATATCTTTTCAGACCAAGGATGTGTGAGGATGATCTTATGTTAGATAATTTGAACCCTAAAGGTTTGAAGAATTTTTGGTAATGTTACAAAAGTAAGCACGCTAATGTGGACTAGTGCAATTGGATTTGGAAGTCCAAGATTCCTAACTGATGTAATGCTTTTATTTAGAATCTAGTTTTGAGTAAACTTCTTACATAGGAGAGCCTGAGGAGAAGAGGTGTTACAACCCCAAATTTTGGGTTCCTTTGGTGAGAAATGTAATTTCTCATATTAAAGATATTTGGACAAATAATGATATAATTTTTTTGTGAATAAATGGATTTCGTTTAAAATAGCCTTGTTGTTTGATTTGTGGGCTTTATTGGCTATTGGGCCCAATAACAAGGAAATTCAATTAATTAATGAATAATTGAGTTGTTGAGAAAAGAGAGATGAGGTAGAAACCTCTAGAAGGAAAAGGAATGTAATCCAAGAATGAATTTCGTGCCTCTTGGGTTCCTTGGGTTCCAAGGAGTCCAAAGTTGCAAAGATAAAGCAACAAGAAAAGAAAAGACCAATAAAGTATTTCCTTGTTAATAAAGAAATTAAAAACATTGATGAAATATGGAAAATAAGTGAAAAGGGGTATAATGAAATAACACTAGGTGGAATTTCGAAATACAAGGATTCCTAATGATAAAAGGAATACCAATGAGGAAAATAAAAGAGAAATAAATAGAAATCCTCAAGAAGAAATATTTTAATAAGAAATACACATGATAATGAAGAATAATGCATTTAGATGCATCTAGAATGATAATGAGTATACAATAAAAAGGATTTCGAAATAATAGAGTTTCTTGGGATCCAAGGAGTCCCAATAAAGAGGAAAGAAAGAGAAAATACCAAAATTGCAAAATAAAGAGATAATGTGAGTATACAATTAATGTATTATGAGGTATTGTGAAAAAGAAGTATTGTATCAACAAAAGGAAATACAATTTCGTGGTTAATGGATTAAAATGCATGAACAATGATAATAAGAGAAAGGATTTTCAAAATCCTAATATCAGAGGAGGAAGGAATAATAAAGGAATATGAAAGAGAGAGAGAAACTTGCTTTTTAGTGAAGGAATATAATTCCTATTAGGATTAGGCTTTATTCCTTCGTGGGCAAGCATGTTGGGGCATGACTACCCTCCTCTATAAACAGGTAGACCCTTTGGATGAGCCCCAGTAGTTTCCTTGCATCTCTCTCTCCTCTCCATCTTCTCCTTAATCAAAACCCTAGCCAAGAGTGTAACACGACCATGGGCAACCAAGGGGCAGTTGAGTTGTCTTGGTGGAGGCAGGAAGATCCCACAATCACCCCTGATCAATCGACTTCTTCTCCTTCGACCTCGGCTTTGCGCAACCACTGCCGACTTGCTGCAGTTGCAGCAGCAACTGCGTGTTTCTCCCGCTTGGGAGAAGACACTTTTGGCAGCAACTAGGATGAGCCCCGAGGGCGGCGGAGGGCGGAGGAGAGAGGGAAGGGTTCGGTGGCCGTCATCGGGCCTAGAGGAGAGGGAGGAGCCATACCAAGCGTAGCTAGGGCAGCTGCAGCTCGTGATCCAGAGGTTGAAGACAACCTCTGGGCATTGGACCGATATGCCCTCCAAAGATTGAAGACTCAACCCACTTACGCGGGGGGGGGGGCAGAATCGTCATTCGGTTATGTTTTAAACAAGCCATGATACGTTGCATGGAGAAGGACACGTGGCGCTCTCCGATTGGTCCAGAGTAAGTGAATTTCATTAATTCATATCTTTTTAACGGTAGCTCGGTTGGGGACATATAATACACGAATCTTGCTCAGAAAAATGAGGAGAATCTAATAAAAATATAATTGAAGCCTGATTCCTTTTTCAATTCGAAAAGTAATAGAAGATATAAACTTTAATGTATTAATGTTTAAAAAACCCTATTTTGAGATGACTAATATATTTATAAGGGTTTAATAGATGATTAGAGTTAATATTAGCCTGTTAATGATAAAAAGGAACATTAGGGAGAAAAAGGATGAACTTTTCATATAATTAGTTAATTTAGAGTTTCCTATGCATGAATATACTTTAATGGGCCTTGAAACCCTAATGTTGACTAATTTAACTATTAATGGCTTTAATTGATTAATTTCATGATTAAAGTTGGAATATGCTGAATCTAAGTTATTTCGAGCATTATAGTTCCTAATTTGTGGATAAATACCCTAAATGTAGTAATTATGGTTTTCTTATGAATAAATGGTTGAATTAATGGTAAATCAAGTTCATATGTGAACTAGACTATAATGAACTTTGAATTGATGATAAATGTGTATAATGATCTTGTCATGGATTAAAGGGATAAAAATAATAGCTTAAATGTAAAAGAGGCTTAATGAACTTAGTTAATGATTAATTATGCCTTCAATATGAAATTGAGGATTAGATGTGGAAATAATTAGGGTTGGTGATCAATTGCATTAAATGAGGGTTTAAAAAAGTAAAAGATGAAGGGAAACCCTAATTGCAATAGAAACCCTAAAAGTGAATTAGAAACCCTAGGAAGTGAGCTAGGTTTAATGGATCTTGATGACATGAATAATAAAAAAGGAATTACATGATTATTTTAGGATCTTTTTGAAAATGCTTGCTTGCTTGGATTCTTATTTGCATGGATATTTCTATACAAATTGTCAGATCAGGTATGTGGTTAATTATGAATAACCGCCTTAGTTTCCCGAGGATTTTTTAGATGGTTAACCGCATTGAATGTAAATTACCAGTTTGGATGTTCATACTTGCAAACTATAAAGTCACTATGATTATCACATTAATAATAGAAGTATGTATTCTCGCACCTACAAGCCACCCTGATGGATGATTCCAAAGGTCAGGCCCAGATGGGTAGACCAATGGACACCTTGAGTGGTGACCCCAGGCACCAAGCTCGGGAATGAGAAGGTGGCCTATGATATTGCATGGCTAGAGGGCACCATGAGTGGTGACCCCAAGAACCAAGCTCGGGATTGAGAAGGTAGCCTTAAGTCATTAGCAAAGGAAACCCTAAGGTGGGTATGCCAAGGTTAGGGCAAAAGCGGTGGAGAATGTCATACTAGAAAATGTAAATTGGATGGTTAATTAACTTGATTGTGATAATTAGATTGTTATCCATATGTGCAAACTTTTGGATGTCCCCACATACCAGTATATTTCGATATACTGACTGGCATTTTGTTTTTCGGCATTTTAGGTACAACCCTGAAATGAACAAATAGTAAAGTGACACATTGTGAAAATAAAACATAAAGTGCAAGGAGGATTAGATAGAGTAGATTCAAGCTCTGGATAGATAGATTTCCAAAGTTTTCAAGGGTAAGTAAAGTTTTTAATTTTATACCAAATTCCAGTTAGTTAGTATATTTTCATAATTATTATTGATTATTTGTCGAACCTTTGATCCTGTTAATTGAATAATGGCTTTGACCTTCGGTTCTCTCTTAATTGGGGGTTACCGGGAGGCGGGGTCATTACAATTGGTATCAGAGCATAGGTTTGTTAATTAATCTTTAATGATTATTAAATTTTACAAATTTTGTAGAACCCAACAGAGTTATTAGAGGATTATCTGAAAGACAGAGGTGTCTAGAAAAGGATCACGACTGGGGGCTGGCAATATTTTCCTCCGCACCGCTAGTCAGAATACGAGGACTCCCAGATCCGTGTGACTGCCTGGCCAAAAGTCTTAGGGTATGAATCAAAATAAGATACCTTTAGGACCCTCTCATCTTGTTCATCCCTTCTCGACTCAAATTTTGTTAAGGACCTTAAGGATTAGGGGTTTCCTCTCTTCTCCTCACCCTCTTGAGGTATGGGTAAGGTTGATAAGGATTAAGGGATCCTCCATCAAATTAATGAAAAGCATGTAAATAAGAAGTCATGGACATAAGCTTAATAGATTTAACGCAAACTAAAGAATGGATACGTGCTTAGGTCGTATGACATAAGTTGTCATTGCCCTCAGGAGAGACCTGAGGATAGACCTCTTTTTAGGAGGATGAGTAGAGAGGGTTAGTCTTGGAGGTAGAGACCTCCATTAAAGGTAGAGACCTAGCACATCCTTTGTGGATGATGTTAACCCTAACCCTAAGTGAAGGTTAGAGAAAGAGATGACATGATGAGTTAGATTTCACAGTTGACCAGGTGTTTGGATAAACATGCCTTGGATGCCATACGAGCCATGAGAGGTTGGATAACCTGGTACCTCTGGCGACCCAACCATGGAGAGGGTCGTGCATGTTTGAGCGAAGGATAGCTCCTTCATGGATGAGGTTAGAGAAGAACCTATAGAAACCTTATGACCTGTTGCAAGTAGGATATAGCTTGCCCCCAGAGTATATCAGTAGTACGAGCTGTAAGTTTAAACGAAGGCCAGAAGGACAAGATGGATGGCTAATGAGATAAGCATAAGAGTGTTATGGATGATCATGAGAAAACATAAGTCCAAGCATAGGCTTCACCCAGGACGAGGCATGCTTGTGAGCTTGATCCTTCATGGAAGGAGGACCTCTAGGAGTGAGGTTGGACGTGGAGTTAGCTTTAGAGAGAGAAAGTAGGACTCAAGCAAGAAGGTTGGAAGTCTAGATTTTGAGATTTGAGGAACAGTGGGGAGTTGAGGATAATGCGACCTCAGTGGATGATAGTGGTTGCCTTATGCTTGACCCCTGAAGACTGTTGATATCCTGGTAACCTTTAGAGGAACCAACCCTAGAGAGAGGATGATGCTTCTGGTACCTATGTGACTATGGTGTAAGTGGTTACCTGTTGAGATGAGATAAAGAGTGCTTTAGACCCTGAGGAGGTTTAAGTAACCAGTTGTGAGGCTTTATACCTAGTTGGTTGTCCTGGAAGAGGACTCAACTCCGAAGTGTCGCTCGTGTAGAGGGATCATGGAAGTACATGACATACCTTGGACATGCTGGATTCGTGGTTAAGAGATTGAGCATGTAGTTGGATACCCAAAGGTGAACCTAGGGTTCCTAGGCCTAAGAGGGGAAGCAGTGTATCCGATGCTCATGATGAGATTTGAGTCTCTATAGTTTTGAGCATGGTACTCCTCATGTGTAGAGGTAAAGGAAATACCTTAAGTTAAGGGTATGTTTGATGAACCCCTCAGATCTAAGTTGGTCTGATGTTGGGGATGAAAACAAGTGTGACCTAGCATGGTTTAATAGGTGGTCTACTTGTGCCTTAGTAGCTGCTGGGTTAAGCATGCTCATGTGAATGTATATCCTAAGGACGGTTGTGACCTTGTTGTCAAGAGTTGTAGTTTCCTCCCATCCTGGGAGAGGGACCCTTTGGTTGGGTATATACCAGTTTTGTTGGTGTTGAGGTAACCTAAAGAGGTTCCATAGGATCTTGAGAAGCTAAGTGAAAAGTACATGGCACAGGAGTGAATCTGTGGACCCATAGATAACCATATCTAAGTGCATGTGGATGTGTTACCATGGAGGTAACCGGTATGGGGCCTGACCAAGGTAGGTAGGTTGCCATGACCCCTATGAAGGGATGAAAGTCAGTCATGAATGCAGAGAGAGATGATGAAGGATTGGGTAAGGTTCTAAGTTGAACATGTACTATGTTAGAATCCTAAGCCTATCCAAGAGTCAGGTAGGGATAAGACCGATTAAAGAAGGAGTTTCCTAATTCCCTAGCTGCACATGACCATAGGGTCGGGAGGTAACAACTATCATTTTCTTAGGGCCATGGGTTAGGATATTGATCACCTTCATGAACTCATGGGACCCAAAGGGCAGATGAGTAGGGCACTCTCTAGATGCATAAGGGAAGAGGGATGACCCCAAAAGTGTCAGCACCCTATAGACCTAGAGAAGATGACCAAGGATTGTGTGGTGACCCAAGTAGGTTTCAGATCAGTTTTCCATGGAAGTAATCTTTGATATCAAGATGATTGTGAAGTGGAGACATATGTTGCACTTTCTAATTTATATTGGAAGGTGTACTGGCAAGGTGGTATGTACCATCTCTACTCCTGCAATGGGAAGAACTCTGTATTTGGATGGCCGCCAAATGCTTATTTCTTCTTGTTATAGGAGGGAGAGATAGGAGAATACACATGCCATACACCAAGGGTAAAGATGACATGAGTTGGAACAAGGAATGTGGATAGAGATGATAATGTGACCTTGTGGACCAAATGATACAGGGATGGTTTACAAACACTAAGAGTATTAAGGAAATCATCTTGTGAGGATGTTTTATCTTGAACTAGGTGGATTTTTGCAAGTGTTACAAGGAATCACAAGGTGGAGCCTGATAACTAAGAGGATGAGCTCAGAGTGTTCTTGATGAAGATAGACTTAGAGTTTGAGATGAGATGATAAGTAGAATACATGGAGGTGTATGTCTTCAACATTACCTAACACCTAAGGATAAGAAGTGGTAATGAATGCTCTGGTCGAGATATAGCTGCCTAGTTAGCTGGAAGCTAGAAGAAGTTGAGGTTGTTCGATGAACCCTATGTTTGGAAAGAGGATGTGTTTTGGCTAACACACAGATGTAACAAGATATGTTGAGCAAGTTAATGGTTATTTGGTTAGCCAGCCTAGTCTGTGATGTAATGAAAGGATGGTTGTAGAACCTCAGATGTTCTTCTTTGGAAAGAATAGTGATGAAACCCTGATGAGAGTAGCTTAGGGTTTCTGAGGTATCAAGCTTGAGGAATCATGACATACAGGAGATCATGGTTTTAAGATCACCAAACATCGTGATACTACAAAGATAGTAAGTGACAGTAGTACCTGAGATGCTTAAGATGAAGTTGTACGTGGCTGGTCTCCAGGCAAGCCAGGAGGTGAAGGACGAACACCAGTAACCCAAAGGGTTGATATAGAGGTTAAAGAGTTTTGGAGAGGGAATGGGAGTTCATCACTATGGATGGTGTGGAAGATCTCCCCTTGACCAAGGAAGGTCAAGGTGCAATATGGGTTATGGTACATTGCCTTACCTAGATGGCATGAGAGAAAGAAAGAATGCTGCCATGGGACAGATTCAATTGAACTACTTAAGGGAGAAAGATGGTTCAAATACACCATGATGCGAGTTCAAAAGTCCTTTAGCATGATTATAAGGTTTACTTGCATGCGGTGGAAGTAGGTACATGAAGAACTCGTTTTTAGTACTGCTTATCACCCCTAACTAATGGTTAGTATGATCCAGACTAGAGGGTCTGATGAGAGCAAGTGTTCTTGTTCAAGGTGATACAAAGAGATAGTTCTTAAGATGTGATGTTAACCACCATAGCCTTTATCGAGATGCAAGAAGTTCTATAGGGAGGTTGTGTCGGTCACTACTTCATTAAGATGATGTTGGTGAAGGAGGCCTCACGAAGGTCAGAAAAGAACCACAGGGTGTGCAGACAAAGTTGCTAGATCAGGCAATGGCTGAGAGAGAGCCTAGAGGTGACATGAGTTGCGAACTGATGCAAAGCAGACTGACATGCAGCTCACTGTGGGAGAGTATGTAATGTGAAAATCTGACCCCTCTAAGTTACAGCTAAGAAAGTTGAGTCCCCGATATATGGGTCCATTTGAGATGGATTGGTGGAGATGATTGTGTTTAGCCTTACCCCTCAGGATAACATGATGAATGATGTGTTGCATGAGTCCGATCTAGAGCACTATGTGAGGTACCCAAGCCAGGTGTTGTGCCGTGAACCTATTCAACTTTTGAAAGGCTGAAAAGTCGTGAGTCACCTATGAGGATACGATATACCAAGGTAAGAAAGAACTCAGTTGGAAGAAAATGAGATAATGAAGGTTCTTGGGAAACACCACGGAAAGGGTGAAGCAACTTGGGAGCCCTGATGGATATAAGAAGACTTATTCTGTTTTTTTTACTTGCTTGATGGAATTTTGAGAGCAAAATTTACATAAGAGGGGAAGGATGTTACAACCCCAAATTTTGGGTTCCTTTGGTGAGAAATGTAATTTATCATATTAAAGATATTTGGACAAATAATGATATAATTTTTTGTGAATAAATGAATTTCATTTAAAATAACCTTATTGTTTGATTTGTGGGCTTTATTGGCTATTGGGCCCAATAACAAGGAAATTCAATTAATTAATGAATAATTGAGTTGTTGAGAAAAGAGAGATGAGGTAGAAACCTCTAGAAGGCAAAGGAATGTAATCCAAGAATGAATTTTGTGACTCTTGGGTTCCTAGGAGTCCAAAGTTGCAAAGATAAAGCAACAAGAAAAGAAAAGACCAATAAAGTATTTCCTTGTTAATAAAGAAATTAAAAATATTGATGAAATATGGAAAATAAGTGAAAAGAGGTATAATGGAATAATCTTGGGTGGAATTTCGTATTCCAAGGATTCCTAATGATAAAAGGAATACCAATGAGGAAAATAAAAGAGAAATAAATAGAAATCCTCAAAAAGAAATATTTTAATAAGAAATACACATGATAATGAAGAATAATGCATTTAGATGCATCTAGAAGGATAATGAGTATCCAATAAAAAGGATTTCGAAATAATAGAGTTTCTTGGGATCCAAGGAGTCCCAATAAAGAGGAAAGAAGGAGAAAATACCAAAATTGCAAAATAAAGAGATAATGTGAGTATATAATTAATGTATTATGAGGTATTGTTAAAAAGAAGTATTGTTTCAACAAAAGGAAATACAATTTCGTGGTTAATGGATTAAAATGCAAGAACAATGATAATAAGAGAAAGGATTTTTGAAATCCTAATATCGGAGGAGGAAGGAATAATAAAGGAATATGAAAGAGAGAGAGAAACTTGCTTTTTAGTGAAGGAATATAATTCCTATTAGGATTAGGCTTTATTCCTTCGTGGGCAAGCATGTTGGGGCATGACTACCCTCCTCTATAAAAGGGTAGACCCTTTGGACGAGCCCAAGCAGTTTCCTTACATATCTCTCTCCTCTCTGTCTTCTCCTTCATCAAAAACCTAGCCAAGAGCGTAACACGACCATGGGCAACCAAGGGGTGGTGGAGTTGTCTTGGTGGAGGCAGGAAGATCCCACGATCACCCCTGACCGATCGACTTCTTCTCCTTCGACCTTGGCTTTGCGCAGCCACTACCGGCTTGCTGTAGTTGCAACAACAACTGCTTGTTTCTCCCGCTTGGGAGAAGACACTTTGGCAGCAACTAGGACGAGCCCCGAGGGTAGTGGATGGTAGAGGAGAGAGAGAAGGGTTCGGTGGTCGTCATCGGGCCCAGAGGAGAGGGAGGAGCCACGCCACGCGCAGCTAGGGTGGCTGCAGCTCGCGATCCAGAGGTTGAAGACGACCTCTGGGCATTAGACCGATATGCCCTCCAAAGACTGAAGACTCATCCCACTTACACGGGGGGCAGAATCATCATTCGGTTATGTTTTAAACAAGCCAAGATACGTTGCATGGAGAAGGACACGTGGCGCTCTCTAATTGGTCCAGACTAAGTGAATTTCATTTATTCATAACTTTTTAACGGTAGCTCGGTTGGGGACATATAATACATGAATCTTGCTCAAAAAAATGAGGGGAATCTAATAAAAATATAATTGAAGGCTGATTCCTTTTAAAATTCGAAAAGTAATAGAAGATATCAACTTTAATGTATTAATGTTTAAAGAACCCTATTTTGAGATGAATAATATATTTATAAGGGTTTAATAGATGATTAAAGTTGATATTAGATTGTTAATGATAAAACGGAACATTAGGAAGAAAAAGGATGAACTTTGCATATAATTAGTTAATTTAGAGTTTCATATGCATGAATGTACTTTAATGAGCCTTGAAACCCTAATGTTGACTAATTCAACTATTAATGGCTTTAATTGATTAATTTCATGATTAAAGTTGGAATATGCTGAATCTAAGTTATTTCGAGCAATAAAGTTCCTAATTTGTTTATAAATACCCTAAATGTAGTAATTAGGGTTTTCTCATGAATAAAAGGTGGAATTAATGGTAAATCAAGTTCATATGCGAACTAGACTATAATGAACTTTGAATTGATGTTAAATGTGTATAATGATCTTGTCATGGATTAAAGGGATAAAAATAATAGCTTAAATGTAAAAGAGGCTTAATGACCTTAATTAATGGTTAATTGTGCCTTTAATCTGAAATTAGGATTAGATGTGGAAGTAATTAGGTTGGTGATTAATTGCATTAAATGAGGGTTTAAAATAGTAAAAGATGAAGGGAAACCCTAATTGCAATAGAAACCCTAAAAGTGAATTAGAAACCCTAGGAAGTGAGCTAGGTTTAATGGATCTTGATGACATGAATGATAAAAAAGGAATTATGTGATTATTTCAGGATGTTGTTGAAAATGCTTCCTTGCTTGGATTCTTATTTGCATGGATATTTCTGTACAAATCGTCATATCAGGTATGTGGTTAATTATGAATAACCGCCTTAGTTTCTCGAGGATTTTCCATATGGTTAACCGCATTGAATGTAAATTACCAGTTTGGATGTTCATACTTGCAAACTATAAAGTCACTATGATTATCACATTAATAATAGAAGTATGTATTCTCGCACCTACATGCCACCCTGATGGATGATTCCAAAGGTCAGGCCCAGATGGGTAGACCAATGGACACCTTGAGTGGTGACCCCAGGAACCAAGCTCGGGAATGAGAAGGTGGCCTATGATATTGCATGGCTAAAGGGCACCATGAGTGGTGACCCCAGGCACCAAGCTGGGGATTGAGAAGGTGGCCTTAAGTCATCAACAAAGGAAACCCTAAGGTGGGTATGCCAGGGTTAGGGCAAAAGTGGTGGAGAATGTCATACTCGAAAATGTAAATTGGTTGGTTAATTAACTTGATTGTGATAACTAGATTGTTATCCATATGTGCAAACTTTTGGTTGTCCCCACATACCAGTATATTTCGATATACTGACCGACGTTTTCTTTGTCGGCATTTTTGGTACAACCCTAAAATGAACAAATAGTAAAGTGTCACATTGTGAAAATAAAACATAAATTGCTAGGAGGATTAGATAGAGTAGATTCAAGCTCTGGATAGATAGATTTCGAAAGTTTTCAAAGGTAAGTAAAGTTTTCAATTTTATACCAAATTCCAGTTAGTTAGTAGAATTTCATAATTATTATTGATTATTTGTCGAAACTTTGATCCTGTTAATTGAATAACGGCTCTGACCTTCGGTTCTCCCTTAACTGGGGGTTACCAGGAGGCGGGGTCGTTACAAGCGGCTTTATGTTCCCTTGTATGTGTATTTTGTGTAAATCCGATGAAGAAGATCACTATCACCTCTTCTAGCATTATGAATGGGTTAAGAAGATCCAGAGAAATTATGTTGTTGACTGATATGTTGATAATGTTCCTTCTAATCTGACTGAGATGCTTATGTTTAGAGGAAAAAGTTGTTCTACTTTTATGATGATCTATTTTGAAACATGGATAAAAAGTAATGCTTGAATTTTTTTGACAAAAATAGAGGTTTTGAGTCTGTTTGGAGGTAGATTAAAACTAATGAGGATACTCCCTTTTGATTTTTTCTTGCTTTGTATACATTTTTTTGTTTCTTTTTAAACTTCCCATGAACTGTACATACCCGCACTTTTGATATATATAAAAAAGAGGAACACGCCTTGAGGGATCGAACAAAATATTGTATAACAATATGATGATTTAGTATATCAACTGTATTTAAAACTTTTAGAGTCCATCAAACTATTCTTTTAAGAATGGAAGGTCTAAAATTTGTAAAATAGTTGTAATGGCCTCTAAAAATGTCACATGAGTGTTGTTTTGCATCCATACCTTATACTCACTAATCTGTGGTTGATCTATGGTAGTAATGTTGTTCTTATTTACTATTGTGTTGGTTTTACCATGGTTGGATGAAACCCTAATGTAGAGGGTAACATCTTTATACTAATCGTGATTGTACATGAGACTATCTTACAAAGTAAATGCTTCCCTAATTGTAGTGATGTGTATGGATTTATGCATTCTAGTTGGTGATGAATCCTCTTCTGCCAAGGGAGGCTTGTTTTATATGTGAAGGAGAGTTATGTAATTGTTTCATATGTTTAATATTTTAGCAATTGTGAATCACAATGACTTTCTAAGAACATTATGGGTGATTATTCATTAATTAATTGATGCAAACCATAAACACTCAACTTACTCAATTAACCAAGTGAAACCATAATTGTGTAGTGCTCAGATTCCATTGAACTACTTTAGTGTCAAAATTACTTGATAGTGAATCAAGTAATTTGAAAGGATCATGGAGTTATATATTATTGAGTATATGTGGTGGTGGGGAGAGTAAACCCCTATTATCAGAATCATAGAAGATATTGAGATATGTCGAGGACGTGTCTTGGAGGTGAAAGTAACTGAGAGTGACTACGGTCGTGACATATATTTTCATATGTATACCCTGGTTTCTAGTACCATGTCCTATCTACCAAAGACAGACTAGGTTGTTTAGTAGTTAGACCGATATGTCGTTGTGGTTGTTACTCATATGGATGACGAGATGGATCTTCAAATTATGTACATCCTAGATTTTATATGAAGTTGATTTTGACTTTGTTGTTCTCAATGAGTAGTTTGAATGGTAAACCTCAAACTACCTAGGGCTTACTAAAATGTATACTCTAGCCGTGAAGTATGTCTAGTAGGGTTACTTGACGGATCACATTGGATGATTTTCCTTACTATGTTTCTTTTAATTTGTAGATTATTTTTATTATGGTAGGATAAATCAACTGTATTCATGACTAGCTATAACTAATCTCTATTCAAGTTATGTAATCCTTCCATTATGTAATAATATCTACTTAAACCTCTTATACATAACCAAGGTAAGCATTTTATGCCTTTTAAGTTATATCTCTTGTTGAGACATTAGTATCAAAAGGTCTCACATCTTGGGTCACCACAACTTTTAGGTTCTCGACAACGTTGTCATGTATAGGATAGTAAGGAGGACCCTTTTGAACATCAACAGAAGAAGAAGGTTGGTTGGGTTGTTTGAGAGTCATCCATGTAGTCTCAGGTTCATGCGAGGACTTTTAATGATGTTGAATATCGACTCAAGTTTTGGAAGTGTATCTTTTCCTAAATGCATGTTGTAAATATGTGAGCGATATCATTTGTAAATAGGTTGTGGATGTGGCCACATAATAGATGTAAATATACATCATATGGTTATCTATAAATTTGTGCAAGATGTGGAATCTTTATGTAAATGTTATCTGCCATGAATGGAAATTTTATTTAGTTTCAATTTTGTACCTTTTTGCTAATGTGATTTATAAGTGTGTTGTTTGGCATTTTGTTATGAGTAATCTAGTTCAATGCGGTAGGTTTCCACATTTGAAGGTATGAAAGCCTTAGGTTCATTGAATCTATAGGGACATAGCTCTCAGGTTGTTGTGTCTATTCTTACATTATCCAACATATCTAACCATGGTTTATGGCTATTCAAATATATCTGGAGATAATGAAGAGAATGCATCGAGTAGTTTTGTGGCACCAAGAGATGGTGGTGGGTGGATGGTACTAGATGGAGGAGTACTTGAGATGTTTCCATAACATCTCATGCTACCTCCCTTCAACCCTATGATGCACTGTTTGTTTGTTGTTTTCACAGGCTAATCTATACTAATTTTTGTACATGTTGTGGTCAAATTCCATATTAATTGTGCATGATTTACTTTATTAGCCTGTAATACTCATTTGCATCAAATATTCATATTTTTAATGTTTCCAAGTGATTTATTAATTTCTCAGAGATTATGTTTGAATATTATTCATTTAAGGTGGATATGAGAATCTACACAACTCGATACTATTGACTTTGGAGCCGGTGGCACCAACACTTGCTCAATATTGAAGATGAAATGAATCAAGAAGACTCGGTAGTACCAAGGGGACTATCGGTAGTACCGAAGAGGTTACATCATTTTTGTCAAAGAAATTTGAAGTAACTTAGTACTATCGACACACAACCAGTAGTACTGGTCACTTGATAGGTGGTCGTGCAATTAAAGAAGTCAGTAGCACCAACACTCTATCGATAGTACTAATGGATCAAGATCAGGCATATCTGAAAGCTTCCTTTAATCCAATGGCTGAGATTTTAACTCTCCCTAAGTCATGCCTATGACTAAGGGGAGTTACAAACACACCTAATTATCACATTCTATTCCATTGCATGATGGATAAGGCATGGGAGATGAGAATGAAGAGGAGAACTGCACGTTTGGGAGGTTTCGAGCACGTTCGGTGGGCAGAATTCATGGCTTGCAGATCCAATTATTAGTGTGGAGCATCCTAGACACCTTTCTCTAGGGGATTCATCGATTTTCTTTGTTCACCACATTTTTCCTTCTTCTTATCATGTTTTCATTCATTGACACCATGAGGGGCTGATCCCTGTGTTCTCTAGGACTGGGGAGTAGCCCGGTTGTACATTATATATGGATCTTTTGCATTAGTATATGGTTTTCTCCTAATTTTTCGGCATGTTGCTATGAAATCATATCTATTTATCTATGTTGCACACCATAGGTGATTAATTATATCCTTAATAGCTTCATGAGAAGGATTAATGACTGAAAATCTATAGTAATGGATGTTTTATACCACGTTTTGAGAGACAGCCAACGAGCGTGAAGAGATTAACCCGAGTAGTTTGTTAAAGCACCTACCTAATAACACCATTGATATGAGAGTGGGATTGGTATTAGGATAGGTAGTTGATTACTCCATGAAAGAAGGTAATTATAGCTATAGGTCTCCTTGTCTAAGAATTAGGAGGAACATATATTAATCTTAGGGTAAAAATTGCAGTGTCAACCATGGTGAAATCACATTCCTAAGGAATATCTTCTCATTGTGATAAAAAGCGAGTAAATTAGTTTTCTTTTCTTGCAATTAGTGTAATAACTCTCAAATCAGAGTTCTCTTTAGCCTAGCTGATCTGAAGTAGTTAGTAATCATTTCTTGAATTACATTCCCCATGTTCAATATCCGTGCCTCGTTGGCCTATATTACTTTGATGTGTATGCTTGCATTTTACACATACAATTTTTTGTGTTAAGTTTTTGACCCCATTTTTGGGTAAACGACATATTCAAGAACTATGAGTGTTGTAATCAATCACTCTATAACACCCTCTCTATTTTGTTTCCATGGTTGAATTGAAAATATCTTTTGATTCAATCACTAGTATCTTGCTCTCACATTATAGTCAAGTTGACGGCAATGGTAAACCCTAGAGCATCTGGCGAGAGCGGAGATCAGGAAGGCGACGTCCTTCTGGACGACGACGGGGATGGAAGACCTTTGTCACGTCAGTCCACAGTTGTGCTGAGCAATATTGGATTGAGTTTGAACTTTGCTAGCTATGCACGAAACCATGAAAAGGCTGCGGAATCCTCTAACCAGGCTATGGACGTTGACGCCGGCAAGAACATTGAACAACAATACCCTGATCTACCAGGATCTGACCCTCAATCCATCAGACTGGTCAATTCCCAAATCCCAAAGCCTTCGTATCGGGATAAGGTGGGGAAAGGCACTACTGACGATCATGGCTATATCCACATCGACGTAGAAGACTATGGAATCACCCTGAAGCCAGAGGACATAGTAGTTTCATTTGTTAATGGAGTTCTGGCTTTCGACTTGAAGAAGGACGCCAGGGACTGTCTGTTAAAGCCATGGAAATATACGGTGATTGTAAAGCTTCTTTCAAAGGAAATTGGATTCCTGACTCTACGGGACAGGATAAAATCTATGTGGAAACCAACAGGAGGGTTTAATCTCATCGATCTTGCCAACGACTTCTTTGTTGTCCAACTCTAAAGAGAAGATGATTTTATGCATGCCCTAACAGGAGGACCTTGCTCGCTCTTCGACTCATACCTGACGGTGCAACGTTGGCAGCCGGACTTCTCGCCGGAAGCATCATCTCCACCCAAGTTGGTCGCTTGGCTAAGAATACCTAACCTACCAATACATCTATACTGGGAGGTGCTGCTAGCGCAGATTGGGGACCATATTGGGAAAACGATCAAAGTTGATCTTAACACGATCTCACAGTGGCGAGGACGATTTGCAAGAATTGCAGTGGAATTGGACATGGCCAAACCCCTCATACCTCAAGTGATGATCGAGGGCAATCTCTATCGCATTGAGTACGAGAACATCCCATGCATCTGCATGTACTGCGGTCGGGCGGGACACCTTGAAAAAGATTGCTCAAAATGTGTCACTGAAGAGAATGCGGCGAGGAACGCCGCCGCGGCTGAAGGCTCATCAACGCCAGCCCTTCCTACCCCCCTGCAAGGATTCACGGACTACATCCATGCCCGTCCCATCCTGCACAAGAAAAGGCCCACTCAAAAGAAGGACCAGTCCAGGTTTACAAATAGGTTCTCAGACCTAGGGAATCAGGAAGAAGAAGAGGGAGATACAGAGGTAATCGATGTCGACACGGTGGCAGAGAAAGTAACTACTGGGATTGACTGGAGCACATGGAAGAAAAACTTCAAACAGACTAAGAGGAGCAATGAATCTTCCCAACCAGTCCCCTTTCCGCAACCAATGCAGGCACCACCGTAGGTTCAAAGAAAAGAGCGACCCCAAACATCTCATTCTGCTAGTTAACCCAACAAGCGATTCCATAATCCCCGGAAGAACAAGCACAACCCACCCTTTCGTCACCACACCCTTTTCCTTTGGAAAAGATGGCCTGTCTCATCCTTATAGGAGTCTGAGTCGCAACTCAGTAGGGATCCATCTGTGCAACAGAAAGGTTGTAAATTCTGGAGAAGGCAGCAAGACATCCACCAGGAAACATGGGAAAACCTCTCTTCTACAAGATTTGGAGGAAGAGGCAAGATCGATGGGAAACTCCACCCTTACTGACCCTAGTTCATGAAGATTATCTCATGGAACGTTCAAGGTGTCTGTGATAAGGACACCCAAAATGCAGCTAAAGAACTTTCGAGGAAGTACGAAGCTTCAATCCTTTGTATCCTCGAACTGAGGTGCAGTGGTGATCGAGCTCTGAGCATCAAGAAGATGGGTTTCGCTCAGTCACACAGAGTCGAGGCTGTTGGTTACTCTAGAGGAATCTGGATTCTCTAGAAGAATGACATCCCTTTGGAAATCATAGGGTCGCACAAACAATTTTTTCATTGCATAATTCATCAATATTACTTCACCTTCATCTACGCAAGCACGCTTAGGAGCGGAAGGAAACTCCTATGGAATCAACTTGCTATGTTGGCATCCTCCATCACTGATCCCTGGGTGGTGGTGGGGGATTTCCACGTGGTTATGTACCCATCGGAAAAATTTGGAAGCAATACCTTCGATAGCGCTAACAGTCAGGATTTTATCGAAACCACTGAGGCATGCTTTCTGGATAGCACACACCACCTTCAGGAGGGGCCTCCTTCATGAGCAGCTAGATAGAGCGCTGGGGAACAAACGCTGGATCGATTAACTCACCCGCAATTTGGTCCAGGTTCTCAAGAAGAACCATTCAGACCACGCACCCATCCTGGTGTCGTCAGAGGCACTATCCAAGTTGAATCAGACGCAAGTTACCCGCACCTCTATGAGATGGTACACCACGCCTGGGTTTGATGATCTTCTGAAGCGGTCATGGCCCAGGGACCAGGACCTCTTGGCTGCCAACGCGCAGTTCCTCGCCACGACCTCTAGGTGGGACACTGCGATCCGCAAAGCTGATAGACGAACAAAGGAACAAATTTCCAATAAGATCAAATGGTATCAGATGAATCTCTCCCTCCAGTTCGACCATGCAATGGCATAAGAAACAATTGCTCTACAAGCCCAATTAGACTCTATTCTCCGACGGGAGGAGGCGGAGAGCCAATAGAGAGCCAGATGTGAATGGCTTAAGCTTGGGGATAATAACACCTGCTTCTTCCATTCAATAACCAAAGCGAGGAGACAACGTAACAGAGTAACATGTTTGAAGGATGGATCAGGCGCCTGGCAAGACGATGAACAGGAAATGAAACTCCTTATTCTTAACTTCTTTTCTTCTGTTTATCAGGAAAACAATGAGGAGCTAAGGAGGATGGAAAGCCCACGATTCATGGGTTCCTTTCTATGCCTGACACCAGAGAAGCGTGAGAAGATGTCAACAATCCCCTTTATAGACGAGATCTGGTCTGCTCTCAGCTCCATGTTGCCGGTGAAGGCGCTGGGGCCAGATGGTGTGGATGTTGCCTTCTATCAGAAAAACTGGTCGCTTTTGAAAGCTCAGCTCTACAATTTTATACAACAGCCATTCGTCAACGCCACCCTTCCTCCTGCCTCGACAGACTCCACTATTATTCTCATTCCAAAGGTTCCCTTGCCGGAGCAGTGGTCTCAGTTCTGACCTATCTCTCTAAATAATGTTTGTACCAAGCTTTTATCTAAGGTCATTGTGACTAGAATCAAACCATACTTGCAGGACTGGATTTCGCCCTTCTAGTCAAGCTTTGTGCCAGGAAAGAGGATTGGAGATAACACATCGCTCGTCCAAGAAATTACCCATTCTATGGAGTCCAAAACAAGCTCCAAGAAGTACCTTTCTCTCAAACTGGATCTGGTAAAGGCATTCGATAAACTCAGCTGGCAATTTATCCACGACACTCTAGTCCGCACCTCCATTCCCAGGAATATCGTTGATATCATTATGCATATCATTTGTTCTGGGAAATCGTTTGTTCTTTGGAACGGGGAGATAGCAGGCTCCTTCCATCCTTCTTGTGGTGTTAAGCAGGGAGATCCCCTCTCACCCTACATTTTTGTTCTCTGCCTTGAACGCTTCAGCCAGCTTATAGAGATGGAAACAACTACAGGAAACTGGATACCTGTTCTTATTTCAAAAAAAAAGGTGCCGATCACACATGTCATCTTTGCTGACGACATTATCCTGTTTGGAGAAGCCTCTCTACACCAAGCCAAGGTTATGGGTCGATGTCTCTGGAAATTTAGTGATGCCTCTGGATTGTTTCTTTCCTATGAAAAATGAACTGTGTTCTACTCCCATAACACACGTAGAATCTCTAGAAACCAAATCTATAGGAAACTAGGAGTTTAGGAAACTAGCAACCTGGGCAGACACTTGGGCGTTCCCATCATCCATAGAAGGAAGAGCAAAGAATTGTTCCTTTCCCCAGTGGAGAAATTTCACAAGCACATTAACTCTTGGCAGAATAATTTGTTGTCCCTCGCAGGAAGGATAACACTAGCCAGATCGGTGCTCCAATCTCAGGCCTGCTATATTATGCAATCAAATTTTGTGAGTCATTAACCAACATGATTAGGAACAGTAATCTCAAACGGTCAACCCTTGGTCAACTCCCTCAAATGGTTTTGAAACCGTTTTCCCAAAAAGGTCAAGTTAATCAGGTTGGAAAACAGCACTTAATCCATTTAGGTTTACCTAATTGATTAGCCTTCAACTCATGATTCCTTGGGAGTTAACCTATAAAATTTGGTGAGTTATTAACCAACATAATTATAAACAGGAATCTCAAACGGTAAACCCTTGGTCAACTCCCTCAAACGGTTTTGAAACCGTTTTCCCAAAAAGATCAAGATAATCTGGTTGGAAAACAGCACTTAATCCATTTAGGTTTACCTAATTGATTAGCCTTCAACTCATGATTCCTTGGGAGTTAACCTATCAAATTTGGGGAGTTATTAACCAACATAATTATGAACATGAATCTCAAACGGTCAACCCTTGGTCAACTCAACGAAACGGTCTTGGAGATCGTTTTCTCCAACCGACCTTGTGAAACCGTTTGCCCGAAACGGTTTTGCAAACCGTTTGGCCAAGGGGGGGGGCAAGACCATTTGCTAAAGTAGCATTGGTATTCAGGCCCCCTTCTTCTACCTCCAGATCAAGGCCTGTTTTCCAAAGTTTTTCTTGCAAGAATGCATAGAAGGATGGAAGAAAGAAGAACTAGCAACGTTTGCAAAGTTTTCCAAAGTTTTTCTTGCAAGGATGCATAATAAAGATTTAAGGTTTAGAGTTATAAAACCCACCTTAGAACCATATCTAGAGCTCCAAGCTTCGAAGCTTTAATGGTAGCTTGAGATCCATAGGTCTTCCAAGGTTTCTTCTTCAAGAATTGGTTGGAAAGGATGGCTAGAAAGAAGAACTAAGTAAGAAAAACTAGCAAACCAACCTTGTATCATGATTTCCTCCATGAATCCGAGATAGATAGTGGTTACAGCTTACCCAACTCTACTTGGCCGTTCTCCTCTGCTCCTGAGCTCCTTCCTTAGTCTGCCACAACAAGATATAAATGAAGAGAGAAAGGGAAACAATCCCTTGGTTGTAAAAGAAAGGTGTATATATACTTTGGGCATGTTTTCAAGATAAGGACAATTTTTTCTTCTATTTCTCATATGGGTCCTTCTCTCCTTCTTGGCAAAGCCCCTCCTTTCTATACTTAAGCAAAACTCCTCCTTTAACCAAGGTTTAGAGGAAAAGAAGCCAAACATCGTACTAAGTTGCACACCTAAAAGGGTCATTTTGCTTACAACTTAGTTATTTAATTACAAGGGTTTTCCTTCTTATTTGATTATCAAATGAGGCACCCTCCTCATTATTTGTACTCTACTTTGTATCAAGAGTCATGAAAGATATTCTATAGGGTATATTTTACATGTTGCACCCTATGTTTTGGGTAAATTTCACTTTACACCAAAACTAGAGTTTAAAGCACAAGGATTGCTCTACAAGTTGTATCTTGGTGCCCAAACTTGGAGAATCCATATCACTACATCATATTCATTCTTATGGTGTCTCAATCATCAGAGGAACATCTTAACATGTGCAATCTGCAAGCTAACCCCTTAGATTGGTTAATTTTCACAAAGGTCCACTTTTAACAAAACAATATTACAACATTGTTCAAAAAGGACAGAAATGGAAATATAAGTTCCTCGGAAGCTTTAGTTACATATCAAAAGATAATCACAAGCATATAATCACATGTCTTAAGCAAAATGCCAGGGGTTAGTTCATAACCCAGGTCAGGGATGTTACTAATTATCCACCCCTTACAAGAATTTCGTCCTCAAAATCAACAAAACATATTAAGAGAAAAGAGCAGGGTATTTCCTTCTCATTTCCTCCTCTAGTTCCCATGTGGCTTCTTCAATACCACAATGATTCCAGAGGACTTTAACAAGACTTATATCTTTCTTTTTCAACTTTTTAATTCTGCTATCAAGGATTGACACTGGTCCTTCCTCGTATGACATATCATCATTCAATTCTACTTCCATAGGTTGGAGAACTGACTCTGTATCAGGGTGACATTTCCGCAGTATAGAAACGTGAAACACAGGGTGTAACCTCTGTAACTCTGGTGACAACTCTTGTTTATAGGCTACTTTTCCAATCCGTTCAATGATTGGATAAGGCCCCATAAACCTAGGAGCTAACTTCCCTTTTCTTCCAAATCTCAGAACTCCCTTCCAAGGTGAAACTTTGAGATACACTCTATCTCCAACCTGGAACTCCAAAGGTCTACGACGCTTATCATCATAAGATTTATACCTATCATGTGCAGTCTTGATATGTTGTTGTATTACTTTAATCTTTTCTGTGGTCTGTTGTACAAGACCAGGACCTAACAGTTGATATTCACCGGTTTCATACCAACACAGGGGTGATCTACAACGTCTACCATATAAATCTTCATAAGGTGCCATGTCAATGCTATGTTGATAGCTATTTTTGTAGGCAAACTCTATCAAGCTTAGGTGCAGATCCCAACTCCATGTAAACTGAAGAACACATGCTCTAAGCAAGTCTTCCAAGGTCTGTATAGTCCTTTCAGACTGTCCATCAGTCTGAGGATGAAAGGTTGTACTAAACCTTAACTGTGTGCCTAAGGCTTTATGAAGTCTCTCCCAAAAATGACTCGTAAACTGGGGACCTCTGTCTGAAATGATGGTAACTGGGACTCCATGCAGCCATACTATCTCTTCTACATACAACTGTGCTAGCTTCTCAGCGGAATAGGTCATTTTGACAGGAAAGAAATGTGTTGTCTTTGTCAACCTATCAACTATTACCCAAATGGAATCATGCCCTTTGCTTGTCCTCGGTAGGCCAACAACAAAGTCCATGGTTATATGATCCCACTTCCACTGTGGTATGGGTAAAGGTTGCATTGTTCCTGCAGGATTTTGGTGTTCAGTTTTAAGTTGCTGACACACAGGACACCGCATAACAAACTCAGCAACATCCTTCTTCATTCCAGGCCACCAATACATATATGTCAAGTTTCGATACATCTTGGTGCTTCCTGGATGCATAGCATACATCGATGAATGAGCTTCTTCCAGAACTAACTTTCTCAAGTTATCCACATCAGGCACTATCATCCTCCCATGATAACAGGCTACTTGGTCATCTGAGTCATGGAAACCATCTCGTTTCTCATTACCATACTCCGATCTGATCTGTTGAACTGCAGCATCAACTTGCTGTGCCTCCTTAATCTGCTCTCTCAGAGTAGGTTTTATATGCATCTCAGCTAACAACCCAGCTAACAATGATACTTTCAACTTTACATTGTCTTGTCTTAAGGAGATAAGCATATCTCTCCTAGAGCATACCAAAAAGTTCAGTAGTGGTCTATCTAAGGCTGGTGTTGCTGATTTCCTACTCAAAGCATCTGCAACCACATTGTCCTTCCTGGGATGGTAATCAATTGTACAGTCGTAATCTTTGATTAACTCCATCTAGCAGCGTTGCCTCATGTTAATCTCATGCTGAGAAAAGATGTACTTAAAGTTCTTATGATCAGTGGAAATCTGGAATGTCTCTCCATAGAGATAATTTCTCCAGATTTTCAAGGCATGAACCACAATAGCTATCTCTAGGTCGTATGTCAGATAATTCCCCTCGTATTTCTTAAGTTTTCGTGAAGCAAAAGAAATCACTTGTTTATCCTGCATCAACACACATCCAAGTCCATTCTTGGAGGCATCATAGAGAATTATATATCCTATCCCTTGCTCATGTAATACAAGCAATGGTGCACTTGTCAACCTCTCCTTCAACAACTGAAAAGATTGTTGACACTTATCACTCCAAACAAAAGGAACATCCTTCTTGGTCAACTTAGTCAAGGGTAAGGCTATGGAACTAAAGTTCTTAATGAACCTTCGGTAATAGCCTGCCAACCCTAAGAAACTACAGATCTTTGTCAGTGTCTTCGGCTGTTCCCATTGTAGAACAGATTCTACCTTTCTAGGGTCAACATGAATACCCAAGGCAGATATCACGGGTCCAAGGAAAGATACTTCCGGTAACAAAAACTCACACTTGCTAAACTTAGCATAAAGCTTGTTATTCCTTAGTAAAATTAGGGTCTGTCGAAGATGTTGTTCGTGCTGCTGAGCATCTCTACTATAGATCAGAATGTCATCTATAAAACACAACAATACACTAATCAAGAAAAGGTCGAAAGATTCTATTCATAAGTTCCATGAATGCAGTCGGTGCATTAGTTAGTCCAAACGACATAACTGTGAACTCGTAGTGACCATACCTCTTCCTAAAGGAAGACTTGGGTATGTCACTATCCTTAATACGAAGTTCGTGATATCCTGATCTCAAATCTATCTTTGAGAAGACGGTTGCACCACACAACTGGTCAAAAATATCATCAATCCTTGGCAGAGGATACTTATTATTTATTGTTACTTTAATTGACTGTCTGTAATCAATGCATAACCGCATTGATCCATCTTTCTTTTTAACAAAGAGCACTGGAGCACCCCAAGGTGAAGTACTCGGTCGGATGAAACCCTTCTCAAACAACTCTTGCAACTGTTTCTTGAGTTCTGCCATCTCAGCAGGTGCCATCCTATATGGTGTTTGTGCTATAGGTTGTGTGTCTGGGATCAAATTGATTTCAAAATCAATCTCCCGAGGTGGTGGTACACCTGGAAGTTCTTTAGGAAATACATCTTCAAATTCCCTGACTACAGGAACCTCAACAGGGTTAGGACTTCCCATGGTAGTATCTACCACATGGGCGAAGAATGCATAACATCCTTGCATCATCAGCTTCTCAGCAACCATAGCTGACACAAGACAGGTGGGTAAAATCTTTCTCTCTCCTTGAAAGATTCATGTGTCACTATCATTAGAGAACACAACTTGCTTGGACTCACAATCCAAGACAATCTTATACCTTTCTAAGGTATCCATCCCAAGGATTATATCAAATCCATGCATCTCAAGTGGTATAAGATCCACTTGAATGCGATGTTCAGAAAAGAAGATAATGCAGGGAGCACATACCTCCTGCAACATAGCAGACCCCATCAATGGAGTTTCTAGCATCAAACTATTTGTTCTATGACTTGTAGTCAAGTTGCAGTCACGAATCACTCTTCAAGTGATAAAGGAGTGTGTAGCACCCAGATCAATCAAAACAGATACAATGCAAAATGTAGACATATCAGAATATAACAATTCCATCTGACCTACTACAACTCGAGGGTTGATAACTGCATCAGGTGGATTCATCGCGTAGAATCTCATTGTTTCCTATGGTTGATTCGGTGCTTGATGACTAGATTTCGATGATCCAGCTTGGGACGCTTGTCCACGTCCTCTAGCGTTACCTGGAAACTGTCGTCTTTGAGATCCTTGCTGATTTTGCCTCTGAGGATGAGTCACACTCACTTCTCTGATTCTGCAATCCTTCATCAGATGTCCCATCTTTCCACATATGTAACAACTTCTATTCAGTTGTTGTGGTCTGGGTGGTCTTGTAACTGACATAGATGCTGAACTGCGAGCTCCTCCTAGTGGTAGGCTTCATCCTCTACCCCTATTTGACGTCCACTGCATCCGGGTATTGGATCTAGGTGGTGGCATAGGTGCAGAAAACCTAGGTTTCTTAAAACCTTTGGATGAAGATTCTTGGAATTGGGATACATTCTCTTGTTCTGGGTCGTTCTCTTCTCTGCTACAGACCTTTCTACCCTTCGGACATACTCCATGAAGGTATCAAACCTTTCTCTGTTCTCTAGGGTAGACACATGAGTAGTCAACTCAACGTTTAACCCTTTTTCAAAATGCCTTATCCTTTCTTCTTCTGTGGTCGCCATGTGCGGACAAAATCACAACAACTCCATGAACTTAGCCTCGTATTCACTAATGTTCATTGGACCTTGTCTTATCCTCTTGAATTGAGAGATTTTCTCATCCAGAAACGTCTTAGGGAAATATCTGTTGACAAATTCCCGTCTGAAATCTTCCCAAGCAACATCCACACCATGCTTGTTCTATTCTTCCATGGTCCACCAATGGACAACACTCCCCTTGAGAAGGTACACAACATGTCTAACCTTCTCAGCTTCTGCGATGTTCAGGATTCTAAAGGCCTTCTCTAGTTCGGTTAACCACAAGTCGGCATCTATGGGATCAGCTGTTCCCAAATACTCTGTGGCTCCAACTCTGCGAAGTCGTTCAAACGTCTTGCCGATTCCTTGTCCTTCAGGTTGGGCAGGTGCCCTAGGTGCAGGAATAGGTATCCTATCAGTTATGTGTGTCATGGCAGTCAGAAACTTCCCAAACATGGTCTGGACGGCTGGGTTCTCCATGTCAGCTGGATCGAACTGTGTGGTTTAGGCACAGGTTGCTCTATATCTGGGTTTCTTGCACCTTCTCTGGGTGCAGCAACACTACTCTCCGTGACATATTCCTCGTGTGGTCCACACATTATTAGTCTTATCTTCTTCACCTGAGGAGTAGAAGACACTATCAGACATACTAGAAAGCACTAGAACAGACTCAACATCCTAAGTCCAATGTCTCTGTAGACTCAGCAAACCTAGAGCTCTGATACCAGTAAATTGAGACGATCGAATCACAAAAATGAGATCAACGAATGTGGAAGTGATTAGCAGCAGAATTATCAAAAATCACTAAAAATTAAAACTTTTTGTAAAGAGAACATCAAACGATAAAACTCTTTCATAAAGAAACATGATAAGTTATTTACAAACTGATCCCTCATTACATCTTTGTAAACAAACACATCTCGAGAGTTACAACATCAACTACCTTGTTAACTGTACAAGGTAAGATACCAAATCTCGAGGCATCATGCCAAAATCTCAGATATACTGACTCCTAGGACCTGAGAGTACAGAGACGACACATAGGACATACTATCTACACAACTTGACAGACAATGTCTCCACCTGAGGATCACTGTTGTCCCTGAGATTTTTGTTGCTACTGCTCACCCAATGGTAGGATCCTTCGTCCTCGGCATCTACCTAAAAATTTGAATCCTACGGGGGTGAGACAATAGAATAATTGTCTCAGCGAGAGTTATAACTCTCCGCCAAAAGCTTTGTTATTGCAATAAGGAATAACAATAAGCAGTATAATTATTAACATTTAACAGCAGGTTTAATGTCAAGTAAAGCAACACTTCAACTATAACTTAATTGGATATCAAAGCATATCTCATTAAAGAATATGGAGAACATGTATACTAGTTATTTAACTAGAACATTATAAACAACGTAACATCAATCATTGTTTCTCGTAGTTCAACCTAAGCAGTTATGCTACACGACTGATTATGTTTTCCAAACATTATTATGCCCTGTGAAGATGAGGTATACCTCTCATACTCCAACCGACCATTATGAAATTGCGTCAGTACCATACATACGTCATCAAAAGAGCCAGATTCTTATGACCTCATCTTCCTCAGTCACTGTGAGGATTTACATGCAGGACATCTTGTGTCTCTGCTATGATAGCTATCCAGGGTATTCTGGCAACTTCGCTATTAGAGTCACAGTGGCGTTTTGTACTCTCTTCGTCATCGAGGGATCTCTTGTTTATCTCTCATCGATGTGGCATTAATGATTCCCTCAGGACATTAATGATACATCATCCCGACATAGACATGTAATGAAGGATTGATGGGTTAAAGATACATCCTACATCAATTCCTACATTAGGACGTAAGGATATTCGCGTCCATAATCCCCCATATACTCAAAAGTATATGTTCCAGGAGTTCCCTTAGGAAAACCTATTTCACCATCATTTGGTCTCTGACAATGATGGATCTATGGTCAGGGCCCTACATGAGATGATCATACTTGATTATTTAAGTACATTTTAGCATTCTTTTAGCATCAAGCATGTTTTCAAACATAAACAATTAAAACATCTGCTATAGAAGAAGAATACTAAATGTATCAAGTTTATTTCACATCAGTTATCATTTCTTAACCATCTCATCATTATGGTTCAAGAACAGGGGTGTTCAAACCCTTAAATCATCATAAGTCATCTAATAGCATGACCTTAATTGTAACAATGTAAATATTACTCAAGGCTCTTACAACCCATCATTCTCATATGTTACCTCTTAAACCAGGAAACATAGTATATCATTATTCATAAAGCTTATTACATGCTTTCAATGAATAAAACATCATAACTCTTACCTGCCTATGATTACCTCTTGCTAACAACCTGCATGACTAAATATAATTGATGACATGCATATATAACAACATCAGTACAATACCAATTCTTTTCAATTTATTCATAGAACACCACGGCCGTGCTATATTACACGGTCGTGCAAGAGTAAGTCACCACGGTCGTGCTTCATTACACGTTTGTGCAATAGAGGTTTCACCACGACTGTGTCATATGACCACGACTGGTTTCTAGGGTTAGGATTCTCATTCAATCCAATTACAGTTATTCCACCCCTTAGTTTGATTAGGAATAATGATTCCTTATCTCATACATTAATCATGACGTTTCATGCTTAAAAGCATAACTCAGAATTAGGGTTTACCTATTCATATTATCACATCACCCTAGATTAGGCTTTACTATTCACATTACATCACATTACCCTAGATTAGGTTTTACGGTTCATATTATAATGAATTGAGATCATATTATCATCATGTATGAAAACTACTTCCATTAATACCCTCAAATTGGATTGAGATTCATTAATCATCATACTTAGTGTTTCCATGATCTCACTATGAAGGATAATACCCTAATTAGGTGTATTCATATATGTTGGAAGTATATTACTAGATTCTCAAACATATAGGGAGTCTTCTCTCTCCTCTTACTAATATATGATGCTTACATCACTCTTGAATAGACTAAGTCAAAGCATCTTTGATAACATAAGTCATGTCATCACCATTATGGTCATTAGGGTTTACTTGATCAAGGGGTGTTGACTACTTAAACCCATCAAGGGTACTTGGTAATCTTCACCATTGACCCTAATCTACATTAGTTCACTAATTACTTAATCCCTTAATGACTTTAGGCATCTATAGGGTTTAGGTTAAACAACTACTAAACCATCTTAACCTTCAAACCATCAAACGTTTTTAACATAATTGAACCCCAAATAGTCTTGTACTTCAACCTCCAAATGGTTTGAAACCGCATGACCACCAAACGGTCTTAAGATCGTTTGGTCCAAACACCCTCAAAACCGCATGGACCAAAAAGTGTATCAACACTTCAAATTGAGTTTGGGTTTTCAATGTTCAACCCCTCAATCGTTCATACCATGGTTAACCACTTATCAATTGAGACAATTAAGTTAACACTCAACTGATGTGACCCTCAATTGATTCTCAATTGATCCCCAATTAGGGTTTGGATTGATTGGATTAGGGTTGGAAATCGAACATCCTTCAACATGCATCTATATGAGCTTAATTGATGTTGAACCCATTGAACCATCACTCAATTGGGTCATGACCTGACCCCAAACGGTCTTGAGGTCATTTGGATGACCTCCAAACGGTCTTGAGACCGTTTTTCCATCATATCATCAACATCCAAGTCAACCAATTAAGGTTTGGATCATTGGATTGATCATCAAATCAACAATTGATTACACTTTAACTTAGTAACGGTCTTGAGGTCATTTGGATGACCTCCAAACGGTCTTGAGACCGTTTTTCCATCATATCATCAACATCCAAGTCAACCAATTAAGGTTTGGATCATTGGATTGATCATCAAATCAACAATTGATTACACTTTAACTTAGTAACATTGGATCATCAATTTCTTAACCATACTCACCCATGGACCTCCAAACAGTCTTTGGTGACCTCCAAACGGTCTTGAGACCATTTGGATGAGCTCCAAATGGTCTTGAGACCGTTTGGCTCATCCAACCCTTGGATTCTAGTGAAAAATCATTAGGGTTTGAGCCATAGAGTTGATCATCAAATCAGCACTTAGTTGCAAAGTGATTTGATATCTTTGGACCTTCAATTGGTAAACTATACTTAACACCAGACCTCCAAACGGTCTTGGGTGATCCCCAAACTGTCTTGAAACCGTTTGGGTGATCCCCAAACGGTTTTGAAACCGTTTGGGCTAATCAACCCAAAATCTCAAATCAACACATTGGAATTTCAGCACTAATTTCAATTAGGGTTTACCCAAGTGATTAGCCTTCATCTCATGATTACTTGGGAATTAATCCATCAAATTTGGTGAGTCATTAACCAAAATAATTAGGAACATGAATATCAAACGGTCAACCCTTGGTCAACTCCCTCAAATGGTTTTAAAATCATTTGCCCAAAAAGGTCAAGTTAATCAGGTTGGAAAACAGCACTTAATCCATTTAGGTTTACCTAATTGATTAGCCTTCAACTCATGATTCCTTGGGAGTTAACCTATCAAATTTGGTTAGTTATTAACCAACATAATTGTGAACAGGAATCTCAAGCGGTCAACCCTTGGTCAACTCTCTCAACTGGTTTTGAAACCGTTTTCCCAAAAAGGTCAAGTTAATCAGGTTGGAAAACATCACTTAATCCATTTAGGTTTACCTAATTGATTAGCCCTCAACTCATGATTCCTTGGGAGTTAACCTATAAAATTTGGTGAGTTATTAACCAACATAATTATGAACAGGAATATCAAACGGTCAACCCTTGGTCAACTCAACCAAATGGTCTTGGAGACCGTTTGTTCCAACCGACCTTGTGAAATCGTTTGCCCCAAATGGTTTTTTAAACCGTTTGGCCAAGGGGGGGGGGGGCAAGACCGTTTGCTAAAGTAGCATTGGTATTCACGCCCCCTTCTTCTACCTCCAGATCAAGGCATGTTTTCCACGGTTTTGCTTGCAAGAATGCATAGAAGGATGGAAGAAAGAAGAACTAGCAATGTTTGCAAGAAAGAAAGATGCATAACAAAGCTTTAAGGTTTAGAGTTATAAAACCCACCTTAGAACCAGCTCTAGAGCTCCAAGCTTCGAAGCTTTAATGGTGGCTTGTGCTCCACAGGTCGTCCAAGGTTTCTTCTTCAAGCATTGGTTGGAAAGGATGGCTAGAAAGAAGAACTAAGTAAGAAAAACTAGCAAACCAACCTTGTATCATGATTTCCTCCATGAATCCGAGATAGATAGTGGTTAAAGCTTACCCAACTCTACTTGTCTATTCTCCTCTGCTCCTGAGCTCATTCCTTAGTCGGCCACAGCAAGAGATAAGTGAAGAGAGAAAGGGAAACGATCCCTTGGTTGTAAAAGAAAGGTGTATATATACTTTGGGCATGTTTTCAAGATAAGGACAATCTTTTCTTCTATTTCTCATATGGGTCCTTCTCTCCTTCCTGGCCACGCCACTCCTTTCTATACTTAAGCAAAAATCCTCCTTTAACCAAGGTTTAGAGGAAAAGAAGCCAAACATCCTACTAAGTTATAAAACCCACCTTAGAACCAGCTCTAGAGCTCCAAGCTTCGAAGCTTTAATGGTGGCTTGTGCTCCACAGGTCGTCCAAGGTTTCTTCTTCAAGCATTGGTTGGAAAGGATGGCTAGAAAGAAGAACTAAGTAAGAAAAACTAGCAAACCAACCTTGTATCATGATTTCCTCCATGAATCCGAGATAGATAGTGGTTAAAGCTTACCCAACTCTACTTGTCTATTCTCCTCTGCTCCTGAGCTCATTCCTTAGTCGGCCACAGCAAGAGATAAGTGAAGAGAGAAAGGGAAACGATCCCTTGGTTGTAAAAGAAAGGTGTATATATACTTTGGGCATGTTTTCAAGATAAGGACAATCTTTTCTTCTATTTCTCATATGGGTCCTTCTATCCTTCCTGGCCACGCCACTCCTTTCTATACTTAAGCAAAAATCCTCCTTTAACCAAGGTTTAGAGGAAAAGAAGCCAAACATCCTACTAAGTTGCACACCTAAAAGGGTCATTTTGCTTACAACTTAGTTATTTAATTACAAGGGTTTTCCTTCTTATTTGATTACTCAAATGAGGTGCCCTCCTCATTATTTTTACTCTACTTTGTGGAAAGAGTCATGAAAGATATTCTAGAGGGTATATTTTCCATGTTGCACCCAATGTTTTGGGTAAATTGCACTTTACACCAAAAGTAGAGTTTAAAGCACAAGGATTGCTCTACAAGCTGTATCTTGGTGCCCAAACTTGGAGAATCCATATCACTACATCATATTCATTATTATGGTGTCTCAATCATCATAGGAACTTCTTAACATGTGCAATCTACAAGCTAACCCCTTAGATTGGGTAATTTGCACATAGGTCCACTTTTAACAAAACAATATTACAACATTGTTCAAAAAGGACAGAAATGGAAATATAAGTTCCTTAGAAGCTTTAATTACATATCAAAAGATAATCACAAGCATCTAATCACATGTATTACGCAAAATGCCTGGGGTTAGTTCATAACCCAAGTCAGGGATGTTACTAATTATCCACCCCTTACAAGGATTTCATCTTCGAAATTAACAAAACATATTAAGAGAAAAGAGCAGGGTATTTCCTTCTCATTTCCTCCTTTAGTTCCCATGTGGCTTCTTCAATACCAAAATGATTCCAGAGGACTTTAACAAGACTTATATCTTTCTTTTTCAACTTTTTAATTCTGCTATCAAGGATTGACACTGGTCCTTCCTCGTACGACATATCGTCATTCAATTCTACTTCCATAGGTTGTAGAAATGACTCTGTATCAGGGTGACATTTCCTCAGCATAGAAACGTGAAACACAAGGTGTAACCTCTGTAACTCTGGTGACAACTCTAGTTTATAGGCTACTTTTCCAATCCGTTCAATGATTGGATAAGGCCCCATAAACCTAGGAGCTAACTTCCCTTTTCTTCCAAATCTCAGAACTCCCTTCCTAGGTGAAACTTTGAGATACACTCTATCTCCAACCTGGAACTCCAAAGGTCTACGACGCTTATCAGCATAAGATTTATACCTATCATGTGTAGTCTTGATATGTTGTTGTATTACTTTAATCTTTTCTGTGGTCTGTTGTACAAGATCAGGACCTAACAGTTGATATTCACCGGTTTCATACCAACATAGGGGTGATCTACAACGTCTACCATATAAAGCTTCATAAGGTTCCATGTCAATGCTATGTTGATAGCTATTGTTGTAGGCAAACTCTATCAAGCTTAGGTGCAGATCCCAACTCCCTGTAAACTGAAGAACACATGCTCTCAGCAAGTCTTCCAAGGTCTGTATAGTCCTTTCAGACTGTCCATCAGTATGAGGATGAAAGGTTGTACTGAACTTTAAATGTGTTCCTAAGGCTTTATGAAGTCTCTCCCAAAAATGTCTCGTAAACTAGGGACCTCTGTCCGAAACGATGGTAACTGGGACTCCATGCAGTCGTACTATCTCTTCTACATACAATTGTGCTAGCTTCTCAGCAGAATAGGTCGTTTTGACAGGAAAGAAATGTGTTGTCTTTGTCAACCTATCAACTATTACCCAAATGGAATCATGCCCTTTACTTGTCCTGGGTAGGCCAACAACAAAGTCCATGGTTATATGATCGCACTTCCACTGTGGTATGGGTAAAGGTTGCATTGTTCCAGCAGGCTTCTGGTGTTCAACTTTAACTTGCTGACACACAAGACACCGCATAACAAACTCAGCAACATCCTTCTTCATTTCTGGCCACCAATACATATCTTTCAAGTTTCGATACATCTTGGTGCTTCCTGGATGCATAGCATACATCGAAGAATGAGCTTCTTCCAGATCTAACTTTCTCATGTTATCCACATCAGGCACTATCATCCTCCCATGATAACCGGCTACTTGGTCATCTGAGTCATGGAAACCATCTCATTTCTCATTACCATACTCCAATCTAATATGTTGAACTGCAGCATCAACTTGCTGTGCCTCCTTAATCTGCTCTCTCAGAGTAGGTTTTATATGCATCTCAGCTAACAACCCAGCTAACAATGATACTTTCAACTTTACATTGTCTTGTCTTAAGGAGATAAGCATATCTCTCCTAGAGCATACCAAAAAGTTCAGTTGTGCTCTATCTAAGGCTGGTGTTGCTGATTTCCTACTCAAAGCATCTACAACCACATTGGCCTTCCTTGGATCTTAATCAATTGTACTGTCATAATCTTTGATTAACTCCATCCAGCGGCGTTGCCTCATGTTAAGCTCATGCTGAGAAAAGATGTACTTAAGGTTCTTATGATCAGTGGAAATTTGGAATGTCTCTCCATAGAGATAATTTCTCCAGATTTTCAAGGCATGAACCACAACAGCTATCTCTAGGTCGTGTGTCAGATAATTCCCCTCGTGTTTCTTAAGCTGTCGTGAAGCAAAAGAAATCACTTGTTTATTCTGCATCAACACACATCCAAGTCCATTCTTGGAGGCATCATAGAAAACTATATATCCTTTCCCTTGCTCAAGTAATACAAGCACTGGTGCACTTGTCAACCTCTCCTTCAACAACTGAAAAGATTGTTGACACTTATCACTCCAAACAAAAGGAACATCCTTCCTGGTCAACTTAGTCAAGGGTAAGGCTATGGAACTAAAGTTCTTAATGAACCTTCGGTAATAGCCTGCCAACCCTAAGAAATTACAGATCTTTGTCAGTGTCTTCGGCTGTTCCCATTGTAGAAAAGATTCTACCTTTCTAGGGTCAACACGAATACCCGAGGCAGATATCACGTGTCCAAGGAAATATACTTCCGGTAACCAAAACTCACACTTGCTAAACTTAGCATAAAGCTTGTTATTCCTTAGCAAAGTTAGGTTTTGTTGAAGATGTTGTTCGTGCTGCTGAGGATCTATATTATAGATCAGAATGTCATCTATAAAACAAAACAATACACTGATCAAGAAAAGGTTGAAAGATTCTATTCATAAGTTCCATGAATGCATCCGGTGCATTAGTTAGTCCAAACGACATAACTGTGAACTCGTAGTGACCATACCTCGTCCTAAAGGCAGACTTGGGTATGTCACTATCCTTAATACGAAGTTGGTGATATCATGATCTCATATCTATCTTTGAGAATACGATTGCACCACACAACTAGTCAAAAAGATCATCAATCCTTGGCAGAGGATACTTATTCTTTATTGTTACTTTAATTAACTGTCTGTAATCAATGCATAACCACATTGATCCATCTTTATTTTTAACAAAGAGCACTGGAGCACCCCAAGGTGAAGTACTCGGTCGGATGAAACCCTTCTCAAATAACTCTTGCAACTGTTTCTTGAGTTCTGCCATCTCAGAAGGTGCCATCCTATATGGTGTTTGTGCTATAGGTTGTGTGTCTGGGATCAAATTGATTTCAAAATCAATCTCCCGAGGTGGTGGTACACCTGGAAGTTCTTTAGGAAATACATCTTCAAATTCCCTGACTACAGGAACCTCAGCAGGGTTAGGACTTCCCATGGTAGTATCTACCACATGGGCGAAGAATGCATAACATCCTTGCATCATCAGCTTCTCAGCAACCATAGCTGACACAAGACAAGTGGGTAAAATCTTTCTCTCTCCTTGAAAGATCCATGTGTCACTATCATTAGCGAACACAGCTTGCTTGGACTCACAATCCAAGACAACCTTATACCTTTCTAAGGTATCCATCCCAAGGATTATATCAAATCCATGCATCTCAAGTGGTATAAGATCCACTTGAATGCGATGTTCAGAAAAGAAGAGAATGCAGGGAGCACATACCTCCTGCAACATAGCAGACCCCATCAATGGAGTTTCTAGCATCAAACTATCTGCTCTATGACTTGTTGTCAAGTTCAATCACGAATCACTCTTCAAGTGATAAAGGAGTGCGTAGCACCCAGATCAATCAAAACAGATACAACACAAAACGTAGACATATCAGAATATAACAATTCCATCTGACCTGCTACAACCCGAGGGTTGATAACTGCATCACGTGGATTCATCACGTAGAATCTCACTGTTGCCTATGGTTGATTCAGTGCTTGATGACTAGATGTCGATGATCCAGCTTGGGACGCTTGTCCACGTCCTCTAGTGTTACCTGGAAACTGTCGTCTTTGAGATCCTTGCTGATTCTGCCTCTGAGGATGAGTCACACTCACTTCTCTGACTCTGTAATCCTTCATCAGATGTCCCATCTTTCCACATATGTAACAACTTCTGTTCAGTTGTTGTGGTCTGGGTGGTCTTGTAACCGACATACATGTTGAACTGCGAGCTCCTCCTAGTGGTAGGCTTCATCCTCTACCCCTATTTGACGTCCACTGCGTCCGGGTATTGGATCTAGGTGGTGGCATAGGTGCAGAAAACCTAGGTTTCTTAAAACCTTTGGATGAAGATCCTTGGAACTGGGATACATTCTCTTGTTCTGGGTCTGTCTCTTCTCTGCTACAGACCTTTCTACCCTTCTGACAGATTCCATGAAGGTAGCAAACCTTTCTATGTTCTCTAGGGTAGACACATGAGTAGTCAACTCAGCGTTTAACCCTTTTTCAAAATGCCTTATCCTTTCTTCTTCTGTGGTTTCCATGTGCGGACAAAATCATAACAACTCCATGAACTTAGCCTCGTATTGACTAATGTTCATTGGACCTTGTCTTATCCTCTTGAATTGAGAGATTTTCTCGTCCAGAAACGTCTTAGGGAAATATCTGTTGACAAATTCCCGCCTGAAATCTTCCCATGCAACATCCACACCATGCCTCTTCTGTTCTTCCATGGTCCACCAATAGAAAACACTCCCCTTGAGAAGGTACACAACATGTCTAACCTTCTCAGCTTCTGGGATGTTCAGGATTCTAAAGGCTTCTCTAGTTCGGTTAACCGCAAGTCGGCATCTGTGGGATCAGATGTTCCCAAATACTCTGTAGCTCCAACTCTGCGAAGTCGTTCAAACGTCTTGCTGATTCCTTGTCCTTCAGGTTGGGCAGGTTCCCTAGGTGCAGGCATAGGTATCCTATCAGTTATGTGTGTCATGGCAATCATAAACTGCCCAAACATGGTCTAGACGGCTGGGTTCTCCATGTCAGCTAGATCGAACTGGGTGGTTCAGGAACAGGTTGCTCTATCTCTGGGTTTCTTGCACCTTCTATGGGTGCAGCAACACTAATCTCCGTGACATATTCCTCGTGTGGTCCAAACATCCTTAGTCTTATCTTCTTCTCCTGAGGAGTAGAAGACACTATCAGACATACTGGAAAGAACTAGAACAGACTCAACATCCTAAGTCAAATGTCTCTGTAGACTCAGCGAACCTAGAGCTCTGATACCAGTAAATTGAGACGATCGAATCACGATAATGAGATCAACGAATGCGGAAGTGATTAGCAACGGAATTATCAAAAATCACTAAAAATTAAAACTTTTTGTAAAGAGAACATCAAACAATAAAAATCTTTCATAAAGAAACATGATAAGTTATTTAAAAACTGATCCCTCATTACATCTCTGTAAACAAGCACATCTCGAGAGTTACAACATCAACTACCTTGTTAATTGTACAAGGTAATATATCAAATCTCGAGGCATCATGCCAAAATCTCAGATATAATGACTCCTAGGACCTGAGAGTACAGAGACGACACATAGGACATACTATCTACACAACTTGACAGACAGTGTCTCCACATGAGGATCATTGTTGTCCCTGAGATTGTTGTTGTTGCTGCTCACCCAATGGTAGGATCCTTCGTCCTCGGCGTCTACCTAAAAATTTGAATCCTACGGGGGTGAGGCAATTGAATAATTGTCCCAGCGAGAGTTATAACTCTTCGCCAAAAGCATTGTTATTGCAATAAGGAATAACAATAAGCAGTATAATTATTAACATTTAACAGCAGGTTTAATGTCAAGTAAAGCAACATTTCAACTATAACTTAATTGGATATCAAAGCATATCTCATTAAAGAATATGGAGAACATGTATACTAGTTATTTAACTAGAACATTATAAACAATGTAACATAAATCATTGTTTCTCGTAGTTCAACCTAAGCAGTTATGCTACACGGCTGATTATGTTTTCCAAAGATTATTATGCCCTGTGGAGATGAGGTATACCTCTCATACTCCAACCGACCATTACGAAATCGCGTTGGTACCATACATAGGTCATCAAAAGAGCCGGATTCTTATGACCTCATCTTTCTCAGTCAGTGTGAGGATTTACATGCAGGACATCTTGTGTCTCTGCTATGATAGCTATCCAGGGTATTCTGGCAACTTCTCTATTAGAGTCACAGTGGCATTCTATACTCTCTTCGTCATCGAGGGATCTCTTGTTTATCTCTCATCGATGTGGCATTAATGATTCCCTCGGGAGATTAATGATACATCATCCCGGCATAGACTTGTAATGAAGGATTGATGGGTTAAAGATACATCCTACATCAATTCCTACATTAGGACGTAAGGATATTCGCGTCCATAATCCCCCATATACTCAAAAGTATATGTTCCAGGAGTTCCCTTAGGAAAACCTATTTCACCATCATTTGGTCTCTGACAATGATGGATCTATGGTCAGGGCCCTACATGATATGATCATACTTGATTATTTAAGTACATTTTAGAATTCTTTTAGCATCAAGCATGTTTTCAAACATAAACAATTAAAACATCTGCTATAGACGAAGAATACTAAATGTATCAAGTTTATTTCACATCAGTTATCATTTCTTAACCATCTCATCATTATGGTTCAAGAACAGGGGTGTTCAAACCCTTAAATCATCATAAGTCATCTAATAGCATGACCTTAATTGTAACAATGTAAATATTACTCAAGGCTCTTACAACCCATCATTCTCATATGTTACCTCTTAAACCAGGAAACATAGTATATTATTATTCATAAAGCTTATAACATGCTTTCAATGAATAAAACATCATAACTCTTACCTGCCTATGATTACCTCTTTCTAACAACCTGCATGACTAAATATAATTGAAGACATGCATATATAACAACATCAGTACAATACCAATTCTTTTCAATTTATTCATAGAACACCATGGCCGTGCTATCTTACACGGTCGTGTAAGAGTAAGTCACCACGGTCGTGCTTCATGACACGTTCGTGCAACAGAGGTTTCACCACGACTATGTCATATGACCACGGCTGGTTTCTAGGGTTAGGATTCTCATTAGTTCCAATTACAGTAATTGCACCCCTTAGTTTGATTAGGAATAATGATTCCTTATCTCATACTTTAATCATGGGGTTTCATGCTTAAAAGCATAACTTATAATTAGGGTTTACCTGTTCATATTATCACATCACCCTAGATTAGGGTTTACTATTCACATTACATCACATTACCCTAGATTAGGTTTTACAGTTCATATTATAATGAATTGAGATCATATTATCATCATGTATGAAAATTACTTCCATTAATGCCCTCAAATTGGATTGAGATTCATTAATCATCATACCTAGTGTTTCCATAATCTCACTATGGAGGATCATACCCTAATTAGGTATATTCATATATGTTGGAAGTATATTACTAGATTCTCAAACATATAGGGAGTCTTCTCTCTCCTCTTACTAATATATGATGCTTACATCACTCTTGAATAAAGTAAGTCAAAGCATCTTTGATAACATTAGTCATGTCATCACCATTATGGTCATTAGGGTTTACTTGATCAAGGGGTGTTGACTACTTAAATCCATCAAGGGTACTTTGGTAATCTTCACCATTGACCCTAATATACATTAGTTCACTAATTACTTAATCCCTTAATGACTTTAGGTATCTATAGGGTTTAGGTTAAACAACTACTAAACCATCTTAACCTTCAAACCATCAAACGTTCTTAACATAATTGAACCCCAAACAGTCTTGTACTTCAACCTCCAAACGGTTTGAAACCGCATGACCACCAAACGGTCTTGAGACCGTTTGGTCCAAACACCCTCAAAACCGCATGGACCAAAAAGTGTATCAACACTTCCAATTGAGTTAGGGTTTACAATGTTCAACCCCTCAATCGTTCATACCATGGTTAACCACTTATCAATTGAGACAATTAAGTTAACATTCAACTGATGTGACCCTCAATTGATCCCCAATTAGGGTTTCGATTGATTGGATTAGGGTTGGAAATCGAACATCCTTCAACATGCATCAATATGAGCTTAATTGATGTTGAACCCATTGAACCATCACTCAATTGGGTCATGACCTGACCCCAAACGGTCTTGAGGTCGTTTGGATGACCTCCAAATGGTCTTGAGACCATTTTGCCATCATATCATCAACATCCAAGTCAACCAATTAAGGTTTGGATCATTGGATTGATCATCAAATCAGTAATTGATTACACTTTAACTTAGTAACATTGGATCATCAATTGCTTAACCATACTCACCCATGGACCTCCAAATAGGCTTGGGTGACCTCCAAACGGTCTTGAGACCGTTTGGATGAGCTCCAAATGGTCTTGAGACCGTTTGGCTCATCCAACCCTTGGATTCTAGTGAAAATTCAATAGGGTTTGAGCCATAGAGTTGATCATCAAATCAGCACTTAGTTGCAAAGTGATTTGATACCTTTGGACCTTCAATTGGTAAACTATACTTAACACCAGACCTCCAAACAGTCTTGGGTGATCCCCAAACGGTCTTGAAACCATTTGGGCTAATCAACCCAAAATCTCAAATCAACTCATTGGAATTTCAGCACTAATTTCAATTAGGGTTTACCCAATTGATTAGCCTTCATCTCATGATTACTTGGGAGTTAATCCATCAAATTTGGTGAGTCATTAACCAACATAATTACGAACAGGAATATAAAACGGTCAACCCTTTGTCAACTCCCTCAAATGGTTTTGAAATCGTTTGCCCAAAAAGGTCAAGTTAATCAGGTTGGAAAACAGCACTTAATCCATTTAGGTTTACCTAATTGATTAGCCTTCAACTCATGATTCCTTGGGAGTTAACCTATCAAATTTGGTGAGTTATTAACCAACAAAATTATGAACAGGAATCTCAAACGGTTAACCCTTGGTCAACTCTCTCAAATGGTTTTGAAACCGTTTTCCCAAAAAGGTCAAGTTAATCAGGTTGGAAAACATCACTTAATCCATTTAGGTTTACCTAATTGATTAGCCTTCAACTCATGATTCCTTGAAAATTAACCTATAAAATTTGGTGAGTTATTAACCAATATAATTATGAACAGGAATATCAAACGGTCAAGCATTGGTCAACTCAACCAAATGGTCTTGGAGACCGTTTGTTCCAACCGACCTTGTGAAACCGTTTGCCCTTCAAATGGCGTTTGGCCAGGGGGGGCAAGACCGTTTGCTAAAGTAGCATTGGTATTCATGCCCCCTTCTTCTACCTCCAGATAAAGGCATGTTTTCCACGGTTTTGCTTGAAAGAATGCATAGAAGGATGGAAGAAAGAAGAACTAGCAACGTTTGCAAGAAAGAAAGATGCATAACAAAGCTTTAAGGTTTAGAGTTATAAAACCCGCCTTAGAACCAGCTCTAGCGCTCCTATCTTCGATGATTTAATGGTGGCTTGCGCTCCATAGGTCGTCCAAGGTTTTTTCTTCAAAAATTGGTTGGAAAGGATGGCTAGAAAGAAGAACTAACTAAGAAAAACTAGCAAACCAACCTTGTATCATGATTTCCTCCATCAATCCGAGATAGATAGTGGTTAAAGCTTACCCAACTCTACTTGGCTGTTCTCCACTGCTCCTAACCTCCTTCCTTAGTCGGCCACAGCAAGAGATAAGTGAAGAGAGAAAGGGAAACGATCCCTTGGTTGTAAAAGAAAGGTGTATATATACTTTGGGCATGTTTTCAAGATAAGGACAATCTTTTCTTCTATTTCTCATATGGGTCCTTCTCTCCTTCCTGGCCATGCCACTCCTTTCTATACTTAAGAAAAACTCCTCCTTTAAGCAAGGTTTAGAGGAAAATAAGCCAAACATCCTACTAAGTTGCACACCTAAAAGGGTCATTTTGCTTACAACTTAGTTATTTAATTACAAGTGTTTTCCTTCTTATTTGATTACTCAAATGAGGCGCCCTCCTCATTATTTATACTCTACTTTGTGGCAAGAGTCATGAAAGATATTCGAGAGGGTATATTTTCCATGTTGCACCCTATGTTTTGGGTAAATTGCACTTTACACCAAAAGTAGAGTTTAAAGCACAAGGATTGCTCTACAAGCTGTATCTTGTTGCCCAAACTTGGAGAATCCATATCACTACATCATATTCATTCTTATGGTGTCTCAATCATCATAGGAACATCTTAACATGTGCAATCTGCAAGCTAACCCCTTAGATTGGGTAATTTGCACATAGGTCCACTTTTAACAAAACAATATTACAACATTGTTCAAAAAGGACAGAAATGGAAATATAAGTTCCTCAGAAGCTTTAATTACATATCAAAAGATAATCAAAAGCATCTAATCATATGTCTTAAGCAAAACACCTGGGGTTAGTTCATAACCCAGGTCAGTGATGTTACTAATTATCCACCCCTTACAAGGATTTCGTCCTCGAAATCAACAAAACATATTAAGAGAAAAGAGCAGGGTATTTCCTTCTCATTTCCTCCTCTAGTTCCCATGTGGATTTTTCAATACCACAATGATTCCATCGGACTTTAACAAGACTTATATCTTTCTTTTTCAACTTTTTAATTCTTCTATCAAGGATTGACATTGGTCCTTCCTCGTATGACATATCGTCATTCAATTCTACTTCCATAGGTTGTAGAACTGACTCTGTATCAGGGTGACATTTCCTCAGCATAGAAACGTGAAACACAGGGTGTAACCTCTGTAACTCTGGTGACAACTCTAGTTTATAGGCTACTTTTCCAATCCGTTCAATGATTGGATAAGGCCCCATAAACCTAGGAGCTAACTTCCCTTTTCTTCCAAATCTCAGAACTCCCTTCCAAGGTGAAACATTGAGATACACTCTATCTCCAACCTGGAACTCCAAAGGTCTACGACGCTTATCAGCATAAGATTTATACCTATCATGTGCAGTCTTGATATGTTGTTGTATTACTTTAATCTTTTTTGTGGTCTGATATACAGGATCAGCACCTAACAATTGATATTCATCGGTTTCATACCAACACATGGGTGATCTACAACGTCTACCATATAAAGCTTCATAAGGTGCCATGTCAATGTTATGTTGATAGCTATTGTTGTAGGCAAACTCTATCAAGCTTAGGTGCAGATCCCAACTCCCTGTAAACTGAAGAACACATGCTCTCAGCAAGTCTTCCAAGGTTTGTATAGTCCTTTCAGACTGTCCATCAATCTGAGGATGAAAGGTTGTACTAAACCTTAAATGTGTGCCTAAGGCTTTATGAAGTCTCTCCCAAAAATGACTCATAAACTGGGGACCTCTGTCCGAAACGATGGTAACTGGGACTCCATGCAGTCGTACTATCTCTTCTACTTAGAATTGTGCTAGCTTCTCAGTAAAATAGGTCGTTTTGACTGGCAAGAAATGTGCTGTCTTTGTCAACCTATCAACTATTACCCAAATGGAATCATGCCCTTTGCTTGTCCTGGGTAGGCCAACAACAAAGTCCATGGTTATATGATCCCACTTCCACTGTGGTATGGGTAAAGGTTGCATTGTTCCAGCAGGCTTCTGGTGTTCAACTTTAACTTACTGACACACAGGACACCGCATAACAAACTCAGCAACATCCTTCTTCATTCCAGGCCACCAATACATATCTTTCAAGTTTCAATACATCTTGCTGCTTCCGGGATGCATAGCATACATCGAAGAATGAGCTTCTTCCAGAACTAACTTTCTCAAGTTATCCACATCAGGCACTATCATCCTCCCATGATAACATGCTACTTGGTCATCTGAGTCATGGAAACCATCTCATTTCTCATTACCATACTCCGATCTGATCTGTTGAACTACAACATCAACTTGTTGTGCCTCCTTAATCTGCTCTCTCAGAGTAGGTTTTATATGCATCTCAGCTAACAACCCAGCTAACAATGATACTTTCAACTATTCATTGTCTTGTCTTAAGGCGATAAGCATATCTCTCCTAGAGCATACCAAAAAGTTCAGTTGTGCTCTATCTAAGGCTGGTGTTGCTGATTTCCTACTCAAAGCATCTGGAACCACATTGGCCTTCCCTAGATGGTAATCAATTGTACATTCGTAATCTTTGATTAACTCCATCCAGCGGTGTTGCCTCGTGTTAAGCTCATGCTGGGAAAATATGTACTTAAGGTTCTTATGATCAGTGGAAATCTGGAATGTCTCTCCATAGAGACAATGTCTCCAGATTTTCAAGGCATGAACCACAACAGCTAGATCTAGGTCGTGTGTCGGATAATTCCCCTCGTGTTTCTTAAGCTGTCGTGAAGCAAAAGAAATCACTTGTTTATCCTGCATCAACACACATCCAAGTCCATTCTTGGAGGCATCACAGAACACTATATATCCTTTCCCTTGCTCAGGTAATACAAGCACTGGTGCACGTGTCAACCTCTCCTTCAACAACTGAATAGATTGTTGACACTTATCACTCCAAACAAAAGGAACACCCTTCCTGGTCAACTTAGTCAAGGGTAAGGCTATGGAACTAAAGTTCTTAATGAACCTTCGATAATATCCTGCCAACCCTAAGAAACTATGGATCTCTGTCGGTGTCTTCGACTGTTCCCATTGTAGAACATATTCTACCTTTTTAGGGTCAACACGAATACTCGAGGCAGATATCACGTGACCACGGAAAGATACTTCCGGTAACCAAAACTCACACTTGCTAAACTTAGCATAAAGCTTGTTTTTCCTTAGCAAAGTTAGGGTTTATCGAAGATGTTGTTCATGCTGTTGAGCATCTCTACTATAGATCAGAATGTCATCTATAAAGACAACAACACACTGATCAAGAAAAGGTCGAAAGATTCTATTCATAAGTTCCATGAATGTAGCCGGTGCATTAGTTAGTCCAAACGACATAATTGTGAACTCGTAGTGACCATACCTCATCCTAAAGGCAGACTTGGGTATGTCACTATCCTTAATATGAAGTTGGTGATATCCTGATCTCAAATCTATCTTTGAGAAGGCGGTTTCACCACGCAACTGGTCAAAAAGATCATCAATCCTCGGTAGAGGTTACTTATTCTTTATTGTTACTTTAATTAACTTTCTATAATCAATGCATAACCACACTGATCCATCTTTCCTTTTAACAAAGAGCACTAGAGCACCCCAAGGTGAAGTACTCGGTCATATGAAACCCTTCTCAAGCAACTCTTGCAACTGTTTCTTGAGTTCTTCCATCTCAGGAGGCACCATCCTATATGGTGTATGTGCTATAGGTTGTGTGTCTGGGATCAAATTGATTTCAAAATCAATCTCTCGAGGTGGTGGTACACCTAGAAGTTCTTCAGGAAATACATCTTCAAATTCCCTGACTATAGGAACCTCAGCAGGGTTAGGACTTCCCATGGTAGTATCTAACACATGGGCCAAGAATGCATAACATCCTTGCTTCATCAGCTTCTTAGCAACCATAGCTGACACAAGACAGATGGGTAAAATCTTTCTCTCTCCTTGAAACATCCATGTCTCACTATCATTAGCGAACATATCTTGCATGGACTCACAATCCAAGACAACCTTATACCTTTGTAAGGTATCCATCCCAAGGATTATATCAAATCCATGCATCTCAATGGTATAAGATCCACTTGAATGTGATGTTTAGAAAAGAAGAGAATGTCGGGAGCACATACCTCCTGCAACATAGCAGACCCCATCAATGGAGTTTCTAGCATCAAACTATCTGCTCTATGACTTGTAGTCAAGTTGTAGTAACGAATCACTGTTCGAGTGATAAAGGAGTGCGTAGCACCCAGATCAATCAAAACAGATACAACGAAAAATGTAGACATATCAGAATATAATAATTCCATCTGACCTGCTACAACCCAAGGGTTAATAATTGCATCAGGTGGATTCATCGCGTAGAATCTCACTATTGCCTGTGGTTGATTCAGTGCTTGATGACTAGATGCTGATGATCTAGCTTGGGATGCTTTTCCACGTCCTCTAGCGTTACCTGGAAACTGTCGTCTTTGAGATCCTTGTTGATTTTTTCTCTGAGGTTGAGTCACACTCACTTCTCTGACTCTGCAATCCTTCATCAGATGTCCCATCTTTCCACATATGTAACAACTTATGTTCAGTTGTTGTGGTCTGGGTGGTCCTGTAACTGACATAGATGTTGAACTGCGAGCTCCTCCTAGTGGTAGGCTTCGTCCTCTACCCCTATTTGACGTCCACTGCGTTTGAGTAATGGATCTAGGTGGTGGCATAGGTACAGAAAACCTAGGTTTCATATAACCTTTGGATGAAGATCCTTGGAACTGGGGATACATTCTCTTGTTCTGGGTCTGTCTCTTCTCTGCTACAGACCTTTCTACCCTTCTGACAGACTCCACAGAGGTAGCAAACCTTTCTCTATTCTCTAGGCCAAACACAGGAGTAGTCAACTCAGCGTTTAACCCTGTTTCAAAATGCCTTATCCTTTCTTCTTCTATGGTCTCCATGTGCAGACAAAATCGCAACAACTCCATGAACTTAGCCTCGTATTCACTAATGTTCATTGGACCTTGTCTTATCCTCTCGAATTGAGAGATTTGCTCATCCAGAAATGTCTTACATAAATATTTGTTGACAAATTCCTATCTGAAAAAATCTCATGCAACCTCCACCCCAGGCCTCTTCTGTTCTTCTATGGTCCACCAATGGCTAGCACTCCCCTTAAGAAGGTACACAGCATGTCTAACCTTCTCAGCTTCTGGGATGTTAAGGATTCTAAAGGCCTTCTCTAGTTCAGTTAACCACAAGTTGGCATGTGCGGGATCAGCTGTTCCCAAATACTCTGTGTCTCTAACTCGGCGAAGTCGTTCAAATGTCTTGTCGATTCCTTGTCCTTCAGGTTGGGCAGGTGCCCTAGGTGCAGGCATAGGTATCCTATCATTTATGTGTTTCATGGCAGTCATAAACTGCCCAAACATGGTCTGGACAGCCGGGTTCCCCATGTCAGCTGGATCGAACTGGGGTGGTTCAGGCACAGGTTGCTCTATCTCTAGGTTTCTTGCACCTTCTCTGGGTGCAACAACACTACTCTCTGTGACATATTCCTCGTGTGGTCCAGACATCCTTAGTCTTATCTTCTTCTCCTGAGGAGTAGAAGAAACTATCAGACATACTGGAAAGCACTAGAATAGGCTCAACATCCTAAGTCCTATTTCTCTGTTGACTCAGCGAACCTAGAGCTCTCATACCACTAAATTGAGATGATCGAATCAAAAAAATGAGAACAACGAATGCGGAAGTGATTAGCAGCAGAATTATCAAAAATCACTAAAAATTAAAACTTTTTGTAAAGAGAACATCAAACGATAAAACTTTTTCATAAAGAAACATGATAAGTTATTTACAAACTGTTCCCTCATTACATCTCTGTAAACAAACACATCTCGAGAGTTACAACATCAACTACCTTGTTAACTATACAAGGTAAGATACAAAATCTTGAGGCATCATGCCAAAATCGCAGATATACTAACTCCTATGACCTGAGAGTACAGAGATGACACATAGGACATATTATCTACACAACTTGACAGACAGTGTCTCCACCTGAGGATCACTGTTGTCCCTGAGATTATTGTTGCTGCTGCTCACCCAATGGTAGGTTCCTTTGTCCTTGACGTCTACCTAAAAAGTCGAATCCCACGGGGGTGAGACAATTGAATAATTGTCCCAGCGAGAGTTATAACTCTCCGCCAGAAGCTTTGTTATTTCAATAAGGAATAACAATAAGCATTATAATTATTAACATTTAACAGCAGGTTTAATGTCAAGTAAAGCAACATTTCAACTGTAACTTAATTGGATATCAAAGCATATCTCATTAAAGAATATGGAGAACATGTATACTAGTTATTTAACTAGAACATTATAAACAATGTAACATCAATCATTATTTCTCGTAGTTCAACCTAAGCAGTTATGCTACACAGCTGATTATGTTTTCCAAACATTATTATGCCCTGCGGAGATGAGGTATACCGCTCATACTCCAACCGACCATTACAAAATCACGTCGGTACCATACATAGGTGATCAAAAGAGCCAGATTCTTATGACCTCATCTTCCTCAGTCAGTGTGAGGATTTATATGCAGGGCATCTTGTGTATCTACTATGATAGCTATCCAGGATATTCTGGCAACTTCTCTATTAGAGTCACAGTGGCGTTCTGTACACTCTTCATCATCGAGGGATCTCTTTTTCATCTCTCATCGATGTGGCATTAATGATTCCCTTGGGAGATTAATGATACATCATCCTGGCATAGACATGTAATGAAGGATTGATGGGTTAAAGATACATCCTACATCAATTCCTACATTAGGACGTAAGGATATTCGCGTCTATAATCCCCCATATACTCAAAAGTATATGTTCCAGGAGTTCCCTTAGGAAAACCTGTTTCACCATCATTTAGTCTATGACAATGATGGATCTATGGTCAGGGCCCTACATGATATGATCATACTTGATTATTTAAGTACATTTTAGCATTCTTATAGTATCAAGCATGTTTTCAAACATAAACAATTAAAACATCTACTATAGAAGAAGAATACTAAATGTATCAAGTTTATTTCACATCAGTTATCATTTCTTAACCATCTCATCATTATGGTTCAAGAACAGGGGTGTTCAAACCCTTAACTCATCATAAGTCATCTAATAGCATAACCTTAATTGTAACAATGTAAATATTACTCAAGGCTCTTATAGCCCATCATTCTCATATGTTACCACTTAAACCAGGAAAGATAGTATATCATTATTCATAAAGCTTATAAAATGCTTTCAATGAATAAAACATCATAACTCTTACCTAGCTATGATTACCTCTTGCTAACAACCTGCATGACTAAATATAATTGAAGACATGCATATATAACAACATCAGTACAATACCAATTCTTTTCAATTTATTCATAGAACACCACGCCCGTGCTATCTTACACGGTTGTGCAAGAGTAAGTCACCATTGTCATGCTTCATTACACGGTCGTGCAACAGAGGTTTCACTACGACCGTGTCATATGACCACGACTGGTTTCTAGGGTTAGGATTCTCATTCAATCCAATTAGAGTTGTTCCACCCCTTAGTTTTATTAGGAATAATTATTCCTTATCTCATACTTTAATCATGGGGTTTCATGCTTAAAAGCATAACTCATAATTAGGGTTCACCTATTCATATTATCACATCACCCTAGATTAGGGTTTACTATTCACATTACATCACATTACCCTAGATTAGGTTTCACAGTTCATATTACAATGAATTGAGATCATATTATCATCATGTATGAAAATTACTTCCATTAATACCCTCAAATTGGATTGAGATTCATTAATCATCATACTTAGTGTTTCCATGATCTCACTATGAAGGATCATACCCTAATTAGGTGTATTCATGTATGTTGGAAGTATATTACTAGATTCTCAAACATATAGGGACTCTTCTCTCTCCTCTTACTAATAGATGATGTTTACATCACTCTTGAATAGACGAAGTCAAAGCATCTTTGATAACATAAGTCATGTTATCACCATTATGGTCATTAGGATTTACTTGATCAAGGGGTGTTGACTACTTAAACCCATCAAGGGTACTTTGGTAATCTTCACCATTGACCCTAATATACATTAGTTCACTAATTACTTAATCCCTTAATGACTTTAGGTATCTATAGGGTTTAGGTTAAACAACTACTAAACCATCTTAACCTTCAAACCATCAAATGTTCTTAACATAATTGAACCCCAAACGGTCTTGTACATCAACCTCCAAACAGTTTGGAACTGCATGACCACCAAACGGTCTTGAGACCGTTTGGTCCAAACACCCTCAAAACTGCATGGACCAAAAAGTGTATCAACACTTCCAATTGAGTTAGGGTTTTCAATGTTCAACCCCTTAATCATTCATACCATGGTTAACCACTTATCAATTGAGCCAATTAAGTTAACACTCAACTGATGTGACCCTCAATTGATCCCTAATTGATCACCAATTAGGGTTTGGATTGATTGGATTAGGGTTGGAAATCGATCATCCTTCAACATGCATCAATCTGAGCTTAATTGATGTTGAACCCATTCAACCATCACTCAAATGGGTCATGACCTGACCCCAAACGGTCTTGAGCTTCTTTGGATGACCTCCAAACGGTCTTGAGACCATTTTCCCATCATATCATCAATATCCAATTCAACCAATTAAGGTTTGGATCATTCGATTGATCATCAAATTAGCAATTGATTACACTTTAACTTAGTAACATTGGATCATCAATTGCTTAACCATACTCACCCATGGACCTCCAAACGGTCTTGGGTGACCTCCAAACGGTCTTGAGACCATTTGGATGAGCTCCAAATGGTCTTGAGACCGTTTGGCTCATCCAACCCTTGGATTCTAGTGAAAAATCATTAGGGTTTGAGCCATAGAGTTGATCATCAAATCAGCACTTAGTTGCAAAGTGATTTGATATATTTGGACCTTCAATTGGTCAACTATACTTAACCCCAGACATCCAAATGGTCTTGAAACCATTTGGGTGATCCCCAAATGGTTTTGAAACCGTTTGGGATAATCAACCCAAAATCTCAAATCAACTCATTGGAATTTCAGCACTAATTTCAATCAGGGTTTACCCAATTGATTAGCCTTCATCTCATGATTACTTGGGAATTAATCCATCAAATTTGGTGAGTCATTAACCAACATAATTAGGAACAGGAATATCAAACGGTAAACCCTTGGTCAACTCCCTCAAATGGTTTTGAATCCGTTTTCCCAAAAAGGTCAAGTTAATCAGGTTGGAAAACAGCACTTAATCCATTTAGGTTTACCTAATTGATTAGACTTCAAATCATGATTCGTTGGGAGTTAACCTATCAAATTTGGTGAATTATTAACCAACATAATTATGAACAGGAATCTCAAACGGTTAACCCTTGGTCAACTCCCTCAAACGGTTTTGAAACCGTTTTCCCAAAAAGGTCAAGTTAATCCGGTTGGAAAAGATCACTTAATCCATTTAGGTTTACCTAATTGATTAGCCTTTAAATCATGATTCCTTGGAGTTAACCTATCAAATTTGGTGAGTTATTAACCAACATAATTATGAACAGGAATCTCAAACGGTCAACCCTTTGTCAACTCAACCAAATGGTCTTGGAGGCCTTTTGCTCCAACCGACCTTATGAAATTGTTTGCCCTTCAAACGGTTTTGCAAACCGTTTGCCGCAAACGGTTTTGCAAATCGTTTGGCAAAGGGGGGGTGGGGCAAGACCATTAGCTAAAGTAGCATTGGGATTCACGCCCCCTTCTTCTACCTCCAGATCAAGGAATTTTTTCTACGGTTTTTCTTGCAAGAATGCATAGAAGGATGGAAGGAAGAAGAACTAGCAACGTTTGCAAGAAAGAAAGATGCATAACAAAGCTTTAAGGTTTAGAGTTATTAAACCCACCTTAGAACCAGCTCTAGAGCTCCAAGCTTCGAATCTTTAATGGTGTCTTGAGATCCATAGGTCGTGCAAGGTTTCTTCTTCAAGAATTGGTTGGAAAGGATGGCTAGAAAGAAGAACTAAGTAAGAAAAACTAGCAAACCAACCTTGTATCATGATTTCCTCCATGAATTTGAGATAGATAGTGGTTAATGCTTACCCAACTCTACTTGGTCGTTATCCTCTGATCCTGAGCTCCTTCCTTAGTTGGCCACAACAAGAGATAAGTGAAGAGAGAAAGGGAAACGATCCCTTGGTTGTAAAAGAAAGGTGTATATATACTTTGGGCATGTTTTCAAGATAAGGACAATCTTTTTTTCTATTTCTCATATGGGTCCTTCTCTACTTCATGGCCACGCCACTCCTTTCTATACTTAAGAAAAACTCCTCCTTTAACCAAGGTTTAGAGAAAAAGAAGCCAAACATCCTACTAAGTTGCACACCTAAAAGGGTCATTTTGCTTACAACTGAGTTATTTAATTACAAGGGTTTTCCTTCTTATTTGATTACTCAAATGAGGCGCCCTCCTCATTATTTTTACTCTAATTTGTGTCAAGAGTCATGAAATATTTTCTAGAGGGAATATGTTACATGTTGCACCCTATGTTTTGGGTAAATTGCACTTTACACAAAAACTAGAGTTTAAAGCACAAGGAATGCTCTACAAGTTGTATGTTGGTGCCCAAACTTGGAGAATCCATATCACTACATCATATTCATTCTTATGGTGTATCAATCATTCGAGGAACATCTTAACATGTGCAATCTACAAGCTAACCCCTTAGATTGGGTAATTTGCACATAGGTTCACTTTTAACAAAACAATATTACAACATTGTTCAAAAAGGACTGAAATGGAAATATAAGTTCCTCAAAAGCTTTACTTACATATCAAAAGATAATCACAAGCATCTAATCACATGTATTAAGAAAAACACCTGGGGTTAGTTCATAACCCAGGTCAGGGATGTTACAGCTTCGATCCTCGATCTGATGGTGTGGAAAGGGTCGCAGTCTTGAGACTGTACAGATGAATGGCTAAGACTGATAGGTCGAAACCGAAAGGATGAAACTGTTAGGTCAAGACCGTTTGGTGAGAGGATCTTGAGTGAAGGTAGATCTTGGTCAAAGAAAGGTGGGCCCCACTTATTATGGTTTGATGGAGATGGGTGCCAGCTAATGGTCAACCTCATCATGACCTGCATAAAATTAGTATAAACTGAGTTAATAATCTTGATAATTGCACCAATTAAGCAATTTTGCATATTGTGATATTTAGAAGATGAAAGAAGATGTATTGAACCAAATGAGCACAATATGGTGACTGAATATCATGATGAATATGCATTCATCAATATCTTAATCTATCTAGAAGCAAAAGAAATCGTGTTCTTATCCTACATCAGCACACATCACAACCCATTCTTTGAAGCAACATAGAAAATGATGTAGCCTTTCCTAGGATCTAGAAACACTAACACCATAGCACTCATCAACTTCTTCTTCAAAAATAAAAAAGAGCACTGACACTTGTCATCCCAAAAAAAATAACATTCCAAGTTATCCTGGTCAAGGGTAAAGCCAAATCATTGAAGTTCTTAATGAACCTTATGTAATAACCAGTTTGACCTAGGAAGCTTCATACCTCATTTGATGTCTTGGGATGCTCCCACCCTAACAATAACTCCACCTTCTTAGGATATACACAAATGCCTCTTACAAACATGACATGACCCAAAAAAGACACCTCGGAAAGCCAAAACTCGCACTTATTGAACTCAACGTACAACTGATGTTGTCTCAACAACTCCAACACTTGTCAAATATGATGCTTATTTTGCTAATTGTCCCTGGAGTATAGAAGAATGCCATCTATGAACACAAAATAATAATAATCAAGATATAGTTTCAATACTCTATTCATCAGATCTATAAATGTTGTTGATGAATTAGTTATCCCAAATGACATAACCATGAACTCATAATGACCATGCCTAATCCTAAAAGAAGTCTTAAGTATGTCATTTTCCATGATCCTCAACTGGTTATATCCTGATATCTTGTCTATCTTTGAAAACACTACAACACCTCTCAACTGGTCAAAAGAGCATCTTTCATTCACAATGGGTACTTGTTCTTCATTGTGACCTTGTTTAAGTGTTGATAGTCTATGCAAAATCTCATAGAACCATCCTTCTTCTTCACAAACAACACTAGAGAACCCCTAGGGGAAGTTCTCAGTCGCATGGAACCTTTCTCCAAAAACACTTGCACTACTTCTTCTACTCCTTCATCTCATAATGGGCCATCCTATAAAGTGCTTTTACTATGGATTGTGTGCCAAGAACTTGATTAATTTCAAAATCCATTTCCCTCGGGGATAGTACACTATCCATATGGGAAAAAATCTTCAAACTTCATCACTATATGTACGTCTTGATTACCAAGACTCCTGACCTTGGTATCTGCAACATGTCCCAGGAAAGCCTCACATCCTTGTCTCATCAACTTCTCTACTATTACTATAGATACTAGATAAGTAGGAAGAATCTTCCTATCTCCTTGGAATGTCCAAGAGACATGACCATCACAGCATGTCGCAAACTTGGATGTGTAATCCAAAAGAACCCCATACTTATTGAAAGTATTAATCCTTAGGATAACATTGAATCCATGCATATTAAGTGCATGAGATCCACTTGAATGTTGCATCCTGAGAAAGAAAGAATGTGGGATGGACACAACTATCGCAATAGAGTGGAGTCAACCAAAGGTGTTTCTAACAAGAGATTATCAGGTCTACTAAACAATACAAGTTACAACTATTTGTCACTTCTCTACTGATAGAGGATTGTGTCACACCCAGGTCAACCAAAACAAACACAAAGTAGAACTATAATAGTTAGAATGAATAAGTTCCATCCAATCTATCAGGGTTCGTGGATTGACCACTCCTTTTGGATGACTCATAGCATAGAATAGAGTTGTGGCCTATTATCTCCCTCTTCCTCTATTACCAAGACCTAAACACCCTGCTTGTGATGTCTATCTATGACTTCTATTGTCACCACTACTGTTGTTGCTTCTATGAACCATGTTGGTTCTGCCTCATCTATTGTATAACCTCCTATTCTTCATAGGGACGAAATACCATCTCACATGCCTAATTTGGGCACACTTGAAGTAGGTCCTTGTATCATATTTCGCCTTAGATGGAACTATCATAGACACTAATATTTAACTATTTGCCCCACTTGGCAAAATTCTATGTCATCTCCCTTTACTAAGAGACCACAATTGTATCTGCATCCTTGGTTCTGAAGTCACCGATCTCATATGAGATTATTGGTGTTGCGCTGAAGAAAACCTTCACTTCTACAAACTACAATACGGTGATCCTTGGAGTCGAGTAGACCTCTTTTTGATGTGGGATTCTTGTTGCTCCACATTTTTCCTTTCTATCCTCCTCATAGAATCCACCATGGTGGAAAATTTCTCTTAGATATCCAAGCAGATGCTTTCCTTGCCAACTCAACGTTCAAACACTACAACCTCTTGATACTATCCTTCTCTGTGGTCACCATGTGAGAATAAAACCTCAACAATTCCATAAACTTTGCCTTTTAATGTTTGATAGACAATGATCTTGGACATAATCATTCAAAGTGATCCATCGTCTCCTCCAAATACGTCTCCCAAAAGTAATGGGTGACAAACTCCCACTAAAACTCCTCCCCATTGGCCGCTTCTCCCTGTCTCTTTTCTTCCTCTATGGCCCATCAATGGTTAGCACTACTATTTAGAAGGTAGATCACATGCTTCACCTTATCCTCCTTAGAGATGTTTAGAATCTTGAATGCCTTCTCCAACTCTATAAACCACATATCTACATCAGCGGGGTCTGATGTTTCCTTGTACTATATGGCTCCCACTCACTTCAGCCTCTCAAAGGTCTTCCTTAGACCCTGACATTCTGCATTTGGAACAAGTGCCCTTGGTTTAGGTGTAGGCTTCCTATCTATGAGATGTGTTATCATGACCATAAGTAGTCCAAAACCAAACTAAAAAGTTGGATCAAATATGGTTTTTGGGTCAAAGGGAGGCAGAACATGTTGTTCTAGCCCCATCTCAGGTACTCCTCCATCTAGTATCTGCCTCCTATTACCACCTCCTGGCACCACAAAACTGTTGGTATGTATGCCCTGAGAGCCAATCATGGTATGATTGGTGGGATACATTAATATTGATTTGATAAACAATAAAGGCAAGCTTCCAATTCTTTCTGCTTCAGTCATTTGAGATAGTGATAGAATAGATTGAATGTCTAGAGAATGACAGTACTCAATGACGTATGCTTTCAGGTTAAGGATCTGAACGATGAGATTATACGGATGCTAAGAGTTTGTACATTCTTGTTATGTCCCTAGTCGGATGTCATTGTGGAAGGTAGATAGACAGCAATGACACACAAGACTAAATTGTGGTGTTGGTTGATGACAAAATCTCATTAGTCATGATATAGAGATATCAAACCAAACACATAGGTACTTGTTAGAGAACAAGTGTACCAGACAGACCCACCGTGAGTTTGACACATGGAACCATGAGATGGTAGTCAAAGTCAGTACTCACAGTGATGGTGGTGAGTGTGATTCTTAGACCTAAAATCACTACACTCAATACATGTCGTTGGGTACACTTTGACATCATCAAACGTAGTCCTGAAACATGGGTTGTTATAAAGGTGATGATTGGGTGGCTTTGACACATGGGGCTTTTGAGGGGTTAGTGATAGATATGGGATTTGTCCCTCCTGAGGGAGTTTGATATCCAAGGCCACTTGATGAGTAGGATTGAGATACGCGTGCGCACGCATGTGTGAATCAGTATGTGATATTGATGTCATACATATCTCCTTCAATCTACTATGAGATCAAGAAAGTGAATGAACATTTACAGGATGACTGCTCCATGCCTTGAGTTCATTCGGGATATCAGTGACAAAGGAATTATACATTTGTTGTAACACCATCCACGGATTGTAGGATGAAAGTTGTTCTCCAACTTTCTACTTTCACTTGGGTAGCAATGATGTGTGACTAGGCACTGCTCTTTGCTTGTGAAGTCATAAGTGTTATGGACTTTCACTGCCAACGTGAAATGGACATGCAGGGTCACACATAGGATTTAACCTGGAAGACGAGTTTTTTTCACAAAGCAATGTTTATATTGATTACTAAAGGAGTTTAGTAGTTCAATTAAACACTCAATCAATCGATGGCTCAATATCATATGGTTCAAGGTGTTGGACGCATTGATTGGAGTATCGGATTGATTGAAATCAAAATTGACTGATTTTGCCCAACCTGTGCTCCCAACCGATCGGCTCGTGTGATGAATCAGTCGGCTGAGGTGCTGAACTGGTCGGCTGGAGTGTCCAGGCCGATCGGCTCATGCCCAGGTTGAAATGACCAGTTCAAGGGTTGAACCGATTGGCTCAACTGGTGCAACCGACCTGTTGGGAAAGTCATGTCGGCAAGAATTTTCCTTTGGTTTCAAATTGCCCAATTCGATTGGGAATAACATTGGTATTTGATACCAATTGGGAACGAAACAAGGAAAGTCTTTTTGAGCCGGATTAGGACCATGAACCAATCGGTTCAGGGCACCAACCGATCGGTTGGAGTGCCCCAAACGATCGGCTCAGGTCCAACCGATCGGCTCAGTGGCCGAACCGATCGGTTCAGTTGTGAACCGATCGTTTCAGGTTGCGAACCGGTTGCCTTTTGTGGAAAATTCTCGAACCCTTCTACTCCTGCTTTAGTCCCATATTGTCGGGGCAAGAGAACCCTGTCCCATGACCCTCCTATATATAGGGGTATTGGGGGCTTCTCATGGTACACTTCAGTGCAACCAGTTGCTCTGCAAAGTTGTCGTTCTCTCTGGTTTTGGTAACCAAGAGAGTGCCCGAGCAAGTGCTTCCCGCAAAAGGGAGGTGCAGCAAGGGAAGGAAAACTACAATTGCAACTGGAGGTAGGAGAGTGTGTTGGCGACTAGTACGTCAATAGGAGGGTGTGACTCCTTCCACTTCCTTGTGGGACAAGGAGTGTGGAGTTCTAGGTGGTCCGTGTGGACTACTTCAGAGGCGGGAGGACACTGCCGCTCAGGAGGACAACTTTCATCCGACAGTCCGGTAGGAGGAGGAGTCGTCAGTCCCAGTGCGACCAGGAGCTACACAGACACCGTCCAAGACTGGAGGTGAAGACCACGCAAGGCACGAGGTATTTTCGCCAAGCAAGCTTCGGATAAGGTATGATTCCACAAACCATCCTTTCCTATTATATAGACGTTTACGAATTTCCTAGGTATGGGTTTGGGGAGAAATTTTTGTTTCCGCTGCCTTCTCTGTCTCCCCTAAAAACCCAACAGTGGTATGAGAGCCACGTCAACTGCTCTATATTTTAGGAATATCGATATGATCGATTTTGGTTTGTCGCCTTTATTTATTGCATGCGATGCAAATAATATTGGCTTTATGCATGTCCAATCCTAAATCCACAAATCCCAAATTACATATATGATATGTATTATTAATTCACTCGATACGCGTCGCCCTTAAATGAGTTTTGTGGTGGATGTGTGTAGCATGATTATGGCCTATAAACCCCTATCTATGTGTGGTTGTTTGTGGTTGCTTGCATCTCGGTCTGCGCACTGATCTTCCCTCTCTTATTCCTGATGTAACTCAAAATAATTCGAGATTCTTTCCTACCTTTGCTCCCCCCGAATGTAACTCGGGGTTTCTTCTTTTAAGCAATGTAATAATAGGATAGATTTTATTTCCTGTTATGACGAAGACCGGCGGATATCAAGACGACAGCTGAAACGATCGGTTCAAGGCGTGAACCGATCGGTTGACGTTCCATATGGTCGGTTCGAGGTGTGAGCCGATCGGTTGGTGGCCGGCTCGAGGAGCGAGACGAGCGGGTAGCGGACATGACGAGATGCACGACGTTCAGGCGAACCGATCGGTTGGAGGAGCCAACCGATCGGCTGGTAGCACCCATACGACTGGCTGGAGAGAACATATCATTCATGTGATGAGTTGATCAACTCGGACGGAAAGGCACTTATGTTCATCTTATACAGGTTGCATGTGATGTAGACCTAGATGACCGTGATTCCTCTTGGCTCGAGGAATCACATTAGGATGGCCATAATCATCGCTTTTTATCGTTTTGTGCATGTTTTATGTGGGATATAGCATGTATATGATACGTACTATATATTGTGGTGATTGGATATGTATATGTATATAAAACCAAATCCCTCATTAAAATATTAAATCTTATATGTCTTCCATTAGCGGCACACATGAAAAGCTCGATCGACCAAGCGTAGGTTACGCCAAAGTGTGGTGCGCCGTCTATCTTGTGGAAGTGTGAAGGGTAGACATGTAGGTTCTGCCAAAGCAGGGTGCATGTTTACCGTGTCGGCTTTTGGGTTAGACTTAACTGGTGATTCTTAGAGCGTCTAGGCCCAAAGGCAAGGAATGTTCATGGCAAGGTGTTGTGCATGTTCATTCAACAAGAGTTGCATATGTAGCAATTGGCAAGAGTTTCCTACCTAAGAGATCTAAGTTGTGGGTGATCAACCAAAGCTGACTCATGACTTAGAGGATTTCAGGATCTTGCCCACTAGAAGGTTGTACGCTGCAATCTTCCGAATTGATGGTGAGGGCTATCAATTTGAACTAAAATAGTGGGAGCGATAATTAATTAAAGGCCTAATTATATCGTCAAATCTTTTCAAATCAATCAAACAAGTCAAAAAGAGTTTTGGACTAAAATTGCATTTATTTCCTTTTGTTAAAATAAATGGTTAATCAACAAAATCACTTTATTTGCATTCGGTCCTTGAGACCAAAAAATTAAATGGGAATAACTCCACGACTGGTTAGGATGATGAGAAGTGTTCTCAATCAAGGAGCAAAAGCTCTAAGTCCTAGTTATACCAGATGAACTCGGTCCCACCACATCAATGGCTGAAAGTATGCTTATGGAAGCATACCGAGGATGACATTCATGAGGAGTGCTTGATGTTGTGTTCTCTAAACTATGAGTTGCAGAGACAACACGAGACATATGATGTCTCAAAGACACTTTCCTAGTATGTCATGACAGAAGGAGATCTAGTAAGGTATTCACACACTCAATGTGATTGGGTATGTGAAAGACCTAACTAAGAAGGATTCCCTCTGAGCCAAGAGTTGGCTATTGGTATGATACTACAAATGTTGTGAGAATCATACAATTCATGATAAACTACAACATGAACAACTTTGACAAGCCTTGACAAAGTTGTTGGACATGTTGAGGACAGTAGATGAAATTTTGAAGAAAGACAAACCCTAATGTTTGATGTGATCAATGAAGGGTAAGTCTTAAGGGTAAGGGCAAGGGCAAAGCTAAGAAGTGTTCTGATGCTAGCCAGTAGCCCAAGTCGTCTTCAGCCTCAAAGGCACATGGGGAAAGGGTGTATGAGGGAATTGCCCTCTATATCTGGAAGAACGAAAGAAGATGGAGGGGATGGAGATCTCCACCTAAGGTATCATGAAATGAACCGCTTCTTTATCTGAGGTATATGATACCAAGATATATGGATATGTCATATATGATATGCAAGATCCGCAAAGAAGTGACGGCCTTTGTGAAAGGACCAAGAAAGAAGTACCCATCATTGGAGCAAGTGTTTCAGCCATAGATAGGAGTATCTTTCAGTTTATTTCAGCCTAAAGGGAACGAAATAGAGTTGAGAACTGCTATTTCATATATTTCCAATAGATAGAAACACTTTATTTTTGCATATTGTATGACAATGATGGCAATTAATAAAGTGGATGTTTCAATCTTAAAGATATGATCTTTGTGGCAATTCCTTGTTTATCTTGTGATACATGGTATGCATAAGATAAAATGATACCTAAAGTTTTTGATAACTCAAACAATCAAATTAGCATTAATCATGAGAGATTCATTTCTAGTTACCATGTGATGGATAAAACTAGACTCTTTTGGTTAGCGAACCAGTAAGAGACATGAATATCTTGGACATCATTAATCAATCTTCACTAATGTAGTGGGAGAGTGATTATCCTATTAGGTATAATACATGTGATGTATTTACATACCTATTGGAACATATGCTAATACTTCAAATGGTGAAATACCAATATGAATATCTTGAAGTGTTCAAAATTATCATAGATGAAGTATAAATTTGATAAACTGTTAATTCTTGATGAGATCAATGAATGAAATACTTGAACCAAATGTTTGAGATCCTTATGAGTAGTTATGATAATGTATCATAGTGAACTCATGATTAAGGCATGGTGATGTCTAAATCAAGAAGGAATCATACTCTAAGGAGTTAGAGAATGATTATCAAATAACTGGATTCTTCTTAATAATAGAATACCCCACACTAATAAAGGACATTGAGAATCACAAGGAGTTGTGAGTTCTTATATCCTTGACAGATACACCTCAATTATCTTTATGATGAGTTGTTCATATGATGAATCAACTATCTAGATGAATATGTGGAACCGAATTTTGAGTTATGGTTTATGACCATTACATCTTAAATGACTTCCATGTGAACCATAAGGTATGACCTTGATGGTAGCACCCACTGGATGGAAATCCATAAGTGCAAATAAGTCTTAAGTGTTAAGACACATGGATGACATTTTGAGAAGGATGATGCTTGTTGATTGCAACTTAATGACTAACACATTTGGCATATGGATACTAAAACCGCATTCCAATGAGGAATAAAACAAGAATGTGTATGTGACACAGCCTATAAGGTTTGTGAATCTACTAATGCAAATGAAGTCTATAAGTTACAATGAACTAATCAATGTGATTGATTGAGTATAAGCAACTCAGAATTGGATCTTTACTTTGATGATATAGTCAAAGGGTTTGACTGATATGTCAAAGATAAAGAAGGGATCTGTGATTTAGTGGGAGCGTATTCACATTCCACATGTTGATGTGAAATGGAATTGTTCTAAAATGGAAATCCAAAAGTGGAAATTATCTTTAAGGAAGATAGAGATGTTTCCTATGTGATAGGAATAGAGACCTATAGAGTTAGTTCTCGAAAACCTCCTGACCTGAAAAAAGAAAGCATACATTGGCAATCTGTACTGAAGGGTTCAGTATGCATAGATTCAGTGGGAGAAAACTTGTCCATGTTACATGGAGTTAGTATCCCAAGGCCAAGTGTCCAATTCTTATGAAGAATGGGAACACTAAGAATAGATATGGATCTATCATGTATGTAATCATCCCATTGTCTTGCATGTATGGACATGGCAAGAACAAAATGCATTCATCATCTTGTATGTATGACATGACAATTTGATGTGCTCATCCTGTTAACTTGTATGTGGGACATGACGAGTGGATGTCTGTCTACTTCCAAAAAGGGTTACTGGAATACCATGAGAACTTGATAAGTACTTGGGAAGTACTAGTTCTATGGAGATAAGGAAGAGTTCGATGTAAAAAGTTACATTGATGTGAACTTCCGAAAGGACAAAAAATTGATCGCAAAACATATATATAGTATATAGAAAAGTGAAAGTTTGTTGATAATTGGAAGTGTTCCAATAAAACCACTTAAAAGGAAATGCCGAGTATCCGTGTGTTAGAAAATAGTAGTGGATACTATATGGATCTAGAAGTTCATGAGATGAACTTATAGATATTCCACTCATTGATGACAAGTCTGGAATCCTTGATCATGCAATGTGGCTAAAGGTTAGCAAAGGAATATTAGATCGCATATTACGGAAACTCCATCTCATACGTGTGACGTACAGTGAAGAGATGAGAGACATGCAATTTATACTGACTTTGGCAAGGTGTTGCCATTACTCACTATGTTGACACTAGAGCACAGTGACATGTGGGACATGTTTGAAGATCACTATGAATATGATTCAAGGGTGATTGGCTCGCAGTGCAAGTGGGAGTCTGTTGGTATGTATGCCCTGAGAGCCAATCATGGTATGATTGGTGGGATACATTAAGATTGATTTGATAAACAACAAAGGCAAGCTTCCAATTCTTTCTACTTCAATCATTTGAGATAGTGATAGAACAGATTGAATGTCTAGAGAATGACAATACTCAATGACGTATGCTTTCAGGTTAAGGACCTAAACGATGAGATCATACGGATGCTAAGAGTTTGTACATTCTTGTTATGTCCCTAGTCGGATGTCATTGTGGAAGGTAGATAGACAACAATGACACACAAGACTAGATTATGGTGTTAGTTGATGATAGAATCTCATTAGTCATGATATAGAGATATCAAACCAAACACATAGGTACTTGTTAGAGAACAAGTGTACCAGACAGACCCACCGTGAGTTTGACACATGGAACCATGAGATGGTAGTCACAGTCAGTACTCACAGTGATGGTGGTGAGTGTGATTCTTAGACCTGAAATCACTGCACTCAACACATGTCGTTGGGCACACTTTGACATCATCAAACGCAGTCCTGAAACATGGGTTGTTATAAAGGTGATGATTGGGTGGCTTTGACACATAGGGCTTTTGAGGGGTGAGTGATAGATATGGGATTTGTCCCTCCTGAGGGAGTTTGATATCCAAGGCCACTTGATGAGTAGGATTGAGATAGGCGTGCGCACGCATGTGTGAATCAGTATGTGATATTGATGTCATACATATCTTCTTCAATCTACTCTGAGATCAAGAAAGTGAATGAACGTTGACAGGATGACTGCTCCATGCCTTGAGTTCATTCGGGATATCAGTGACAAAGGAATTATACATTCTCTGTAACACCATTCACAGATTGTAGGATGAAAGTTGTTCTCCAACTTTCTACTTTCACTTGGGTAGCAATGATGTGTGACTAGGCACCGCTCTTTGCTTGTGAAGTCATAAGTGTTATGGACTTTCACTGCCAACGTGAAATGGACCTGCAGGGTCACACACATAGGATTTAACCTGGAAGAGGAGTTTTGTCCACAAAGAAATGTTTAGATTGATTACTAAAGGAGTTTAGTAGTTCAATTAAACACTCAATCAGTCGATGGCTCAATATCATATGGTTCAAGGTGTTGGACACATTGATTGGAGTATCAGATTGATTGAAATCGCAATTGACTGATTTTGCCCAACCTGTGCTCCCAACCGATCGGCTCATGTGATGAACCGGTCGGCTGAGGTGCTGAACTGGTCGGCTGGAGTGTCCAGGCTGATCGGCTCATGCCCAGGTTGAAATGACTGGTTCAAGGGTTGAACCGATTGGCTCAACTGGTGCAACCGACCAGTTGGCAAAGTCATGCCGGCAAGAATTTTCCTTTGGTTTCAAATTGCCCAATTCGATTGGGAATAACATTGGTATTTGATACCAATTGGGAACGAAACAAGGAAAGTTTTTTTGAGCCGGATTAGGACCATGAACCGATCGGTTCTGGGCACCAACCGATGGGTTGGAGTGCCCCAAACGATCGACTCAGGTCCAACCGATCAGCTCAATGGCTGAACCGATCGGTTCAGTTGTGAACCGATCGTTTGAGGTTGCGAACCGGTTGCCTTTTGTGGAAAATTCTTGAACCCTTCTACTCCTGCTTTAGTCCCATATTGTCGGGGCAAGAGAACCCTATCCCATGACCCTCCTATATATATAGGGGTATTGGGGGCTTCTCATGGTACACTTCAGTGCAACCAGTTGCTCTGCAAAGTTGTCGTTCTATCTGGTTTTGGTAACCGAGAGAGAGCCTGAGCAAGTGCTTCCCGCAAAAGGGAGGTGCAGCAAGGGAAGGACAACTGCAGTTGCAACTGGAGGCAGGAGAGTGTGTTGGCGACTAGTACGTCAACAGGAGGGTGCGACTCCTTCCACTTCCTTGTGGGACAAGGAGTGTGGAGTTCCAGGTGGTCCGTGTGGACTACTTCAGAGGCGGGAGGACACTGTCGCTCAGGAGGACAACTGTCATCTGACAGTCTGGTAGGAGGAGGAGGAGTCAGTCACGGTGCGAACAGGAGCTGCACAGACACCGTCCAAGACCGGAGGTGAAGACTGCGCAAGGTGCTCGGTATTGTCGCCGAGAAAGCCTCAGGACAAGGTATGATTCCACAAACCATCCTTTCCTATTATATAGACGTTGACACATTTCCTAGGTATGGGTTTGGGGAGAAATTTTTGTTTCCGCTGCCTTCTCTATCTCCCCTAAAAACCCAACAAAAACTACTATGGGAATGCTCTTCATGTTCTCCATACATATTTGCATAGCCATAAACCATTGTCAAATATGTTGGATTACATAAGAACCTACACACCAACCTGATCCCTATATCCATATAAACTCGACAAACCTAAGGCTTTGATACCACAAAATGTGGCAACCTGCCACGTTGAATGAAATTTTTCAAAATAAAATGCCGATTTAAACACTTATTTATCACATTATAAAAACAATATATGATTAAAAATGAATTAAATTTACATTCATACCAGAGAACATTTACATGAAGGTCCAACATCTTGCACATTTATATAGATAACCGTACAAGGTATCTGTACATCTATTTTGTGGCCACATACAAAACCTATTTATAAAAGATAGTGTCCAAATATTTACAACATGCACATCGGACAAGATATACCACCAAAAACATGGGTCATTATACAACATCATTAAAACTCCTCTCTAGGAACTGAGAGTACAAGGTAGACTCCAGGATTATATACAACCTAGCCAACCATCTACTTCTACTAATCTTCAAATGGATCCTACTCAATATTCTTATGCCAAACAACGTTTTGATCACCTAAAAGATGCGGTGACCCTCAATGTGAGACCCATGTTCCCAACGAGAGATACAATTCCAAAGACATCAACTACTTACCATAATTATGTATAAGCAGTTTAAGCATATAGTATTATAGAATTGAAGGATTAGATAACTCATTGAGATATTAGGTATAGATAGAGTCATGACTATAATTGATTTCACTTACCACATTATAAATCTTCTCTAAAATAAAAGAAACAAAGCAAGGATAATCTTGCAATGTGATTTGTCAAGTAACCCTAGTAGATATATTGTTGGGTTTTAGCTAGGGGAGACAGAGAAGACAGCGGAAACAAAAAATTTCTCCCCAAACCCATACCGAGGAAACGCATCAACGTCTATATAATAGGAAAGGATGGTTTGCGGAATCATACCTTGTCCCGAGGCTTGCTCGGAGACAATACTTCGCGCAATGCGCGGTCTTCAACTCCGGACTTCAACGGTGTCTGTGCAACTCCTGGTCGCATCGGGACTGACAACTCCTACTCGAACCGGACTGTCGTATGACAGTTGTCCTCCAAAGCAGCAGTGTCCTCCCGCCTCTGTAGTAGTCCACACGGACCACCTGGAACTCCACTCTCCTTGTCCCACAAGGAAGTGGAAGGAGTCGCACCCTCCTGTTGACGTACTAGTCGCCAACACGCTCTCCTGCCTCCTGTTGCAACTGCAGTTATCCTTCCTTTGCTGCACATCCCTTTTGCGGGAAGTACTTGCTCGAGCTCTCTCACGGTTACCAAAACCAGAGAGAACGACAACTTGCAGAGCAACTAGTTGCACTGAGGTGTACTTTGAGAAGCCCCCAATACCCCTATATATAGGAGGGTCATGGGACAGGGTTCTCCATCCCGGGCAATGCGGGACTAAAGCAGGAGTAGAAAGGTTCGAGAATTTTTTCACAAAAAGCAACCGGTTCGCAACTTGAAATGATCAGTTCACAACTGAACCGATCGGTTCGGCCATTGAACCGATCGGTTGGACCTGAGCCGATCATTTGGGGCACTCCAACGATCGGTTGGTGCCCTGAACCGATCGGTTCATGGTCCTAATCTGACTAAAAAAATACTTTGCTTGTTTCTTTCCCAATTGGTATCAAATACCAATATTATTCCCAATCAAATTGGGCAATTTGAAACGAAAGGAAAATTCTTGCCGACATGACTTTTCCCAACTTGTCGGTTGCACCAGTTGAGCCGATCGGTTCAACCCTTGAACTGGTCGTTTCAACCTGGGCATGAGCCGATCGGCCTGGACACTCCATCCGACCGGTTCAGCAACCTCAGTCGACCGGTTCATCACATGAACTGATCGGTTGGGAGCACAGGTTGGGCAAAATCAGTCAATTGCGATTTCAATCAATCCGATACTCCAATCAATGCGTCCAACACCTTGTACCATACGATATTGAGCCATCGACTGATTGAGTGTTTAATTGAACTACTAAACTCCTTTAGTAATCAACCTAAACATTGCTTTTGGACAAAACTCCTCTTCCAGGTTAAATCCTATGTGTGTGACCCTACAGGTCCATTTCACGTTGGTAGTGAAAGTCCATAACACTTATGACTTCACAAGCAAAGAGCGGTGCCTAGTCACACATCAGTGCTACCCAAGTGAAAGTAGAAAGTTGGAGAACAACTTTCATCCTACAATCTGTGAATGGTGTTACAACGAATGTATAATTCCTTTGTCACTGATATCCCGAATGAACTCGAGGCATGGAACAGTCATCCTGTCAACGTTCATTCACTTCCTTGATCTCAGAGTAGATTGGAAGAGATATGTATGACATCAGTATCATATAATGATTCACACATGCATGCATGCCTTTCTCAATCCTACTCATCAAGTGGCCATGGACATCATACTCCCTCAGGAGGGACAAATCCCATATCTATCACTCACCCCTCAAAAGCCCCATGTGTCAAAGCCACCCAATCATCACCTTTATAACAACCCATGTTTCAGGACTGCGTTTGATGATGTCAAAGTGTGCCCAACGACATGTGTTGAGTGCAGTGATTTCAGGTCTAAGAATCACACTCACCACCATCACTGTGAGTACTGACTGTGACTACAATCTCATGGTTCCATGTGTCAAACTCACGGTGGGCCTGTCTGGTACCTTGTTCTCTAACAAGTACCTATGTGTTTGGTTTGATATCTCTATATCATGACTAATGAGATTCTGTCATCAACCAACACCACAATCTAGTCTTGTGTGTCATTGTTGTCTATCTACCTTCCACAATGACATCCGACTAGGGACATAACAAGAATGTACAAACACTTAGCATCCGTATGATCTCATCGTTCATGTCCTCAACCTGAAAGCATACGTCATTGAGTACTGTCATTCTCTAGACATTCAATCTGTTCTATCACTATCTCATATGTCTGAACCAGAAAGAATTGGAAGCTCGCCTTTGATGTTTATCAAATCAATCTTAATGTATCCCACCAATCATCCCATGATTGGCTCTCAGGGCATACATACCAATAGACTCCCACTTGCACTGTGAGCCAATCACCCATGAATCATATTCATAGTGATCTTCAAACATGTCCCACATGTTACTGCGCTCTAGTGCCAACATAGTGAGAAATGGCAACACCTTGCCAAAGTCAGTATAAATTGCATGTCTCTCATCTCTTCGATGTACGTCACACGTATGAGATGGAGTTGCCGTAATATGCGATCTAGTATTCCATTGCTAACCTTTAGCCACATTGCATGATCAAGGATTCCAGACTTGTCATCAATGAGCAGAATATAAGTTCATCTTATGAACTTCCAGATCCATATAGTATCTACTACTGTTCTCTAACACATAGATACTCGACATTTCCCTTTTAAATGGTTTTATTGGAACACTTCCAATTATCAACAAACTTTCACTTTTATACATCTTATGTATATTTTGCGAATAATTTTCTGTCCTTTCGGAAGTTCGCATCAATGTAACTCTTTACATCGAACTCTTCCTTATCTCCATAGAACTAGTACTTCACAAGCACTCATCATGTTCTCATGGTATTCTAGTAACCCTTACTGGAAGAAGACAGACATCCACTCGTCATGTCCCACATACGAGTTATCAGGATGAGCACATCATATTGCCATGTCCTACATACAAGATGATGAATGCATTTTATTCTTTCCATGTCATACATGAAAGATAATGGGATGATTACATACATGATAGATCCATATCTATTCTTAGTTTTCCCATTCTTCATAAGAATTGGACACTTGGCCTTGGGATACTAACTCCATGTAACATGGACAAGTTTTCTCCCACTGAATCTGTGCATACTGAACACTTCAGTACAGATTCCCTATGTATGCTTTCTCTTTCCAGGTCAAGAGATTTTCGAGAACTATCTCTATAGATCTCTATTCCTATCACATAGGAAACATCTCTATCTTCCTTAAAGATAATTTCCACTTTTGGATTTCCATTCTAGAACAATTCCATTTCACATCAATATGCGGAATGTGAATACGCTCCCACTAAATCACAGATGCCTTCTTTATCTTTGACATATCAGTCAAACCCTTTGACTATATCATCAAAATAAAGATCCAATTTTGAGTTTCTTGTACTCAATCAATCACATTGATTAGTCCATTGTAACTTATAGACTTCAATTGCATTATCGGATTCATAAACCTTATAGGCTGTGTCACATACACATCCTTATTTTATTCCTCATAGGAATGCGGTTTTAGTATCCATATGCCAAATGTCTTAGCCATTAAGTTTCAATCAACAAGCATCATCCTTCTCAAAATGTTATCCATGTGTCTTAACACTTAAGACTCATCTCCACTTATGGATATGATCCAATGAGTGCTACCATCAAGGTCATACCTTATGGTTCACATGGAAGTCATTTAGGATGTAATGGTTTTAAACCATAACTCAAGATTCAGTTCCTCATATTCATCTTGATAGTTGACTCATCACATGAACAACTCATCACATAGATAATTGAGGTGTATCTGTTAAAGATATAAGAACTCACAACCCTTGTGATTCTTAATTTCTTTTATTAGTGTGGGGTATTCTTTTATTAAGAAGAATTAAGTTATTTGACAATCATTCTCTAACTCCTTAGAGTATGATTCCTTCTTGATTCAGACATCATCATGCCTTAATCATGAGTTCACTATGATACACTATCATAATCACTCATAAGGATCTCAAACATTTGGTCCAAGTATTTCATTCATTGATCTCATCAAGAATTAATACTTTACCAAATTTGTACTTCATTTATGATAATCTTGAACACTTCAAGATATTCATATTGGTATTTCTCTAAACACCATTTGAAGTATTAGCATTTATTCCAATAGGTATGTAATTACATCACATGTATTATACCTAATAGGATAATCAATCTCCCACTACATTAGTGAAGATTGATTAATCATGTCCAAGATATTCATGTCCCTTACTGGTTCTCTAACCAAAAGAGTCTAGTTTTATCCATCACATGGAAACTAGAATTGAATTTCTCATGATTAACGCTAATTAAAATGTTTGAGTTATCTATAACGTTTAGGTATCGTCTTATCTTATGCATATCAAATATCACAAGATAAATAAGGCATTGCCACAAAGATCACATCTTTATAAATTGAAACATCTCTTTATTAATTGCCATCATTGTCATACAATATGCAAAAATAAAGTGTTTCTATCTATTGGCAAGTATGAAATAGCAGTTCATAACTGTATTACATGCCTTATTGGCTGAAAATAAACTAAAGTATTCCTATCTATAAAGGCAACACTTGCCCCAAGTAAGAATGCTTTACACTTTACATCTTGATATCATATATATCTCAAAAGTGTTACAAGTTTACTTTCATGACACCTTTAAGTAGAGGTTTCAGTCGCCTCCTTCTTCTTTTGTTCTTCCAGGTAGAGAGGACAATTCCTTTTCCAATCTCCTGGCTTTTGACAATGGTGGCAATTTCCTTTCTTGGTCACGCCTCCCTTGGCCTTGAGAGCTGAAGATGGCTTGGACTCCTGGCTAGCTTCAGAACCTTTCTTAGCTTTGCCCTTGCCCTTGCGCTTGGACTTGCCTTTCTTGCTCGTGATCACCATCACAGACTTAGGCTTGTCCTTCTTCATCTATAACTCGGCTGTCCTCAACATGCCCAACAACTCTGACAGTGGCCTATCAAAGATGTTCATGTTGTAGTTCATCACAAACTGACTATAAGATTCTGGCAACGATTGCAGTATCACGTCAGTAGCCAACTCTTGGCTCAGTGGAAATCCCAGTCTCTGCAGGTTCTCCACATACCCAATCATCTTGAGTGTGTGAGGACCAACTGGATCTCCTTCTGTCATGATGCACTTGAACAACGCCCTAGAAACATTGTACCTCTCTTGCCGTGCCTGATCTTCATACATGTTCCTGAGATGCAGAATCATCTCTATGACACCCATGTTCTCATGTTGCCTCTGCAACTCATGGTTCATTGAACATAGCATCAAGCACTTTGCATCAATGGCATCATCAGAATGCTTCTTGTAAGCATCCCTTTCTGTCCTTGGTGCATTAGGAGCGGGTTCCTCTGGAATTGGAGTATCCAGGACATACAGCTTACGCTCTTGAGTGAGAACAATTCTCAATGTCCGATACCAGTCATGGAAGTTTGTCCCATTTAGCTTGTCCTTGTCAAGGACCGATCGCAAAGAAAAGTTGTTGTTGTTTGTTGCCATTTGAACTACAAAAAGGAAAATATGCAATTTTAGTCCAAAACTCATTTTTGACTTATTTGATTGATTTGAAAGTTTGACGATATAATTAGGCCTTTAATTAATTATCACTCCCACTATTTTACTTCAAATTGATAGCCCTCACCATCAATTCGGAAAATTTTAGCGTACAATCTTCTAGTGGGCAAGATCCTGAAATCCTCTAAGCCATGGACCATCTAGGGCTGTCACCCACAACATAGATCTCTCAGTTAGGCAACTTTTGCCAATTGCATCATATGCAACTCTTGATAAGATGTCATCTACAACTCCTTGCAATGATCATCTCCATGCCTCAAGGTACTAGATCCCATCTAGATCACCTTGTTAAGTCTGACCCAAAGCAAACACGATGAATATGCACCCTGCTAGGGCAGACCCACACATTCATCCTTCACGCTTCCACGAGGTAGACGGTGCACCACGCTAGGGCGTGCCCACACTTGGTCGAATAAGTTTTTCACATGTGTCGCATTTGGAAGGCATCTAAAACTTAATATTTTAATGAGGGATTTGGTTTTATATACATATACATATCCAATCACCACAATACATAGTACGTATCATATGCATGCTATATCCCACAGAAAACATGCACAAATGATAAAAAGCGATGATTATGGCCATCCTAATGTGATTCCTTGAGCCAAGAGGAATCACGGTCATCTAGGTCTACATCACATGCAACCTGTACAAGATGAACTCTGTGCCTTGCCATACGAGTTGATCAACTCATCACATGAATGATCTGTACTCTCCAGCCGGTCGTCTGGGTGTCACCAGCTGATCGGTTGGCTCGTCCAACCGATCGGTTCGCTTGGTCGTCGTGCATCTCATCATGTCTGCCACCCGCTCATCTCGTTCCTCGAACCGGTCATCAACCGATCGGTTCACTCCTTGAACCTACCGTCTGGAAGATCAACTGATCGGTTCAGTCCTTGAACCGACCGTCTGAGAAGTCGTCTTGATGTCCGCCGGTCTTTGACATAACAGGAAATAAAATCCTATTCTATTTATTACATTGCTTTAAAAAGGGAAACCCCGATTTACATTCGGGGGGAGCAAAGGTAGGAAGAATCTCGAATTATTTTGAGTTACATCGGGAATAAGAGAGGGAAGATCGGTGCGCAGACCGAGATGCAAGCAACCACAAACAACCACACACAGATAGGGGTTTATGGGCAATAATCACGCTACACACATCCACCACAAAACTCGTTTAAGGGCGACGCGTATCGAGTGCATTAATAATACATATCATATATGTAATTAGGGATTTGTGGATTTAGGATTGGACATGCATAAAGCCAGTATTATTCGCATCACATGCAATAAATAAAGGTGACAAACCAAAATCGATCATATCGATATTCCTAAAATATAGAGCAGTTGACGTGGCTCTGATACCACTATTGGGTTTTAGGGGAGACAGAGAAGGCAGCGGAAACAAAAAATTTCTCCCCAAACCCATACCGAGGAAACGCGTCAACGTCTATATAATAGGAAAGGTTGGTTTGCGGAATCATACCTTGTCCTGAGGCTTGCTCGGCGACAATACCTCGCGCAATGCGCGGTCTTCAACTCCAGACTTCGATGGTGTCTATGCAGCTCCTGGTCGCACCGGGACTGACATCTCCTACTCGAACCGAACTGTCGGATGACAGTTGTCCTCCTAAGCGGCAGTGTCCTCCCGCCTCTGTAGTAGTCCACACGGACCACCTGGAACTCCACTCTCCTTATCCCACAAGGAAGTGGAAGGAGTCACACCCTCCTGTTGACGTACTAGTCGCCAACACGCTCTCCTGCCTCCTGTTGCAACTGCAATTGTCCTTCCCTTGTTGCACCTCCCTTTTGCGGGAAGCACTTGCTCGGGCTCTGTCACGGTTACCAAAACCAGAGAGAACGACAACTTGCAGAGCAACTGGTTGCACTGAGCTGTACTTTGAGAAGCCCCCAATACCCCTATATATAGGAGGGTCATGGGACAGGGTTCTCCATCCCGGGCAATGCGGGACTAAAGCAGGAGTAGAAGGGTTCGAGAATGTTTTCACAAAAAGCAACCGGTTCGCAACTTGAAATGATCGGTTCACAACTGAACCGATCAGTTCGGCCATTGAGCCGATCGGTTGGACCTGAGTCGATCGTTTGGGGCACTCCAACCGATCGGTTGGTGCCCTGAACCGACCGGTTCATGGTCCTAATCCGGCTCAAAAAGACTTTCCTTGTTTCTTTCCCAATTGGTATCGAATACCAATATTATTCCCAATCAAATTGGGCAATTTGAAACGAAAGGAAAATTCTTGCCGACATGACTTTTCCCAATAGGTCGGTTGCACCAGTTGAGCCGATCGGTTCAACCCTTGAACCGGTCGTTTCAACCTGGGCATGAGCCGATCGGCCTGGACACTCCAGCCGACCGGTTCAGCAACCTCAGCCGACCGGTTCATCAAATGAACCGATCGGTTGGGAGCACAGGTTGGGCAAAATCAGTCAATTGCGATTTCAATCAATCCGATACTCCAATCAATGCGTCCAACACCTTGAACCATACGATATTGAGCCATCAACTGATTGAGTGTTTAATTGAACTACTAAACTCCTTTAGTAATCAACCTAAACATTGCTTTTGGAAAAAACTCCTCTTCCAGGTTAAATCCTATGTGTGTGACCCTGCAGGTCCATTTCACGTTGGCAGTGAAAGTCTGTAACACTTATGACTTCACAAGCAAAGAGCGGTGCCTAGTCACACATCAGTGCTACCTAAGTGAAAGTAGAAAGTTGGAGAACAACTTTCATCCTACAATCCGTGAATGGTGTAACAACGAATGTATAATTCCTTTGTCACTGATATCCCGAATGAACTCGAGGCATGGAACAGTCATCCTGTCAACGTTCATTCACTTCCTTGATCTCAGAGTAGATTGGAAGAAATATGTATGACATCAGTATCATATACTAATTCACACATGTGTGCACGCCTTTCTCAATCCTACTCATCAAGTGGCCATGGATATCATACTCCCTCAGGAGGGACAAATCCCATATCTATCACTCACCCCTCAAAAGCCCCATGTGTCAAAGCCACCCAATCATCACCTTCATAACAACCCATGTTTCAGGATTGCGTTTGATGATGTTAAAGTGTGCCCAACGACATGTGTTGAGTGCAGTGATTTCAGGTCTAAGAATCACACTCACCACCATCACTTTGAGTACTGACTGTGACTACCATCTCATGGTTCCATGTGTCAAACTCACGGTGGGTTTGTCCGGTACCTTGTTCTCTAACAAGTACCTATGTGTTTGGTTTGATATCTCTATATCATGACTAATGAGATTCTGTCATCAACCAACACCACAATCTAGTCTTGTGTGTCATTGCTGTCTATCTACCTTCCACAATGACATCCGACTAGGGACATAACAAGAATGTACAAACTCTTAGCATCCGTATGATCTCATCGTTCAGGTCCTCAACCTGAAAGCATACTTCATTGAGTACTGTCATTCTCTAGACATTCAATTTGTTATATCACTATCTCATATGACTGAACCAGAAAGAATTGGAAGCTCGCCTTTGATGTTTATCAAATCAATCTTAATGTATCCCACCAATCATCCCATGATTGGCTCTCAGGGCATACATACCAACATGTAGTACATAGATGGACTACACATTTTATTAAGCCTTGGGCAGTTAGAGGCATACCACTAAAAATACTCACTGACCACTATGAAAATTAGCCTTGTATAAGATTTAGGATGTTCAAAATCCTACTACCTCTTCCCATCAGTCAGTACGAGTAACAAATTTAGTTGCATATTAGTCCAAATACTAAAAAACATAGACCATCATAGGTTTGCAGGCCACGACATTAGAAACTAGGGTATAAACCAAAAATCTGAGTCATGACCCCAGGCGCTTTCCATTACTTTCACATTTAAGACAATTAGCCATTCTAAAAAACCTTTATGATAAAGATAATAGGGGTTTACCCTCCTTGCACCTGCATATACTCAATAGTATATGACTCTGAGTTCCGTTTGGATTACTTATTTTACTACCCAACAATTTCTGACATTGGAGTAGTTCTACAAACTTAGTGCACTAAATAATTATGGCTTTAGTTGGTTACTTAAGTCAATTGGGTGTTTTTTGTTTGGATCAATCAAGTTAGTTATAATCACCTGTAATGTTTATATAAGCACATTGGGATTCACAACCTCAAAATATATAAAATGTGTCATACAGTTCCGTAACTCCCCTTCACAAAGGAATCAATGCTCACTTGTGAGGATTGATCACCATCTAGAATGCATTGAGCCATACACACACTATGACCAAGGAAGCATTAACTTTGTATGAAAGTCTCTAGTACAATAAAGATGTAGTATAAAGGTGTTAGCCTTCATATTAGGGTTTTGTTCTACCCTAGTTACACCACCACAATAGTAGAGAGATAACATGAATACCATAGACTAACAAAAAATAGTATGTTTATGGTATGGATGCCAAAATAGCACTCATGTGGCATTTTTAGAGGACATTACACCTATATAAAAATTTTATGTGTTGCACGCTTAAAAGAACAGTTTGACATTCAATAAATAATATTCATAATGTCTTAAATATGATCAATACCCTAAATCATCATATTGGTATAAATAACATCACTTATAATGACTATATTTAGGATGATTGCGAGTGTCTGGAGCAATACTAATAAAATACAAGTAGATGGTAGGCAAGAAATTCTTCAAAGTTATATAACACACAAGAAGGGTGAAGTAAAATATTCAAACAACAAAAAGTCACTACGAAGAGAAGGGAAATCCAAAGTTTTTTCCTCTAAAAGCTCTAGGAAGCTCTTTTCCTAAAGAACGGGGTAGATCTAGAGCAAAAGAGTGAAGAAAAGGGGCTCTTCATCTAGATGCCCATGATTCTAGCTAGGTACACCATTAGTTCCCCCCATGGAAGAAGATAAAAAAGAAATCAACATGAAAACGAGGTAAGGATGGAAGAAATTATGTGCAAGGAACAAGAAATAGAGTAAGAAATCTTCCAATAGTCTATGGAGAGAAAGGTCCAAAGCTTGCACTAACATGTACCCATGATAAAATAAGGTAATGACCGTTGGAGTCTTGTGCATCACCTACTGATGGATTCTCATCATCAATAGATCGCCTCCATAAGTCTCCCGAAGCATGAACGGGGTAAAAGGTTCATTTGAGAGAAGTAGGGAGGGATATTTACAATTGGGATGAAAGAAAAAGGTGGTCAAAAGTCAAAAAATGATGAGTGATCACTCAAATGCCTAGTTCTCCTTCAGTTCGTACATTAAAAACCTCCATCAATTTACATCCAGGGTCTATATGGTCCACTTTGCTGGCATCCATCTATGGGCGAAAGGTTGTACAAAACCTCAAATGTTTCCCCAATGATGTATGTAGATGTTTCCAAAACCTAATCGTGAACCGAGGACCTCTATTAGACACTACCATAGTTGGTACGCCATTCAGACATATTATCTCATCAACATAGATTTATGCCAACTTCTCAGCTGTGTAGGTAGTCATGACTGGAAAAAAGTGAGAAGACTTTGTCAATCGATCCATGATCACCAAAATAGAATCCTGACATGTGGCTGTCCTTGGAAGACAACAACAAAGTCCACGGTTATGAGATCCTATTTCTAATATGGAATTGGCAAATAATGCAGTGTCCCGACATGCTTCTGATCCTATTCTTAGACTTTTTGACAAATTGGATACTTGGCTACAAATTATCCCACATTATTCCTTGAACCTGGCCACTAATACAAGTCCATGATAATAATGATACATCTTTGTATTTCCAGAATGCAACATGTACATTGAGGAATGACCCTCCTCAAGTTCCATCTCCCTTATACTTCCAACATCAAGAACCACTGTTCTGTTTTGGAAGCATATTGTTCCATGATTTAACTCATGAAATCCATCATGCTTGCTGATGCCAAACTCTAATTTGATGCTTTATATCATGGTATCATATTTATATGTATCTCTAATCTATTGTATTAGCATTGCTTTGACCTCTACATGTGTTGTAACTACCCCGCCTTTCGGTAACCCCCAATTAAGGGAGACCGAGAGGTCAGTGTTGTTATCCAATTTCCGGATCAAGGTTTAACAATTAATTGATAACAATTATTAAATTCTACTAGACTAAACTGAAAAGCTGTAATAAATAAAAATTTTGCATACCTTTGAAATTTTTGAATTCTAAAATTCTATCCATAACTGGGACTGACTAACTAATCCTCCTTGGACTTTAATTCATGTATTTCACAATATGACAATTTACTGCTTGTCCTTTTTGTTTTGTACCTAAAACACCGACAAACAAAATGTCAGTCAGCCAAAGCTGGTATGTGGGGGATTCACTAATCATGCAATTATCTATAACAATGTATTGCATTCAATTATCATTTAACAAACAATTTTACGTTTTATGTATAACGACGCGATCCATGTGTACCCTATCCCCTGCGATGTCCCTGCAGTGGACCTGGATACTACCTCCCTTATGGTAGATTGCCATTATGCCCCTCATGACTTCACCTAACAGGTGAATCAATTTCTAGGGCTGAGTCACATGGCACTACCCGTAGGTAGCCCACTCCTTAACTCATGGTATGCTAGGAGTATCATGGCACTACACATGTGTAGCCCAGTTTCTAACTCATGATACCCTAGACCTTGCTCTAGGTTATCCTTAGCCTTTTCATAGCCACAGGGGTGGACTTAGATCTAGCTAGTTATACATGGATACTCATAGTGATAGTCATAGTCACTTTATAGTTGCATGAATTAAAACATCCAACAGTTATTTCAAGCATTGAGGGAAACGTCGATAAAATCCTCAGAAAAACTAATCGATAATCGTAACCACATACCTCTTATTGCAGTTTCAGATACAAAATAAAATATGAAGAGAGAGAATATCCAATTAAGCAAGCAACTTGCACAGAAACCCTAAAATAAACATTCCAACTTCATTTTATCAAAATTTATCCAACTCCATCTTATTCCTTAGGGTTTCTATTCCAATTTTTAGGGTTTCCTTGAAAATTAGGGTTTTGCTTTCATTCTTAGGTAATATGAACCCTAATTCATCAAATCCACTTAAAATCTTTAAATTCTCTCCTTTTAAAAATCCTAACATTTTTAGGATCATTATTTAGCAATTTACTTCCTTAATTCTCAAATAACATGGGTTTCTTTTTCCTTTTCCCTAAATTAGGGTTTCCATGTACCTTATCTTTCATTTATAGACATAAACCCTAAATTAACCATCTTTGTACTCAAAACGGATGAAAACTCCATGTTATCAATTAACAGGTTGATAATCCTCAAATTAACCTATTAAGTAACATAGAATCATCATTTATATACCATTAGGGTTTCTAATTAACATGAAATGCATTTTACTAGCAAATTAAAGTACTTTTGCAAATCAAACTAGAATCAGGTTATATAATCATTTTTATTAGATTCCTTGCATTTTTCTACACAACTTCTATATATAAAGTTTCTCCATTGGATAATCCTAGTGTTTTCTATCAATTTTGCAAGAAAAACTATTTTCTTGATTATTTTATTAGAGAGGATATTTACCGAATTATCTCAGCCGTTTGATCAGTACGCCAATGGTCTGTGCTTTGATCTGACGCTCCACGTCAGTTGTCCCCACTAGCGGCGTGCTCCTCCTCTAGCGATCGTCGATCCTTAATCTGACACTCCGCTGTGGTGAGCAACCTTCACTTAACCGACCACCCTCCTAGCACTGTTGGATCCCCGCGTGGGTCATGGTGATCCTTGATCAAACGACCAACACTGATCGGCTCCACTAGCGAGGGTGTGTGCGCCCTTCTTTCTGCCGAACCACTAGATCGCGCCCAGGTCCACGATGGTCCATGATCTGAGGGTGGCTACTCATCGTCTCCTTCCTCTCCTTTACTAGACAAAGCGGCAGTGCCGCGGTAGTTCTCTCACTAGAGAAAAGGCAATAGCGAGAGGGAGAGGGTGTTAGGGCTTAGGAAGTAGCCGCCTGGGATCGTGAAGGTGAGAGCGATCAATAGGGGGTCCTATATATAGGCTATGGGAGACTCCCTTAGGGTTTCTAACCCTACCGTAAGACCTGCTTGCAGCCCAATTGGGCATTTTGGGTATACGCAATGAAAGTCAGCAAAACCTGGGTCTAGACCCTTCGCCAAGGTCTCCCGAACCTAATGGGACCAAAAATCCCAAATGCACATGCAATGTAGAGATCAGAAAAATGAGGGGAAAATCCCCCTATCAGCTCTGAGTCTATGTCCCTCTGGGACTCTTGACGATGAGTGGTGCACGTTGGATCAAGATCCAACGGCCCTCATCTCGCCCGCTTTTGCAAAAGGAAAATCAATTTCCTAATATTCGAATTATCTTCCCAATTTAATGATAACTTGGAAAAACCATAACTCCCAATTCTTAACTCCGTTTTTATTCACATTTTGAGGGAAACACTTTTATGTTTTTATCTTTCATCCTGAAAAAATTGGGATCATTATCTTAATTAAATGGTTCCTTTTCTTTAGTTGCAAGAAAACACCCTTTTATTCATATTTTTGTTATATTCTTTATTTCCCTTGCTATTATATAATTATCCTGAGTTCCTTGAACCCCAAGGAGCCTTTATAACTCGAAATCCTATTTTGGGAAAATATCTTTTAGCCTTTTAATCATCCTTTATTCATTTTCTTTTATATTCCATTATCCCATTGAATTCCTTTTCCATTTCTTTTTCTTTTTCTTTCAATTTGGCTTAATGGCCAATAAGGCCCATCAAGAAAGCATGCAAGGCTATCATACACACAATTCATTCAAATCAAACCATGAAATCAAGCATTGATCTTATTTATCTTTTAAAGGAGATTCACAAATCTCATTACATGTTTTAGAAAATGAGGTTATAACATCCTCCCCTCCTTATAGGAATTTTACCCTCAAAATTCAACAATCAAGAAAACAAATCAGGTTATGTTTTTTCCATGTCCGTCTTCAGCTCCCATGGGGCCTCATCCTCTCCATGATGCTTCCAAAGAACCTTTACCATCTCAATATTCTTATTTCTGAGCTCTTTTACCTTGGTATCTAGAATCCGCAAAGGCAACTCAAGATAAGACAACTTTCCTTGAAGCTCAATAGGTTCAATGCTCAGCACATGGCTAGGATCTTGCACATATCGCTTGAGATTGGACACATGAAACACATCATGCATCATACTATATTGAGGGGGTAACTCCAAACGATATGGGACTTCACCAATATGTTGTAACACTTCAAACAGACCCACATATCGGGGACTCAACTTTCCTCTGTTCTTAGCTATAGCTCGGAGCGGTTGGATTTTCAGAAAAACATGTTCTCCCACAGCGAAATGCACATCAGTTTGCTTCACATCAGCATATGACTTTTGTAGGTCCTGGACTCTCTTTAGCCTTTGCCTGATCAAAGCGACTTTATCAACATACACTTGGAGTTCATCTGACCTCAATAAGGTCCTTTCACCAAAATCATCCCAGTGAAGTGGTGACCGACACAGTCTCCCATATAGAGCTTCACATGGAGGCATCATGATATTGGTTTTATAACTATTGTTGTAGGCAAACTCAGCTAAAGGTAGGTATTGCTCCCATGATCCACCCCAATCAAGCACACAAGCTCTCAACAGATCTTCTATGGTCTGAATCGTCCTTTCTGACTGACCATCTGTCTGGGGGTGATAAGTGGTACTGAACTTCAACCTTGTACCTAGTTCCTCTTGGACCTGCTTCTACCACTTCGAAGTAAACTTTGGGTCTCTGTCCGAGATGATGGAACTGGGTACGCCATGCAAGCGCACTATCTCTCTGATATACAGCTCAGCTAAGTCCTACACTTTGGCAGTGGTTTTCAGGGCAAGGAAGTGTGCTGACTTGGTAAGGCGATCTACCACAACCCATATCGCATCATGACCTCTCTTGGTCCGGGGTAGACCCACCACAAAATCCATGGTGATCTGCTCCCATTTCCCCTCTGGAATCTCTATAGATTGTAAAAGTTCGCCGGGTCATTGGTGTTCAACCTTCACCATTTGGCATGTAAGACAACTGGCTACATAAGCTTCAATGTCTCTCTTCATTCCTAGCCACCAGAAAAACCTATGCATGTCCTTAAACATCTTGGTAGTTCCTGGGTGTACCGTGTACTTAGATCCATGAGCCTCTTATAGGATATGTTCCTTCAACGGTGAATCTTCAGGAACCCATATGTGATTCTCAAATTGGATTCCTCCGTCTATTCCCAATGAAAGATGGGTCTGTGGCTTTTGCATCAAGCCTTTCATCTTGTCAAGTCCTCCACTGGCCAACTGTGTTGTGACAATCTCACTCAATAACTCAGACTGTATCTGGATATTGGCCAATCGAACTCGATCATCTAACGGTTGAGGTGACCATTCCACCAGCTCTTCTAAGCTCTTCCACTGTCTGGACAACACAGTTGCACACCTTAGCTGTTTCCGACTCAAAGCATCAGCTACAACATTTGCCTTCCCTGGATGACAGGTAATGGTGAAGTCGTAATCCTTCATGTACTCCATCCATCTCCGTTGTCGTAGGTTCAAGTCTTTGTGCGTCAGTATATACGTCAGGCTCTTATGGTTGGTGAAGATCTCAAAAGTGGCACCATACAGGTAATGTCGCCAAATCTTTAGGGCATGGATGCTCGTAGCTAACTCTAGGTTGTGGGTCAGGTAATTCACCTCGTTGAGCTTGAGTTGTCGGGAGGCATATGCAACCACATGCTGATTTTGTTCCAACACACAACCAAGTCCCATCTTTGATGCATCGGTGAAAATCATGAAACCCTCATTGCCTGATGGTAGAGTTAAAACTGGTGCAGTGGTTAGCTTCTCTTTCAACTCCTGGAAATGAGCTTCACAAACATCAGACCACACGAACTTCACATCTTTCTGAGTCAACATGGTCAGAGGCAAGGCAGTCTTTGAGAAATCCGTGATGAAGCGCCGATAATATCCTGCTAACCCCAAGAAGCTTTGTATCTCGGAGGGGTTCTTCGGTGCTGGCCAGTCTCGAACCGCTGACACTTTATCTGGATCTACGGCGATCGTTCCTCCTGAGATGATGTGTCCAAGGAGCATGACTCGGTCTATCTAAAACTCACATTTATAGAACTTCCCATAGAACTTCTGCTTTCTTAAGATATCAAGGACTTTACTTAGGTGGTATCGGTGTTGATCTACGTCATCCAAATAAACCAGTATGTCATCTATGAACACTATGAAAAATGAGTCAAGGAAGGGTTGAAACACACTGTTCATAAGGTTCATGAACACACTAGGTGCATTGGACAACCCAAAAGGCATAACCACAAACTCATAGTGGCCATACCGAGTTCTAAAAGTTGTTTTCGGGATGTCCTCACTCTTGACCCTCAACTGGGGGTAACCCGATCTCAAGTCAATCTTGGAAAAGACTCGAGCTGACTTCAACTAGTCAAACAAGTCATCTATCTGGGGTAAATTGTATTTGTTCTTAATGGTAGCCTGGTTGATCATCTGGTAGTCTATGCACATTCGGAGCGAACCATTCTTTTTCTTTACAAAAAGAACCGGCGCTCCCCATGGTGATGTGCTAGGGTGGATGAAACCCTTATCCAACAATTCCTACAATTGCTTCTTTAGCTCAAGCAACTCACCAGGGGCCATCCTATAAGGTTCTCGGGAAATAGGATTTGTACCAGTGGCTAGCTCTATGGAGAAACCTACCTCTCTTTCGGGAGGAATCCCAGGTATATCATCTGGGAAAACATCTTCATAGCCTCCCAGGTAGACAGCAATGACACACAATGCTAGATTGTGGTGTTGGTTGATGACAAAATCTCATTAGTCATGATATAGAGATATCAAACCAAACACATAGGTACTTGTTAGAGATCAAGTGTACCAAACAGACCCACCGTGAGTTTGACACATGGAACCCTGACATGGTAGTCATAGTCAGTACTCACAGTGATGGTGATGAGTGTGATTCTTTGACCTGAAATCACTACACTCAACACATGTCATTGGGCACACTTTGACATCATCAAACGCAGTCCTGAAACATGGGTTGTTATAAAGGTGATGATTGGGTGGCTTTGACACATGGGGCTTTTGAGGGGTGAGTTATAGATATGGGATTTGTCCCTCCTGAGGGAGTTTGATATCCAAGGCCACTTGATGAGTAGGATTGAAATAGGTGTGTGCACGCATGTGTGAGTCAGTATGTGATATTGATGTCATACATATCTCTTCCAATCTGCTCTGAGATCAAGAAAGTGAATGAACGTTGACAGGATGACTGTTCCATGCCTCGAGTTCATTCGGGATATCAGTGATAAAGGAATTATACATTCATTGTAACACCATTCACAGATTGTAGGATTGAAAGTTGTTCTCCAACTTTCTATTTCACTTGGGTAGCACTGATGTGTGACTAGGCACCACTCTTTTCTTGTGAAGTCATAAGTGTTATGGACTTTCACTACCAATGTGAAATGGACCTACAATTCCTTCCAATTCCTTGTGAGATAAGGAGATTGGAGTTCCAGGTGGTCCGTGTGGACTACTTTAGAGGCGGGAGGTTTCTGCCGCTCAGAGGACAGCTGTCAATCCCGACAGTCCCGGTGAGACCAGGAGTCGTCAGTCCCGGTGTGACCAGGAGCTGCACAGACACCGTCCAAGACCGAAGGTAAAGACCGCACAAAGCGTGAGGTATTGTCGTCGAGCAAGCCTCGGGACAAGGTATGATTCCACAAACCATCCTTTCCTATTGTATAGACGTTGACGCGTTTCCTTGTTCTGGGTTTGGGGGAGAAATTTTTTGTTTCCACAACCTTCTATGCCTCCCCTAAAACCCATTAGTGGTATCAGAGCCACGTCAACTGCTCTATACTTTAGGATTATCGAAATGATTGATTTTGGTTTGTCGCCTTATTTATTGCATACAATGCAAATAAAATTGGCTTTATGCATGTCCAATCCTAAATCCACAAATCCCAATTTACATATATGATATGTATTATAAATGCACTCAATATGTGTCACCCTTAAACGAGTTTTGTGGTGGATGTATAGTGTTGTTATGGCCAATAAAGCCTATCTGTGTATGGTTGTATGCGGTTGCTTGCATCTCGGTTTGTGCACCAATCTTCCTTCTCCTATTCCTAATGTAACTCGAAATAATTCGAGATTTCTTTCCTACTTTTGCTCCCCTCGAATGTAACTCGAGGTTTCTCCTTTTACAATGTAAAATAGGATAGAATTTTATTTCCTGTTATGTCAAAGAATGGCGGACATCCTGACGACAGCTGAGATGATCGGTTCAAGAAGTGAACTGATCGGTTGACATTCCAGACGATCGGTTCAAGGACTGATCCGATCGTTTGATGACCGGTTCGAGGAACGAGACGAGCGGGTGCCGGCCATGAAGAGATGCACGACGACCAGGTGAACTGATCGGTTGGAGGAGCCAACCGATCGGCTGGTGGCACCCAGCCGACCGGCCTGATCGCGAGCCGATCAGTCATGTGATGAGTTGATCAAACCCAGAAAGGCAAAGCACAAAGTTCATCTTGTACATGTTGCATGTGATGTATACCTAGATGATCGTGATTCCTCTTGGCTTGAGGAATCACATTAGGATGGCCATAATCATTGCTTTTATTGTTTTGTAAGTTTTCTATGGGATATAGCATGTATATGATATGTATTATGTATTGTGGTGATTGGATATGTATATGTATATAAAACCAAATCCCTCATTAAATATTAAGTTTTAGATGCCTTCCAAATGTGACACACGTGAAAAGCTTGATCGACTAAGTGTGGGCACGCCCTAGCATGGTGCACCGTCTATCTCGTGGAAGCGTGAAGGATGGATATGTGGGTCTGCCCTAGTAGGGTGCATATTCATCGTGTTTGCTTTGGGTCGGACTTAACAAGGTGATCTATATGGGATCTAGTACCTTGTTGCATGGAGATGATCATGGCAAGGAGTTGCATATGACATCTTATCAAGAGTTGCATATGATGCAATTGGCAAGAGTTGCCTACCTAAGAGATCTAAGTTGTTGGTGACAGCCCTAGCTGGTTCATGACTTAGAGGATTTCAGGATCTTGCCCACTAGAAGGTTGTATGCTGCAATCTTCTGAATTTATGGTGAGGGCTATCAATTTGAACTAAAATAGTGGGAACGATAATTAATTAAAGGCCTAATTATATCGTCAAAATTTTCAAATCAATAAAATAAGTCAAAAATGAGTTTTTGGACTAAAATTGCATATTTTACTTTTGTAGTACAAATGACAACAAACAACAATCACTTTTCTTTGCGATCGGTCCTTGAAAAGGACAAGCTAAATGGGGCAAACTTCCATGACTGGTATAGGACATTGAGAATTGTTCTCACTCAAGAGCAAAAGCTCTATGTCATGGATACTCCAATTCCAGAGGAACCCGCTCCTAATGCACCAAAGGCAGAAAGGGATGCTTACAAGAAGCATGCTGATGATGCCATTGATGCAAAGTGCTTGATGTTGTGCTCTATGAACCATGAGTTGCAGAGACAACATGAGAACATGGGTGTCATTGAGATGATTCATCATATCAGGAACATGTATGAAGATCAAGCACGGCAAGAGAGATACAATGTCTCAAGGGAACTGTTCAAGTTCGTTATGACAGAAGGAGATCCAGTTGGTCCTCACACACTCAAGATGATTGGGTATGTGGAGAACCTGACAAGACTGGGATTTCCACTGAGCCAAGAGTTGGATACTGACGTGATACTGCAATCGTTGCCAAAATCCTACAGTCAGTTTGTGATGAACTACAGCATGAACAACTTTGATAGGCCATTGTTAGAGTTGTTGGGCATGTTGAGGACAGTCGAGATACAGATGAAGAAGGACAAGCCTATGACTATGATGGTGATCACGAGCAAGAAAGGAAAGTCCAAGCGCAAGGGCAAGGGCAAAGCTAAGAAAGGTTCTGATGCTAGCTAGGAGCACAAGTCATCTTCAGCTCTCAAGGCCAAGGGAGGCGTGACCAAGAAAGGAAATTGCCCACCATTGTCAAAAGTCAGGACAATGGAAAAGGAATTGTCCTCTCTATATGGAAGAACAAAAGAAGAAGGAGGCGACAGACGTCTCTACTTAAAGGTGTCATGAAAGTAAGCTTGTAACACTTTTGAGGTATATGATACCAAGATGTAAAGTGTAAAACACTCAATAAATGGGGCAAGTGTTGCCGCCATAGATAGGAGTACTTTAGTTTATTTTCAGCCTATAAGGCATGTAATACAGTTATGAACTGCTATTTCATATTTTCCAATAGATAGAAATACTTTATTTTCCATATTGTATGACAATGATGGCAATCAATAAAGAGATGTTTCAATTTCTAAAGATATGATCTTTGTGGCAATGCCTTGTTTATCTTGTGGTATTTGATATGCATAAGATAAAAATACACCTAAAAGTTATAGATAACTCAAACAATCAAATTAGCATCAATCATGAGAAATTCATTTCTAGTTTCCATGTGATGGATAAATCTAGACTCTTTTGGTTAGAGAACCAGTAAGAGACATGAATATCTTGGACATGATTAATCAATCTTCACTAATGGTAGTGGGAGAATGATTGTCCTATTAGGTATAATACATGTGATGTATTTACATACCTATTGGAGAAAACGCTAATACTTCAAATGGTGTTTAGAGAAATACCAATATGAATATCTTGAAGTGTTCAAGATTATCATATATGAAGTACAAATCTAGTAAAGTGTTAATTCTTGATGAGATCAATGAATGTAATACTTGGACCAAATGTTTGAGATCCTTTTGAGTGATTATGATAGTGTATCATAGTGAACTCATGATTAAGGCATGGTGATGTATAAATCAAGAAGGAATCATACTCTAAGGAGTTAGAGAATGATTATCAAATAACTGAATTCTTCTTAATAAAATAATACCCCACACTAATAAAGGACATTGAGAATCACAAGGAGTTGTGAGTTCTTATATCCTTGACAGATACACCTCAATTATCTATATGATGAGTTGTTCATGTGATGAGTCAACTATCTAGATGAATATGAGGAACCGAATTTTGAGTTATGGTTTATGACCATTACATCCTAAATGACATCCATGTGAACCATAAGGTATGACCTTGATGGTAGCACCCATTGGAATAAAATCCATAAGTGCAAATAAGTCTTAAGTGTTAAGACACATGGATAACATTTTGAGAAGGATGATGCTTGTTGTTTGGAACTTAATGACTAAGACATTTGGCATATGGATACTAAAACTGCATTCCTATGAGGAATAAAACAAGGATGTGTACGTGACACAACCTATAAGGTTTATGAATCCACTAATGCAAATGAAGTCTATAAGTTACAATGAATTAATCAATGTGATTGATTAAGTACAAGCAACTCAGAATTGGATCTTGACTTTGATAACATAGTCAAAGGGTTTGACTGATATGTCAAAGATAAAGGAGGGATCTGTGATTTAGTGGGAGCCTATTCACATTCCACATGTTGATGTGAAATGGAAATGTTCTAGAATGGAAATCCAAAAGTGGAAATTATCTTTAAGGAAGATAGATATGTTTCCTATGTGATAGGAATAGAGATCTATAGAGATAGTTTTCAAAAACCTCTTGACCTGAAAAGAGAAAGCATACATTGGCAATCTGTAATGAAGGGTTCAGTATGCACAGATTCAGTGGGAGAAAACTTGTCCATGTTACATGGAGTTAGTATCCTAAGGCCAAGTGTCCAATTCTTATGAAGAATGAGAACACTATGAATAGATATGGATCTATCATGTATGTAATCATCCCATTATCTTGCATGTATCGACATGGCAAGAACAAAATGCATTCATCATCTTGTATGTAGGACATGGCAATATGATGTGCTCATCCTGATAACTTGTATGTGGGACATGACGAGTGGATGTCTGTCTAATTCCAAAAAGGGTTACTAGAATACCATGAGAACTTGATAAGTACTTGTGAAGTACTAGTTCTATGGAGATAAGGAAGAGTTCGATGTAAAGAGTTACATTGATGCGGACTTCCGAAAGGATATAAAATTAATTGCAAATTATATATAAGATATATAAAAGTGAAAGTTTGTTGATAATTGGAAACGTTCCAATAAAGTCGTTTAAAATGAAATGTCGAGTATCTGTGTGTTAAAGAACAACAGTGGATACAATATGGATCTGGAAGTTCATGAGATGAACTTATAGATATTCTTCTCATTGATGACAAGTATGGAATCCTTGATCATGCAATGTGGCTAAAAGTTAGCAAAGGACTACTAGATCGCATATTACGGAAACTCCATCTCATACGTGTGACGTACAACGAAGAGATGTGAGACATGCAATTTATACTGAATTTGGCAAGGCATTTCCATTACTCACTATGATCGCACTAGAGTACAGTAACATGTGGGACATGTTTGAAGATCACTATGAATATGATTCAAGGGTGATTGGCTCGTAGTGCAAGTGGGAGTATGTTGGTATGTATGCCCTGAGAGCCAATCATGGGATGATTGGTGGGATACATTAAGATTGATTTGATAAACATCAAAGGCAAGCTTCCAATTCTTTCTGGTTCAGTCACATGAGATAGTGACAGAACAAATTGAATGTCTAGAGAATGATAGTACTCAATGATGTACATTCTTGTACCCGAACGATGAGATCATACGGATGCTAAGAGTTTGTACATTCTTGTTATGTCCCTAGTCGGATGTCATTATGGAAGGTAGATAGACAGCAATGACACACAAGGCTAGATTGTGGTGTTGGTTGATGATAGAATCTAATTAGTCATGATATAGAGATATCAAACCAAACACATATGTACTTCTTAGAGAATAAGTGTACCGGACAGACCCACCGTGAGTTTGACACATGGAACCATGACATGGTAGTCACAGTCAGTACTCACAGTGATGGTGGTGAGTGTGATTCTTTGACCTAAAATCACTACACTCAACACATGTCATTGGGCACACTTTGACATCATCAAACGTAGTCCTGAAACATGGGTTGTTATAAAGGTGATGATTGGGTGGCTTTGACACATGGGGATTTTGAGGGCTGAGTGACAGATATGGGATTTGTCCCTCCTGAGGGAGTTTGATATCCAAGGCCACTTGAGGAGTAGGATTGAAATAGGCGTGTGCACGCATGTGTGAATCAATATGTGATATTGATGTCATACATATCTCTTCCAATCTACTCTGAGATCAAGAAAGTGAATGAACGTTGACAGGATGACTGTTCCATGCCTCGAGTTCATTCGGGATATCAGTGACAAAGGAATTATACATTCACTGTAACACCATTCACGGAATGTAGGATTGAAAGTTGTCCTCCAAATTTCTATTTCACTTGGGTAGCACTGATGTGTGACTAGGCACCTCTCTTTGCTTGTGAAGTCATAAGTGTTATGGACTTTCACTGCCAACGTGAAATGGACCTGCAGGGTCACACACATAGAATTTGACTTGGAAGAGGAGTTTTGTCCAAAAACAATGTTTAGATTGATTACTAAAGGAGTTTAGTAGTTCAATTCAACACTCAATTAATTGATAGCTCAAAATCATAGTGTTCAAGGTGTTGGATAGATTGATTAAAGTATCAGATTGATTGAAACTGCAACTGACTAATTCTGCACAATCTGCACTCCCAACCGATCGGCTCATGAGATGAACTGATTGGCTCATCTTGGTGAACTGGTCGGCTCAGGTGGTGAGTCGATCGGCTCATGGTCAGGGTGAAATGATTGCTTCAAGTGTTGAAACAATCGATTCAACTGATGCAACCGAGCAAGTTGGGAAAGTAGGATTGGTGAGAATTTTCCTTTCATTTCACTTGCCCAATTTGATTGGAACAAGGATTAGTATTTGATACCAATTAGAAACAAAAGATGGAAAGTCAATCGGGAATTGACCAGGACCACGAACCGACAGGTTCAGAAATGAACCAACCGGTTGAGGTGTCCCAACCAATCAGTTGAGGTGTCAACCGACCGGCTCAGGTCCCCAACCAATTGTTTCAGTTGTGAAACGATCAGTTCAGGTTGCGAGTTGGTTGTTTTGTGGAAAATCTCGAACCCTTCTAATCCGTCTTTTAGTACCGCATTGCCCAGGATGGAGAATCGTGTCCCATGACCCTCCTATATATATAGGGGTATTGGGGGCTTCTCAAAGAACAACTCAGTGCAACCAGTTGCTCTGTGAAGTTGTCATTCTCTCTGGTTTTAGTAACCGAGAGAGAGCCCGAGCAAGTGCTACCCGATAAGGGAGGCACAACAAGGGAAAGACAACTGCAGAAAGCAATTGGTGGCATGAGAGTGTGTTGGCGACTAGTAGTTGACAAGAGGGTGCGACTCCTTCCAATTCCTTGTGAGACAAGGAGATTGGAGTTGTAGGTGGTCCGTGTGGACTACTTCAGAGGAGGGAGGTTTCTGCCGCTCGGAGGACAGTCGTCAATCCCGATAGTCTTGGTGAGACGAGGAGTCGTCAGTCCCGGTGCGACCAGGAGCTGCACAGACACCATCCAAGATCAGAGGGGAAGACCACACAAAGTGCGAGGTATTGTCGCCGAGCAAGCCTCGGGACAAGGTATGATTCCACAAAGCATCCTTTCCTATTGTATAGACGTTGACGCATTTCCTTGCTCTGGGTTTGGGGGAGAAAATTTTTGTTTCCGCTACCTTCTCTACCTCGCCTAAAACCCAACAGCCTGATGGCAGGGTGAAGACGCTCTATGAAGTGGTCCACCCTTCTTTCCTCATCCATATTGTATCCAAAATGCTCCAGGATTCGAAACTTGCGCCCAAAGTCCGCCACAAAAGAGTTTCATTGGGTCATGTTGGTGAACTCCCTTTCCTTTTCCTTCTTAGCAGAAACATGGACAAATCTGGCGGTGAAGATCGTCTTGAAGTCGGTCCATGCCATCAGTTCCTCGCTTAGGTCTCTTCCTGTGATATAGTTCTCCCACCATATCTTGGCTGCACCTTCTAAAAGGTGAGTAGCAAACAGAACCTTCTTATTCAGCTGTACCTCAAGCATCCGGAATCCGTTCTCGACTGCAAGCAGCCAAGCCTCTACCTTGTCGACCACTTCAGTCTTATCTTCTCCCCAAAACTTCTCAATGTTTAGCTTGACGAAGTCCAGGATGGTGTCTCCCAGTCGAGGTCAAACAGGAAGTGGCTCACCATTCTCATTCCTAGTCATGTCCCTAAGAGCCAGTGCACGGATGGCCTCAGTCAGATGCTTTTGCGGTTCCATCCAAACTGCATCTGTGGTATGAATCACCATGGCTGGTTCTAGACCACCAGGCTGGTCCTCCTCCATCCGGTCTTCCTCTTCATACATGTGGTGTTCTTCATATTCTGGTATTTCCCCTTGCTCTAGGTTAATGTCGAGCATAGGTACAGGGTTGGGGGTCTCGTGCACAACTTCTTCAGGCCTCTTTCTCTTCTTAGAGGTCTCTCCACCATGATTCTGCTTCCTCTTCTCAGAAGATCCATTCTCTTTATGGGGTGGCCCACCTCCGCTGGTGGAGAAAGGGATTGCCACAACCTTTGTACGAGCCATCTACATAAGCATAACAAACTGACCTTTAGTTTATCATTAAACTAATTATACTTATGTCAGTGACATCTCATTACATATCTTTCATTAATTTGATGGAGGATTCCTTAATCCTTAACTTACTTGCCCATACCACATGAGGGCGAGGAAGAGAGATAAAACCCTAACTCTTAAAGTCCTTAGTAGAATTTGTGATGAGAAGGGATGAATAAGATGAGGAAGTCCAAAAGGTATCTTATTTTGATTCAAATCCTAGGACATCGGCCAGGCAGTCACACATTCCGGGAGTCCTTGTATTCCGACTAGCGGTGCGGAGGAAAATTTTTCCAGCCCCCGGAAGTGATCCTTTTCTAGACACCTCAGTCTTTCGGAAAATCCTCTAATAACTCCCTTGTGTTCTACAGAGTTTGTAAAATTTAATAATTATTAGCAATTAAGTGGAGAACCATGTCTCTTATACCAAATGTAATGACCCAACCTTCCTGTAACCCCCAATTAAGGGAGACAGAGAGGTCGGTGCCGTTATCCAATTCCCAGATCAAGGTTTAGCAATTAATTGATAACAATTATTAAATTCTACTAGACTAAACTAAAAAGCTATAATATATATTCAGAACCGTAAGTGTATGATCTGGATGGTGGCAAGACATCTGATGCCTAAGGGGATGCATATGTGGACCTAAACATCCCTCAGGGAGGGTCCGCAGTAGTTCTATTTGGATAGTTATATCTTGCCTGTATGTTTGATGTTTGGATGTGTTTTCATGTGTAGTGGTGGTGAAACTTGAGACCATCCCAGCGATTCCATATCATTAATCTAGATCAACTTTAATTCTACTCTTTACTTTCCTACAATTAGTTTAATTAACCTCATATCAACCAGCCGTTCCAAATATTAGTCTTAAGTGAATTAGATTCGACTAGCAACAATTCTTAAAAACATTGTCCCTTGGGATTCGATCCTCAACTATACTGCGATAAGACTCGTATGCTTGCAGGTGGTATTATTGCACAAGGTTTTGGTAAAAGCTTGGGGACTTCAACCCTGAGTGAATTTGTTAGTGGGATAATAAACCACGTCAGATACACTAGGAGAACTACTTAAATCATGATCTAAAGTTAGCAGTTGGTGGTTCTTGGTTTGAACATTTTGCTACACTGTTGGTATGGAGAAAAGTGCCAAATCTTTATAGATCACAAGAATCATTAGTATATCTTCTCAAAGTAGGAGTTGAACATGAGGAAAAGAAGATGGATTTGATCAAGAAATATAACTATCTGGTAGACTATCACCCTAGAAAGATAAATATAGTGGCCAAAACATTGAGAAGAAAGTCATTTTTTCATCATCTACATATACAAAAAAGTTACACACTATGGCATGTCACAAGCAAAACATGCTAGTGTCGCTTTAGTACATGAATGTATAGTTGGAAGTATCTTTGTGGACAGGGTTGTTAGAATAGATATAGGCCAAGTCGACATTGATACAGTAGATCAGATATGTGTAGAAGGATTATATTGTGATACAAAACATCATATCAGAGTTTAGTAACGACAAACATGATAGATTACATGAGTTGGATGATGGGACAAAATGCTTCCACAATAGAATCATGGTTCCTGATGTTGGCAGTCTGAGGGAGCGGGAACTCAAGGAGGATCATTCCTCAATGTATGGAGTGAATTTCGGTGGTTTAAAGATGTATTATAATATCAAGGACTTATACTGGTGTCAATTTCCTTTTTCTTTTATACGAGCCCTCTTAGCTCAGGGGTTAGACCATCACATATCAATCGTTGGGTCCTAAGTTAGTTTAGTAGACTATAAAGAAGATCAAGGTGATCCAACAACATTTAAAGGTATCTCACAACAGACAGAAGTCATATGACGATAATTTTCATAGACCGTTGAGGTTCCAAGTTGGAGATTGTCTATATCTAAAGGTTTCTCCTTGGAAAGGTGTGTTGAGGTTTGTTAATAAGGGTAAGTTGGCTCCTAGTTTATGGGACACTACCCTATTTTGTCACGAGTTGGAAAGGTGGGAAATAAGCTGAAGTTACCTCAAGTTGCACAGGTTAACAATGGTTTTCATGTTTCCATGTTGAGGATGTGCCACCTTGATACGAAGTAGATGATACATCCAATGGAGGTTGACTAGGATGACGATGTTTGTTATGTTTGAGGATCCAATTTTGATCTTAGTTATGGATAAGTAGATTTGAGGAAGAAGGGTATATCCTTAGTTTAGGTGTTTTGGCATCGTCTTGGTGTAGAGGGAGCCACAAGGTAGCTATAGGATGAGATGCATAAGAACTACCCATTCTTGTTTTCTTAGGATTTTAGGGATGACATCCCTATTAGAGGGGTTTATGGTTGTAAAACTCCTGACCTAGTTTAATACTTGAATATACTTGTTTGATTTAATTGATTGCTTATTTTCATAACTAATTCTTCGATTATGTTTTGATATCAACTGGAAACGTTATTTGTAAAATGTGGTCCAAATCGGACATCGCTTCCTCGTGTTTTGCAATTTCCCTTTTCTAAGGATTTTATTGCAAATTTTAAAACATGTTTACCTGGATCTACCATATTATTGCTAATATGGATTAACTATATTTTGTTGAAATGATTTTTAAGCATGTTGCATAAGTATATCTACCGTTGAAGTTAGTTTTTTTGTATATATGTTAAGGTAAGTATACCTTTTCATGCTTGTTGGGGCTAAACAATTGATGGTTCTTCTAGATGTGCCTTCAGATGATTGTGAGTGAGCCTTCCAATGGTTGTCCTGGGTAAACCTTTAGATGATGTTGGGTTGCCTTCTGATGGTCAATTAGATGGAACCTAGCCATGGTTGGTTGGGATACATGTTTTTATTTCCGACCAAGGCCCACCTATCAATGGTTAGTTGGGTACACCTTCCGATGACTAATCAGAATGTGCCTTCCAATGGTCGATAGGAACACACCTTTGGATGCAGGGTTGGGGTCCATCTTTAGATTGTTCATTCTAAGTGGCTGCAAACAGTTAGAGGTTCAGAATGTACAAACTGAAGGAGAAGTAGGTCTTTGACTGATGGTAGAGAAATTGTTTACCTTTGACAGCCTTCCTCTTTCATCCAAGCTATAAATACCCCCCACTTCTCCCAAACAAACCTTTTAACTTGTGCATACTATTGTAGACCTTTTAAGGTCATCCAGAGCCACTAGTAGGTGATGTGCAACACTCCAAGGGTTGAGACCTTGTTTGATCGTGGGTGCATAATGTTGCAAGCTTTGGATCTTTCTCTCCATAGACCATTTAGAGCTTTCGTTCTTTATTTCTTGTTTCTTACATGTAAGATCTTCCACCTTACCTCATTTTCATGTTGTTTTCCTTTTTTTCTCTTCTTCATTTTGCCGAACATATGGTGTACCTAGTTGTAATCTCAAGAACATGGATGAAGAACATGTTTTCTTCTCTCTTTTGCTGTAGATCAACTCTGTTCTTGAGGACATGATCTTCTTGGATATTTTGTAGGATAAGCTTGGGTTTTTCCTTCTCATCTTCATGCCTCTTTGATGTCTAGATGTTTTCCTTCACCCTTAAAGCGAGTTATATAACATTGAAGCATTTCTTGTCTACTATCTACTTGCATGTTATTATTACTACTCTAGAAACTCATAATCATGCTAAAGATATTCATTATAAGTTTTGTTTTGTATAACAACATGATGATTCAGGGTATCAGTTGTATTTCAGACTTCATGAGTATTTGTTTACTATGGAACTATTATTTTAAGCATGCAAGGCCTAAACTTCATAAAATAGGCGTAATGGCCTAAATAAATGTCAAATGAGTGTTGTTTTGGTATCAATACCTTAAACTTACTGGTTTATGGTTAATCTATGGTAGTCATGTTGTTTTTCTCTATTATTGTGGTGGTGTAACCGAGGTTGGATGAAGCCTTAATATGGATTGTAACATCTTATACTACATCTTAATTGTACATGAGACTTTCATACAAAATTAATGCTTCCCTTATCATAGTGATGTGTATGGCTCAATGCATTCTAGTTGGTGATCAGTCCTCTTATGAAAATGGAGGCTTATTTTCCCTGTGTGGGAGTGTTAAGGGACGAAATCCTTGTTAGGGGTTTATAGTTGTAAGGCCCCTAAACTTGCTTCATGAATTGAATAATCTTAATTACCATAATTTAATGCTTAGAACCCTAATCTAACCTTTTGGTATGCTTTGAAATTATAATACATGCTTATGTTTCAAATTTGGTACAATTTGGACATTGTTTGAACAAGTAATGCAATTTCATGTACATTTTGGAATTTTATACAATTTAACCAATTGAGGGGTTTTCTTTGCAATTTGTCACATAAATTATGTTCCTTAGATGTTATCTTATCATTCCTTAGTATTTTTAGCCATGGGTCTCCTAGTTGAGCCATGGTTTGAAGGTGTTTACCTTAAGGGTATTTTAGTGTTTACCCCTTCATGGATGAGCTACATTTAGTAGCTATCAACTAATGAATTATTTGATTGGCTTGGAAATTCTACAAAGGAGAGATAAGCAGGACTATATTTATGGTGGGGGAGCTTCTTCTGTGTGTGCTTGTATATTGTTAATAGTTTAAGGCCATGGACACTTGGAAAGATACTACAACTTCAACTCTTTCTTTTTCTTTATCTTAAAGTTTCATATTCTTACCCCTAAGCACCCAAACAAGCCATTTACTCTCCACCACTTCCATCCTTCTATGAACCTCATTCTCCCTCTGTGATTCTATGAATTTCCTATCCAAGGAAGAAGAAAGTGGGGATCCTCTTGGAAAAAGAATCTAGGGTTGCAATTGACTTCCTTTAGCGGTTCCTAAAGCTCCTACCTAGTGATATTGACCTAAAAGTGTAAGTATTACCTTATTTCATATGTTTATTTATTTTCTCTTCTTCCTCCTATATCTCTCTAGGTCATAACCTTGTTGTTCCATGGTTAAAGTGGCTCTAGAACTCAAAAATCTATCATTCTTGTTTCTTCTTCTAGGGTTTTGCTTCTTTGTGGAGAGAAGTGTCTACTTGGCCAAGTTCAAATCTGAATCTAGGGTTTTCTTTCCTTAATTGCTCAAGAATATATCTATTTGAGATTTTACCTACTATATAGAAGTGAGTTATATAACTTTATTCACTTATATTTCTTTCTATAAGCTTGTTAGTTCATGTTTATGCTTTAATGTGATGATCTAAGCATAAAGAAACCATGCTTGTTTAGGGTTATGAATTTTTTTATGGTGTTCCCTATCTATTCCAGTTCTATATGAACTTGTAAACATATGTACGACCTTTCTAAGGTATAATATGATCTGCGATAGGTTGATAGAAACAACCTATAGTTCTAAGTACAAAACAATCGATGGTTCAAATTAGGGTTTTCAAGCTATTTCCTTCCTTATTACACAACCGATGGTCATACCATTCAACAACCAATGGTGTTTCTATCTTGGAAATTGATCTTCATGATCAAGGGTGTCCAATTTTATAATGAAAACCTATAGTCACCCCCTTAGGTCATGTTTTGGCTCAATTATAAGTTTAATTATCGTCCACTAAGTATTTTAGTGATGTTATCAATCAATGATGACATTAGCTTAATATTTGATGGTGTTAAATGAATATATTGCTGATCTAACCAAAAATGGTGACTTAATGATCACAATTAATGGTGGATTAGATCATCACCACATATGGGGAGTTAATAATGTAATTATAGATTTGAATAAACCTTAAACCAATAGTTCCTTGGTTCAATTGATCTAATTGTTAGACTTATATTTCAATTAGTAACCTTGAACAATGAACCCGACCCAATGAATAATATTGGATGCCTCAACATAAAATGTATTAGAATAAACCCCATGGTATTATATGTGGGTCTTAGTAATGAGAATTCAATGGTTCAATACCATTAATTTGTAGTCTTGCCTTTTCTCTTGTATAGTTATATTTGACAAATCACTATAATAAGTGGATGTGTAACTCCAATGTGATATAGCTTGTTATACCTAACCTCAATGTAATTAGATGATGTTGATTGGTTATAATCTGACCTCTTGAATGATTAATGTGGCAATGTATTACACACTTATTGTTCTAAAACCACAATGTAGTTCTATTTGAATATCATAGTGTCTTGCCATAATAATACCTACGGACACATACTTGCTTATGACCTTTTGAGCCTTGTCTAAGTTATTGAATAATGAGTATGACCTTGCTATGAGTAATGTGATGGTCTTAAATGACCAATGGGAATGTTGAGCCCTGATTGAGGTGAAATAATTTTCATGTTCCAATAAGGGTTGAAACCCTAGAACTTGTGATAAGAAATGGATATCTTAAAATGATATGATGATCATGCAGTTCATTATAATGTAGTAGATGATAGCGTATGGTAATATGATTGACATCTATACTTCAAACATTTTATATCTTCTAAAGTTGTAATTCTTATACACTTGATAGAAATGAATTAGGGTTTGAATGTCCATTTGTATGATGAAGCATTAATTCACCCAATTGGCAATGATTAATCCAGTGAAATTCTAATCATGTAGTGCCCTGTGCTATATATCCATCTGAGTATCGAAACTTGCCATATGGTGAAATGAGTACTCCTAAGGGAAACTCAAAGCACATACTATTGCATATGTGGGGTTCTTGTCATCCTGAATCCAAGTGCTTAGGGATGATGATTGTGGTCATACCTAGCCCTCTTTTTGAGAACAACTACATCCATGTCTCAGTGATTATCATATGATAAAATTTTTACTTTGCATACCTTGGTCTCTAGCGCCATGACATGTACCAAGGTGGGCTAGTTGTTTATAGGACTATACCACATTGTTTTGCAGTTAGACTGATATTTCACTGTAGTGCAGACTCATACTGACTGAGTATGGAGAAGATCTTAGAGTCCGACTCTTCCTTGATCTTATATGGAACTGATTGTGACCAAGCGCTGGTTAGTTGGACTTTGTGTGGTACGAATCAAACTCCCCAGGGCATAATAAAAGATATAATACCAGTTGTGTAGTATAATTGTTAAGGTTTAATATGTATCACATTGATTGATTAACCCTTGTCTTGTCTTTACACAACATAGTTCTTACATGACGCAGACTTATGAAAATTGATTAATTCTACTTGATGCTACAAGTTATTTGCTTAACTGCATAGTATGCTTAAATTGTTCATTCTGTTCATATTGCTTATTGAACACCGTAATAACTCAATGTATTTATTGTTAATTAAAATTCTATAATCAATATATGTTAGAGAGAGTTATATCTCTCGCTGGGACTGGTTCTCACCCGTGGGTCACCACATTTTTTTAGGTGGTCGCAGGCAACGAGGTCAAAGTCTCTCTATGGAAGAGAACCAACCTGGTGATCAATAGATTTAGAAGTTTGGTTATTTGTAGATGTTAGTAGTAGAGTCCTAGTGCCGTCCATGTCCTCTCAGGCTTGGGTATCATATGTGTTTTCTATATGATATACTCGTATCGACACAAGATTTTGGTAGGATGCCAATGTTGGTAAATATATGGCACGTACATTTGAAATATCTTTTGTATGCAGGATGTGACTGAGGTCTTTAGACCCATATGTATATACTTGTTACAGTATATGAGAATGGAATGATGAACCTTTATGTAAATGTTATATAGTTTATTTACATTGTTGGAATTTGTTTTAAGTATTCCACATTTTTTACTATGTGATTAATTAGTAGTTGATCGTGTTTTCTGTTTTGAGTAATCTCATTTAGCGTGATGAGGTGTCACATTTATGTTGGTATCAGAGCTCTAGGTTTACTGAGTCAACAGGGACATAGGACTTAGGTTTGAGTCTGCTCTTATGTATACAACATATCTGATCATAGTTTATGCTTATGTAGATATGTCTGGAAGACATGAAGAACATGTTGAGAGTAGCTATGTTGCACCAAGAGGAGGTGTTGGGAGGAAGGCACGTGATGAGTGAGTGCCAGAAGTGGGGCCAAAACAACCTGCAATGCCTCATCTAGACCTGACAATGATGGCCAATCCTGAGTGTCAGTGTATGTTTACACAGATGATGGCCACAATTACACATATCGTTGATAGAGTACTCACACCTCAAGCTAGGGAAGCCACCTCTAATGTGGAGTCCCAATGTGTCGAGAAGAAATTTGAACATCATAGACGTGTTGGGGAGATTGAATATGTAGGTAGTTCTGATCCAGCAGACGCTGACATGTGGTTGATTGAGCTAGAAAAGGCATTCAAAATCCTAAACATCGTTGAATAAGACAAAGTTAAGCATGTAATATACTTGTTGAAGGGTAGTGTTGGCCACTGGTGGGCCATAGAAGAGGAGAAAAGGCCAGGAGTTGTGATAGGATGGGAGGAGTTTCAGAGGGAATTTGGTAGCCAATATTTTCCTGAGACCTGTCTAGAACAGAAGATATCTCAGTTTGAGAAGATTCATCAGGGGGCTATGACTATTAATTAGTATGAGTCAAAGTTTATGGAGCTTTTGAGGTTCTACACGCACATGGCTACCAATGAAAAAGAAAGGATCTATAGGTTTGAAAAGGGCCTAAGTACTGAGTTGATTACAACAAAATCAGCCCTAGAAAATAAGGAGAGGTTTTCCATCTATGTGGAATTCATAAGGAGGATTGAGAGGTCTTCCATAAAAAAGTGTGAAGCTAATGCTAAGAAGCGACCAGTTCAATTCCAAGGACAATCATCTGGATGCTTTAAGAAGCTAAGATTTACTCCATCAGAATCGTAGAAGAGGTCAACTTTTAGTGAGTAGAGGTCATTCAATCCGTTCCAATGGACCCCAAGTAGGGGTAGAGGTCACAATTTTGCACCTGTAGGAGCCCGCAACACATCATCAGTTTTAGTGACAGGGTCATCTAGGACATGGTATGGAAGTAAGACATGTCATAAGTGTGGACAAGTGGGACACACAAGGTGGTATTGCCCTGTGAAAAATGAGGAGGTGATTCAGCAACCAAGATAGAATCAGTAGAGTTCACAACAATAATAGTTTAGCACTAGTAGTGGCAGAGGACACAGTCAAGTGTCACATGCAAGATCCTCTTAACAGGATAACAGAGGAAATGGATGATAGCAAGCGATGGCAAGGTTCTATGCCATGACCCAACCAGAAGTAGTGGTCAATCCACGAGTTGTGATAGGTCAAATGGAATTATTTCATTTTGTTTTGTTTGCTTCTTGTTTTGTATCTGTGTTAGTAGACTCGGGTGCAACACACTGTTTTATCATAAGAGAGTTCATAGATAGTTGTTATCTATCTGTTAGTTATAGATTTGATAGCATGTGGATAGAGACTCCTTTGATGGTTCCATCGAGTTGCGGGAAGTGTTCCCTTCTTGCGTTCTTTCTTTTTCTAGACACAACATTCAAGTGGATCTTTTGCCACTTGACATGCATGGTTTTGATGTAAACCTAGGAATGGATACCTTGGAAAAATACAAGGTAGTCTTGGACGATAATACTAAGGTGGTGACGTTCCATGATCGAGATGTACAGTGGATTTTCTAGGGTGATAGGAAGATTCTTCCTACATGTTTGATGTCAGCTATGATAGTTGAGCTGTTGATGAGACAAGGATGTGAGGCTTTCTTAGCTCATGTTGTGGATACCAAGGAAGGAGGTCCTAGTATCTAGGAGGTACCAGTGGTGCGAGAATTTGAGGATGTCTTTCTTAAGGAATTTCCTAACTTTCCCCCTCCAAGAGAGATTGAGTTTGAGATCAATCTTGTTCCTGGAACACAACCCATAGCATAGTAAGCAGACAAAATGGTGCCAGCAGAGATGAAGGAATTAAAGAAATAGTTACAAGAACTATTAGAGAAGGGTTTTATCAGGATGATCACTTCCCCTTGGGGTGTTCCCATGTTGTTTGTTAAAAAGAAGAATGGTTCAATGAGGTTATATGTAGACTATAGACAGTTAAACAAGGTGACATTAAAGAATAAGTATCCTTTGCTGAGGATTGATGATCATTTTGATCAGTTGAGAGGTGCCACTGTGTTTTCAAAGATAGAGATGAGGTCAGGTTACCATCAGATGAGAATTATAGTTGATGACATACCCAAGTCAGCTTTTAGGACTAGGTATGGTCATGACAAGTTTGTGGTTATGCCGCTTGGTCTAACAAATGCACCTGCAACTTTTATGGATCTGACAAATAGGGTGTTTAGACCTTATTTTAATCAGTGTGTGGTTGTGTACATAGATGATATCTTGATATACTCCAAGGATAGTCAGCAACATGAGCAACACCTTCGCCAGACATTGACTTTGATAAGGCAACATCAACTATATCCTTAGTTCAGTAAGTGTGAATTCTAGTTATTTGAAGTGTCTTTTTTGGGCCATGTTATATCTATAAAAGGCATTTGTGTGGATCCCAAGAAAGTGGAATATGTACTAGAACGGGAATAACCAAAGACACCGATAGAGATCTGTAGTTTCCTAGGTCTGGCAGGTTACTATAGGAGGTTCATGAAAGACTTTAGTTCTATAGTGTTACCCCTAACTAGGTTAACCAGGAAGGATGTTCCTTTTGCTTGAAATGTCAAGTGTCAACGTTCTTTCCAGCTGTTGAAACAAAATTTGACTAGTGCACCGATGTTAGTTCTGCTAGAGCAACGGAAAGGCTATATTGTCTTTTGTGATGCTTCAAAGAATGGGTTGGTATGTGTGTTGATGCAAGATAAAAATGTGATTTATTTCTCTTTGCGACAGCTTAAGAAACATGAGGAGAATTTCCCACCACATGATTTGGAGCTTGCAGCGGTGGTCCATTCCTTAAAGATTTGGAGACACTATATTTATGGAGAAAACTGTCAGATCTTCACGGACCACAAGAATCTACAGTATAACTTCTTAAAACAGGAGCTGAATATGAGGTACAGGAGAGGGATGGAGCTGATTAAGGATTATGATTGAAAAATAGACTACCATCCAGGGAAAGTGAATGTGGTAGTTGATGCATTAATTAGAAATTCATATTCATCATCAATGGTAGATAATATACAATTAAATTCCTTGATGTGCCATAAGAGAGATATGCTAGTGTATCTTCTCTATATGAATGTACAACTAGAAGTTTTCTTGCTAGGAGGATTATTGGCACAGTTACAAGTGAAACCTACCTTCAGACAGTAGATTAATGATGCACAATAGAATGATACTGTGATACAAAATATCTGATCAGGGATTGGTAGTGAAAAGTGTGATGGCTTTCATGAGGTAGATGATGGTATAGTTTGTTACCACAATAGGACAGTAATTCCTAATGTTGATGGGTTGAGGAAGATGGTACTTGAGGAGGATCACTCCTCCATGTATGCAATGCATCCTAGAAGTACCAAGATAGATTAAAAGTTGAAAGACATGTATTGGTGGCCAGGGCTAAAGTGTGATGTGGAAGGGTTCATTGCCAAATGTCCAGTTTGTCAATAGGTGAAGGCTGAGCACCAAAAGTCTGTACGGACATTACAACCCTTGCCAATACCACAGTAAAACATGGATCATATTACTATGGACTTTGTGATCGATCTCCCTAGGACAACCAATGGTTAGGATTCCATATGGGTGATAGTAGACAGATTGGCTAAGTTAGTTGATTATCTTCCAATCAAGACGATGTGTATAGCAGAGAAATTGCCATAGATATATGTTGATGAGATAGTCTATCTAGATGGCATTCCAGTGACTATAGTTTCTGACAGAGGTCCACAGTTTACAACTCATTCTTGCGAGTGTCTACATTCAGCAATGGGTAAACAACTAAGATTCAACACAACTTTTCATCCACAGACTGATGGCCAGTCTGAAAGAACTATTCAAACTTTAGAGGATCTATTGAGGGCATGCGCGCTGCAATTTCTTAGTAGTTGGGATGTACATCTGACTCTAATAGAGTTTGCGTACAACAATAGCTATCAAAGAAGCATAGATATGGATCCTTATGATGCTTTGTGTGGGAGATGATGTCAGTCTCCTCTTTCTTGGTGTGAGATAGGTTGAAAACCAACTTTTGGTTCCTGAGCTAGTACAACAGACTATAGAAAAGATTAAACTGATACAACAACAGTTGAAAGGAGCCCAGGACATGCAAAAATCTTATGTAGATAATTGACACAGACCACTTGAGTTCCAAATGGGAGATAGAGTATATCTTAAGGTTTCTCTTTGGAAAGGTGTGTTAAGGTTTGGAAAGAAGGATAAGTTGGCTCCTAGATTTATGGGACCATACCCTATCCCAGCTCATATTGGAAAGGTAGCATACAAGTTGGAGCTACCACCAGAGCTACATAGATTGAATAATGTCTTTTACATATCTATGTTGAGGAAATGCCATCCAGATACTGAGTAGACAATCGAACCAGTAGAGGTTGAGTTAGATGAGGATATCTCCTACGTTGAGGGTCCTGTGTTGATCCTGGTAGAAGGGTGAAAAAGTTGAAGAGAAAAGATATAATACTAGTGAAAGTTTTGTGGCAATACCATGGCATAGAGGAATCCACATGGGAACTAGAGAATGATATGCGTAGAAAATACCCATCTCTTTTTGCGTAGGATTTTAGGACGAAATGATTGTTAGGGGTTTATAGTTGTAAGGCCCCTAAACTTGATTAATGAGTTGAATAAGCTTAATTAATTCTTAGAACCATAATATAACCTTTTGATATGCTTTGAAATCATAGTACAAGCTTAAGTTTCAAATTTTCTCCAATTTGGACATTGTTTGTGCAAGTTATGCAATTATGTACATTTTGGACTTTTCTACAATTTACCCAATTTAGGGGTTTCCTTTGCAATTTTTCACATGCATTATGTTCCTTAGATGTTATCTTATCATTCCTGAGTATTTTGAGCAATGGGGCTCCTAGTTGAGACATTGTTTGAAGGTATTTTCCTCAAGGGTATTTTAGGGTATACCCCTTCATGGATGAGTTGCCTTTAGTAGCTATCAATTAATGAATTATTGGTTTGGCTTGGAAATTCAACAAATGAGATCTAAGAAGGTCTATATGGATGGTGGGGGATATTCTTGTGTGTGTGCTTGTATATTCTAGTTTAAGGCCATGGACACTTGGAAATATACTAGAACTTCAACTTTTTCTTTTTCTTTATCTTAAAGTTTCATATACTTATCCCTAAGCACCAAAACGAGCCATTTTCTCTCCACCACTTCCCTCCTTCTATGAACCTTGCTCTCCCACTATTATTATGTGAATTTTCTATCCAATGAAGAAGAAAGTGGGGATCTTCTGGGAAATAGAATCTAGGGTTGCAATTGACTTTCTTTAGGGGTTGCTAAATCTCCTTCCTAGTTATCTTGACCTAAAAGTGTTAGTATTAACTTATTTCATACATTCATTTATTTTATCTTCTTCCTCCTGTATCTCTCTAGGTCAAAACCTTGTTGTTCCATTGGTAAAGTGGCACTAGAACTCAAAAATCTATCCTTCTTGTTTCTTCTTCTAGGGTTTTGCTTCTTTGTGGAGAGAAGTGCCTACTTGGCCAAGTTCAGATCTAAATCTAGGTTTTCTTGCCTTATTTGCTCAAGACTCTTGCTATTTGAGATATGACCTAAGATATAGAGTCAAGTTATATAACATTCTTCACTTATATTGCTTGCTAGAAGCTTGTTAGTCCATGTTTATGCTTTAATGTGATGATCTAAGCATAAAGAAACCATGCTTGATTATGGTTATGAATTTTTTTATGGTATTCTATATTCTATTCCAGTTCTATATGAACTTGTAAACATGTGTACGACCTTTCCAAGGTATAATATGATCTTGTACATTTTTATAGAAACAACCTATGGTTTTAAGTACAAAACAATCGATTGTTCAAAATAGGGTTTTCAAGCTATTTCCTTCCCTATCACAAAACTAATGGTCATACCATTCAACAAACAATGGTGTTTCTATCTTGGAAAGTGATGTTCATGATCAAGGGTGTCAAATTTTATGGTGAGAACCTATGGTCACCCCCTTAGGTCAGGTTTTGGCTCAATTAGAAGTCTAATTATCATCCACTAAGTATTTTAGTGATGCTATCAATCACTGATGACATTAGCTTAATATTTGTTGGTGTTAAATGAATATATTGCTAATTTAACAACCAATGGTGAATAAATGATCATAATTAATGCTGGATCAGATCATCACCAGATATGGTGAGTTAACAATGTAATTGTAGATTTGACTAAACCTTAAACCAGTGGTTCCTTGGTTCAATTGATCTAATGGTTAGACTTATATTTCAATTGGTAACCTGGACCAATGAACCCGACCCAATGAATAATATTGGATGCCTCAATATCTAGTGTATTTGAATAAACCCCATGGTATTATATGTGGGTCCTAGTAATGAGAATTTGATGGTTCAATACCATTAGTCTTACCTTTCCTCTTGTATAGTTATATTTGATAAATCACTATAGTAAGTGGATGTGTAACTCCAATGTGATATAGCTTTTTATACCTAACCTCAATGTCATTAGATGGTGTTGATTGGTTATAGTCAAACCTCTTGAATTATTAATGTGGCAATGTATTACACTCTTGCTGTGCGAAAACCACAATGTAGTGCTATTTGAATATCATAATCCCTTGCCATAATAATACCTATGGGCACATAAATGCTTATGACCTTTTGAGCCTTGTTTAAGGCATGTAATAATGATGATGACCTTGCTATGAGTAATTTCATGGTCTTAAATGACCTTTGGGCATGTTGTGCCCTGATTGAGTGAAATCATTTCCATGTTCCAATAAGGGTTGAAACACTGGAACTTGTGATAAGAAATGGATATCTTCAAATGATATGATGATGATGTAGTTCATTATAATGCAATGGATAATAGCATATGGTAATATGATTGATATCTATATTTCAAACATTTTATATCTTCTAATGTTGTAATTCTTATACACTTGATAGAAATGAATTAGGGTTTGTATGTCCATTTCTTTGATGAAGCCTTAATTCACCCAATTGGCAATGATTAATCAAGTGAAATTCTAATCATGTAGTGCTCTATGCCATAGATCCATCTGAGTGTCAGAACTTGCCAGATGGTGAAATGAGTACTCCTAAGGCTCCGATTAGTTTGTCGTAACTGGTCCGGAAAACACATGAACTGGAGTTCCTTGAGCGGTTTTACATGATTGGTTTAAAGTAAGTGTTGCAACTTGAGTTCTGTGACTTCCGGGGAGTTACAGACTTACATACAAAACATAGTTCCTGAGTTCCTTCTTAAAAAGAGTGGAAAACGAGTTCCGGGACAACTAACAACATTTTTTATACAATTATATTATTCATTCATTATAAGTGATACATGTAAAAATATTTATGACTAGAAATATAAATGGCGAGAATATATTTTGTTGCTAAAATCACAACATAATATGACAAAATACTATACACAATAATCACACTATGTAAAATATTTGACACTGTAACCGACATTATCAGTACAATCTACAAAATAAAAAATACAAACATCATAAAAAGATAAACACTACACCATGTAGAAATAATGTGAAAATTTACGTAATATATTTTTATTCTTCATGTTTAAACAATATGATGCAAAAAATGATAATTAACTGTAACCATACATGAATAATATAGTAAAAATTCTCTACAGAAATAATGTAAAAGTTAATATTCTACATTGTGTTAAACATTGATGAACCAAAATTTATATTTACAAGCACATGAAATGCTGATATTATTAAAATACTTTGTATACATAAAGTTAAATAAAAATATTGCAATGTGATTTTAATCATAATATTTTTATGAAGATTATAATTGTATTATGATAAAATATTTTTAAAGGAGAAACATATGCACCATAACTACTTGTTGTGGTTATTATGATTTAAGAATATTATGATTTTTTACGGATATGATTCCTTTTTTTATGTTTTTGCCATCCTCACTTATTTGTATTATACAATAAAATTAACAAAAATTTTAATAATTTCCATATTTACACTTACAACAAACCAATCACATGGAAGTGAATGGAACATAAGTTCCAGAAACTGAACTAGAGTTTCCAGAAAATGAGTTCCATGGAACTCATGACTTACACCAAACCAATAGGAGCCTAAGGGAAACTCAAAGCACATACTATTTAGTATGTGGGGTTCTTGTCATCCTAAATCCAAGTTCTTAGGGAGGATGATTGTGGTCATACCTAGCCCTCTATTTGAGAACGATAGTGTTTGTGTCTCAGTGATTATCATGTGATAAAGGTTTTGCTTTGCATACCTTTGTCTCTAGCTCAATGACCTGTACCAAGGTGGGCTAGCTGTTTACAGGACTATATGTTGTTGTTTTTGCAGTTAGACTGAGATGTCACTACAGTGCAGACTCGTACTGACTGAGTATGGAGAAGATCTTGGATTCCAACTCTTCCTTGATCTTATATGAAACTAATTGTGACCAAGCTGTGGTTAGTTGGACTTTGAGTGGTATGACTCAAACTCCCCGGGGCATAATACAAGATATAATACCAGTCATGTAGTATAATTGCTAGGTTTTGATATGTATCACATTGGTTTATTATCCCATGTCTTGTCTTTATACAACATAGTTCTTACGTGATGTTGACTTATGAAAATTGAGTAATTCTTACAACTTATTTGTTTAATAGATAGTCTGCTTAAACTGTTCAATCTGTTCATATTGCTTATTCAATACACTAACTGCTCAATGTATTTCTTGTTAATCAAAATGTTATAATCAATATATGTTGGAGAGAGTTATATATCTCGCTGGGACTTGGTCTCACTCGTGGGTCACCACATCTTTTTTACGTGGTCACGGGCAACGAGGTCGAGGTCACGCTGTAGAAGAGAACCAACCTATTGATCAATAGATTCAGAAGGTTGGTTAGTTGTAGATGTTAGTAGTAGAGTCCTAGTGTCATCCCTGTACTATCAGATCTTGGTATGGGATGTGTTTTCTAGATGATATACTCGTATCGAAATGATATTCTGGTAGTATGCCAATGTTGGTAAATATATGGCATGTACATGTGAAATATCCTTTGTATGCAGGATGTGACTGAGGTCTTTGGACCCATATCTAAATACTTGTTATAGTATATGAGAATAGAATGATGGACCTTTATGTAAATATTCTAGAGTTTATTTACATTGTTGGAATTGGTTTTAATTATTTTGCATTGTTGACTATGTGATTAATTAGTAGTCGATTGTGTTTTTTGTATTGAGTAATCTCATTTAGTGTGATGAGGTGTCATAGTTAAGTCAGTATCAGAGCTCTAGGTTTACTGAGTCTATAGGGACATAGGACTTAGGTTTGAGTCTATTCTTATTTATCCAACATATTTGATCGTAGTTTATGCTTATGCAGATATGTCTGGAGGACATGAAGAACACATTGAGAGTAGCTATGTTGCACAATGAGGAGGTGTTGGGAGGTAGGCATGTGAAGAGAGAGTGCTAGAAGTGGGGCCAGACCAGTCCATAATGCCTCATCTAGACCCGACAATGATGCCCAATCCTAAGTTTCAATCTATGTTTAGACCGATGATGGACACAATTACACATATCGCTAACAGAGCGCCATCACCTCAAGCTAGGGAAGCTGTCTCTAATGTGGAGTCCCAAGGTGTTGGGAAGACATTTGAATGTCTTAGACGTGTTGGGGCGATTGAATATGCAGGTACTTTTGATCCAACATACACTAACATGTTGTTGACTGAGTTGGAAAAGGCATTCAAAATCCTAAACATCACTGAAGAAGATAAAGTTAAGCATGCACTATACTTGTTGAAGGGTAGTGTTGGCCAGTGGCAGGCCATAAAAGAGGAGAAAAGGCTAGGAGTTGTGATAGGATGGGAGGAGTTTAGGAGGGAATTTATTAGCTGGTATTTTCTAGAGACCTATCTAGATGAGAAGATATCTCATTTTGAGAAGATTCTTCAGGTGGCTATGACTATTAATGAGTGTGAGTCAAAGTTTATGGAGCTTTTGAGGTTCTTACTGCACATGGAAGCCACTGAGAAAGAAAGGATATGTAGGTTCGAAAAGGGCCTAAGCACGAAGTTGACTACAACAACATCAATACTAGAAATTTGGGAGAGGTTTTCCACCTTTGTGGAATCTGTAAGGAGGATTGAGAGGTCTTCCATAAAAAAGCGTGAAGCTAATGCTAAGAAGCGACCAGTTCAATTCTAACGACAATCATCTACAAGCTTTAAGAAGCCAAGATTTACTCCATCAAAATCGCAGTAGAGGTCGACTTTTAGTGAGGAGAGGTTATTCACTCCATCCCAATGGACCCCGAGTAGGGGTAGAGGTCATAGTTTTCCACCTGCAGGAGCCTACGGCACATCATTAGTTTCAGTGACAGGGCCATATAGGCCATGGTGTGAAAGTAAGACATGTCATAAATGTGGACAAGTGGGACACACAAAGTGATATTGCCCTGTGAAAAATGAGGAGGTGACTCAACAACCAAGACAAAGTCAATTGAGTTCACGACAACAATAGTTTAGCTCTGGTAGTGGTAGAGGACACGGTCAAGCATTACAGGTAGGATCCTCTAGATAGGCTAACAGAGGATGTGGATGATAGCAGGCGATGGCAAGGTTCGATGCCATGACCGAGCCATAAGCAATGGTCAATCCACCATTCATGATAGGTTAGATGGAGTTATTTCATTCTGATTTGTCTGCTTCTTGTTTCATATATGTGTTAGTAGACTCGGGTGTGATGCACTCTTTTATCACTAGAGAGGTGATAGATAGTTGTTATCTACCAATTATTCATAGATCTAATAGCATGTGGCTAGAGACTCCTTTGGTTGGTTTTGCCAAGTTGCTGGTAGTGTGCCCTTCATGCGTTCTTTCTTTTTCTAGACACAACATTCAAGTGGATCTCTTGCCACTTGACATGCATGGTTTTGATGTAATCCTACAAATTGATATCTTGGATAAAAACAAGGTAGTCTTGGACTGTAGTACTAAGGTGACAATGTTCCATGATGGAGATGTACAATGGATTTTCCAGGGTGATAGGAAGCTTCTTCCTACAATGTTGATGTCAGTTATGACAGCTGAGCGGTTGATGAGACAAAGACGTGAGACTTTCTTAGCTCATGTTGTGGATACCAAGGTAGGAGGTCCTAATATCTAGGAGGTACCAATGGTGTGAGAATTTGAGGATCTTTCCTGAGGAATTTCCCAGCATTCCCCCTCCTATAGAGATTGAGTTTGAGATCAATCTTATTTTGGGAACACAACTCATAGAATTTTCAGCATATAGAATGGCACCAGAAGAGATGTAGGAGTTAAAGAAACAATTACAAGAACTATTAGAGAAGGGTTTTATCAGGCCGATCACTTCCCCTTAGGGTGATCTCATGTTGTTTGTTAAAAATAAGGATGGTTTAATGAGGTTGTATACAGACTACATAAAGTTGAACAAGGTGACAATAAAGAATAAGTATCCTTTACCGAGGATTGATGATCTTTTGGATCATTTGAGAGGTACCACTGTGTTTTCAAAGATAGATCTGAGGTCAGGTTACCATCAGTTGAGAATTAAGGCTGATGATATACCCAAGTCAACTTTTAGGACTAGGTATGGTCATTATGAGTTTGTGGTTATGTCGTTTGGGCTAACCAATGCACCTGCAGCTTTTATGGATCTGATGAGTAGGGTGTTTAGACCTTATCTTGATCAGTGGGTGTTCATGTTCATAGATGATATCCTGATATACTCCAAGGATAGTCAGTAGCATGAGAAACACCTTCTCCAGGCATTGACTCTGTTGGGGCGGCATCAACTATATGCTAAGTTCAGCAAGTGTGAATCCTGGTTATCTGAAGTGTCTTTTTTGGACCATGTTATATCTACAAAAGGCATTTGTATTGATCCTAAGAAAGTGGAATCTGTACTAGAATGGGAACAACCAAAAACATCGACAGAGATCCATAGTTTCCTACGTCTAGTAGGTTACTACAAGAGGTTCATCAAAGACCTCAATTCTATAATGTTACCCCTAACTAGGTTAACTAGGAAGGACGTTCCTTTTTCTTGGAATGACAAGTGTCAATGTTCTTTCATTCTATTGAAAGAAAATTTGACTAGTACACTGGTATTAGTACTTCTAGAGCAAGGGAAAGGTTGTATTGTCTTTTGTGATGCTTCAAAGAATGGGTTGGGATGTGTGTTGATGTAGGATAAAAATGTGATTTCTTTTGCTTCGCGACAGCTTAAGAAACATGAGGAGAATTACCCAACACATGATCTGGAGCTTGCAACAATGGTACATGCCTTAAAGATCTAGAGACACTATATTTATGGAGAAAAGTGTTAGATCTTCACTGATCACAAGAATCTAGAGTATATCTTCTAAAATAGGAGCTGAATATGAGGCAGAGGAGATGGATGGAGCTGATTAAGGATTATGATTGCATATTATACTACCATCCATGGAAAAGGAATGTGGTAGCGGAGGCATTAAGTAGAAAGTCATCTTCATCATTAATGGTATATAATGCACAATTAAATTCCTTGAGGTGCCATAAGAGAGATATGCTAGTGTCTCTTGTCCAGATGAATGTACAACTAGAAGTTTCCTTGCTCGCAGGATTGTTGGCATAGTTACAAGTAAAACCTACCTTGAGATAGCAGATTAATGATGCACAACAGAATGATACTATGATACAGAATATCTGATCAGGGATTGGCAATGAAAAGTATGATGGCTTTTGTGTGGCAGATGATGGTACAGTTTGTTACCACAATAGGGTAGTAGTTCCTAATGTTGATGGGATGAGGAAGATGGTACCTGAGGAGGCTCACTCCTCCATGTATGCAATGCATCCTAGAAGTACCAAGATGTACCCAAACTTCAAAGACATGTATTGGTGGCCAGGTCTAAAGCGTGATGTGGCAGAGTTCATCGCCAAATGTCTAGTTTTTCAGCAAGTGAAGGTTGAGCACCAGAAGCCTACAGGGACATTACAACTCTTACTGATACCACAGTCGAAATGGGATCATATTACTATGGACTTTGTGGTTGGTCTTCCTAGAACAACCAAATGTCATGATTCAATATGGGTGATAGTAGACAGATTGACTAAGTTAGCTCATTTTCTGCTAGTCAAGATGATGTTCATAGCTGAGAAATTGGCACAAATATGTGTTGATGACATAGTCCGTCTACATGGCATTCCAGTGACTATAGTTTCTAACAAAGGTCCACAATTTACAAGTCCTCTTTGGGAGCATCTACATTCAGTAATGGGAACACACCTGAGGTTCAACACAACTTTTCATTCACAGACTGATGGCCAGTCTGAAAGGATTGTTTAGACTTTAGATGATCTCTTAAGGGCATGTGTGCTGAAATTTCTTAGTAGTTGGTATGTACATATGACTCTGATAGAGTTTGCATACAAAAATAGCTTTCAAAGAAGCATAGATATGGCTCCGTATGAGACTCTACATGGGAGATGATGTCGGTCTCCTCTTTGCTGGTATGAGATAGGTGAATATCAACTTTTAGTTCCTGAGCTAGTACAACAGACTACAAAAAAGATTAAAGTGATACAACAACAGTTGAAAGTAGCCCATGATAGGAAGAAATCTTATGCAAATTACTGATGCAGACCACTTGAGTTCCAAGTGGTCTTGATTTCCAAATGGTAGATAGAGTATATCTTAAGGTTTCTCCTTGGAAAGGTGTTTTAAGGTTTGGAAAGAAGGGTAAGTTGGCTCCTAGATTTATGGGACCATACCCTATCCTAGCTCTTGTTGGAAAGGTAGCATTCAAGTTGGAGCTACCACTAGAGCTACATAGAATGCACAATGTCTTTCACATCTCTATGTTGAGGAAATGCCATCCCGATACTGAGCAAATAATCCAGCAAGTAGAGGTTGAGTTAGATGAGGATATCTCCTATGTTGAGGGTCATGTGTTGATCCTGGATAGAGGGGTGAAAAAACTAAAGAGAAAAGATATAATACTAGTGAAAGTTTTGTGGCATTACCATGGCATAGAGGAAGCCACATGGGAACTAGATAATGAGATGCGTACAAAATACCCATCTCTTTTTGTGTAGGATTTTGGGACGATATCCTTGTTACAGGTGTATAGTTGTAAGGATAAATTACCATAACTGAATGCTTAGAACCCTAATATAACCTTGTGATATGCTTTGAAATCCTAAGACAAGCTTGAGTTTCAAATTTGGTCCAATTTGGACATTGTTTGAGCAAGTCATGCAATTTTATGTACATTTTAGACTTCTCTACAATTTACTCAATTGAGGAGCTTTGTTTGCAATTTGTCACGTACATTATGTTCCTTAGATGTTATCTTATCATTCCTGAGTAATTTGATCCATGGGGCTCCTAGTTGAGCCATGGTTTGAAGCAGTTTTCATCAAGGTATTTTAGGGTTTACCCCTTCATGGATGAGCAACCTTTAGTAGCTATCAACTAATGAATTATTTGATTGGCTTGGAAATTCAAAAAAGGAGAGATAATCAGGTCTATATGGATAGTGGGGGAGCTTCTTGTGTGATTGCTATATTATTAATATTTTAAGGCCATGGACACTTGGAAAGATACTAGAACTTCAACTTTTTCTTATTCTTTATCTTAAAGTTTCATATACTTATCCCTAAGAACCCAAACAAGCCATTTTATCTCCACCATTTCCCTCCTTCTATGAAACTCATTCTCCCTCTATAATTCTATGAATTTCCTATCCAAGGAATAAGAAAGTGGGGATCTTCTTGGAAAAAGAATCTAGGGTTGCAATTGACTTCCTTTAGGGGTTCCTAAAGCTCCTTCCTAGTGATATTGACCTAAAAGTGTAAGTACTACCTTATTTCATCCATTTATTTCTTGTTTCTTCTTCCTCCTATATCTCTCTAGGTTAGAACCTTTCTGTTCCATGGTTAAAGTGGAACTAGAACTCAAAAATCTATCTTTCTTATTTCTTCTTCTAGGGTTTTGCTTCATTGTGAGAGAAGTGCCTACTTGGCCATGTTCAGATCTGAATCTAGGGTTTTCTTGCCTTATTTTCTCAAGATTCTATCTATTTGAGATCTGATCTAATCTATAGAGGTGATTTATATAACATTCTACACTTATATTGCTTTCTAGAAGCTTGTTAGTTCATGTTTATGCTTTAATGTGATGATCTAAGCATAAAGAAACCATGCTTGTTTAGGGTTACAAAATGTTTTATGGTGTTTGCAATTATGTTCAAGTTCTATATGAACTTGTAAACATGTGTACAACCTTTCTAAGTTATAATATGACTTGGGATAGGTTGATAGCAACAACCTATGGTTCTAAGTAAAAAAACAATCGATTGTTCAAATTAGGGTTTTCAAGCTATTTCCTTCCCTATCACCTAACTGATGGTCATACCATTCAACAACCAATGGTGTTTCTATCTTCACGACTGATGTTAATGATCAAGGGTGTCAAAATTTATTGTGACAACCAATGGTCACCCCCTTAGGTCAGGTTTTCACTCAATTATAAGTTTAATTATCATCCACTAGGTATTTTAGTGATGCTATCAATCAATGATGACATTAGCTTAATATTTGATGGTGTTAAATGAATATATTTATGATATAACAACCAATGGTGACTGAATGATCACAATTAATGGTGGATTAGATCATCACTACATATGGTGAGTTAAGAATGTAATTGCAGATTCGACTAAACCTTAAACCAATGGCTCCTTGGTTTAATTGATCTAATGGTTAGACTTATATTTCAATTGGTAACCTTGAACAATGAACCTTGCCCAATGAATAATATTGAATGCCTCAACATACAATGTATTAGAATAAACCCCATGGTATTATATGTGGACCCTAGTAATGAGAATTCCATGGCTCCATACCATTAATTTATAGTCTTTCCTTTGCTCTTGTATAGTTATATTTGATAAATCACAATAATAAGTGTATGTGTAACTCCAATGTGATATAGCTTGGTATACCTAACCTAAATGTAATTAGATGATGTTGATTGGTTATAATCAGACCTCTTGAATGATTGATGTGGTAATGTATTCACTCTTATTGTGCTAAAACTACAATATAGTGCTATTTGAATATCATAGTGCCTTGCCATAATAATACCTATAAACACATAATTGCTTATGACGTTTTGAGCCTTGTTTAAGGCATGGAACAATGAGGATGACCTTTATATGAATAATGTGATGGTCTTAAATGACACTTTGGGCATGTTGAGCCCTGATTGAGGTGAAATCATTTTCATGTTCCAATAAGGGTTGAAACCTTGGAACTTGTGATAAGAAATGGATATCTTGAAATGATATGATGATGATGATCTAGTTCATTATAATGCAACAGATGATAGGATATTGTAATATGATTGAGATATATACTTCAAACATTTTATATCTTCTAAAGTTGTAATGCTTACACACTTGATATAAATGAATTAAGGTTTGTATGTCCATTTCTATGATGAAGCGTTAATTCACCCCATTGGCAATGATTAATCAAGTGAAATTCTAATCATGTAGTGCCCAGTGCCATAGATCCATCTAAGTGTCAGAACTTGCCAGATGGTGAAACGAGTACTCCTAATGGAAACTCGAAGCACATACTATTGAGTATGTGGGATGCTCATCATCTTAAATCCAAGTGCTTAGGGAGGATGAGTGTGGTCATACCTAGTCCTCTTTTTTAGAATGGTTGCAGTCGTGTCTCGGTGATTATCATGTGATAAAGGTTTTTCTTTTCATATCTTGGTCTCTAGCGCCATGACATGTACCAAAGTGGGCTAGTTGTTTACAGGACTATGTTGTTGTTTTGCAGTTAGACTAAGATGTCACTGTAGTGCAGACTCGTATTGACTGAGTATGGAGAAGATCTTAGAGTTCGGCTCTTCCTTGATCTTATATGGAACTGATTGCGACCAAGCGACGGTCAGTTGGACTTTGAGTGGTACGACTCAAACTCCTCAGGGCATAATAAAAGATATAATACTAGCCAAGTAGCATAATTGCTAGGGTTTAATATGCATCACATTGGTTGATTAACCCTTCTCATGTCTTTATACAACATAATTCTTACATGATGCAGACTTATGAAAATTGAGTAATTCTACTTGATGCTACAACTTATTTTCTTAACTACTTAGTATGCTTTAACTGTTCAATCTGTTCATATTGATTATTCAATACCCTAACTACTCAATGTATTTTATGTTAATTAAAATGTTATAATCAATATATGTTGGAGAGAGTTATATCTCTTACTGGGACTGGGTCTCACCAGTGCGTCACCACATTTTTTAGGTGGTCACGGGCAACGAGGTCGACGTCGCGTTGTGGAAGAGAACCAACCTGGTGATCAATAGATTCAGAAGGTTTGTTAGTTGTATATGTTAGTAGTTGAGTCCTAGTGTCATCCTTGTACTCTTAGGTCCGGGTATGGGATGTGTTTTCTAGATGATATACTAGTATCGACATGAGATTTTGATAGTATGCAAATGTTTGTAAATATATGGCATGTACATGTGAAATATATTTTGTATGCAGGATGTGATTGAGGTCTTTGGACCCATATGTAAATACTTGTTACAGTATATGAGAATGGAATGATGGACCTTTATGTAAATGTTCTAGAGTTTATTTACATTGTTGGAATTGGTTTCAATTATTCCACATTTTTTACTACGTGATTAATTAGTAGTTGATCACATTTTGTGTTTTGAGTAATCTCATTTAGTGTGATGTGGTGTCATACTATCTATACCTAATCTACATGAAAGTTATCTAATCCTCTAATTTTTTTATACTATCTTCTTAAAATAATTATACATAACCATGGCAAGCATTGCCTACAGAGTTATATCTCTCGCTAAGACATGGGTCTCCCCTCATGGGTCACCACATCATTTAGGTGATCAACAACTCTGTCAGGCACATGATAGGAAGGAGGAGCAGTTTGAAGATGAGTAGAATAAGAAGGTTGGTTGGGTTGCATAGAGTCCTAGAGTCATTCTTGTACTTGTAGGTCTGGGTGGGGTTTTGTCTATGATGTTGTATATGGACTCAATTTTTTGGCAGTATATATTGACCTATATACATGTTGTAAATATGTGGATGATAGATTTTGTAAATAGGTTGTGTTTGTGTCCACAGAGAAGATGTAAAAATATCTTGTATGATTATCTATATATATGTCCAAGATCTTGGATCTTTGTGTAAATTTTCTCTAACATGAAAGAAATTTCATTCATTTTTTTTTGGTCAATCAAAAATGCTTGTTGTTAGTATTACCAAAAACTTTGGGTACTAGGTACCCCATACATCAAACAGAAATAAACAAAATATCCAAGGGTCTATACCCCACGCAGGGGGATTTGACAACACTAAAAGAAACTAAGATGCTAAGAAAACCTAACAAACTATCAGCTAGGCCATAGCACTCGAGCCAGCAGAAAGACTATAACGAGTCATGATAACATACATTCAGCATACCCACAAAAAGAAACCACAGCTCATAAAAGATAAACACCAGCCACCCTTCTTGGGTTTAGCCTTAGAGTATCAAATTTCTTAGCCAGCTATCCCAGGGATCCATGAAGAGCACAAACCCCAAATGGAGCCTCCAAACCAAAGTCCATCGAGATGCAAGAGAGAAAGTAGAAGAATTTGTCCAAAAGTTGACCATCAATAAATGTCCTTGAGCTAGGCACTACCTATCCTCCACTGACATTTGATTCATTTCCTGAATATGTGAAATCTAGGTAGATGTCCAACCCCTCTTCATCAACAAACAACCACCATATTACAGACCTTGCTCGTCTCAGCTACACTAAGTAGATTAACCAGAGGCTCCAGCTCTTGATCTAGGTGTCCAAGTAGAGGCTAGAACTTACTGCAGCAAAGCATCGAACACCTTGAAGGTGTTGCTACACACAACATCAGAAAGCTTAGAATAGGAGAAGAAGAAGAATCAACCCTCCCCTTTGAATCCAACCCCAAACGAGACTCATGTAAACCACAGAGGCTCCTCATCAAACACCTAAAGGGTGTTCGATCTCACAGCTACAAAGGAGCCACACTAGACCATCCAGCAAAAGGATGCCAAGGGAAATAGCCGACCTGCAGAAGAACGCACATAAGAGAAGGCCAATGGAGGGGAAAGAAGCTACGCCAGGAAGCACCGAGCACCTCAGTCGCCCAATCCAGTAGCGAATCACCAATGTGAAGATGGACCTCTGTTGTCGGGAGACATGGTCACCAAAGCAGCACCAGGGACCTCCGTTGAGCTATTAGAACTAGGTCTCCTTCTGTTATGTCGGAAGCGAGATCCCCAGGATAAGGAACTGCCACCAAAGCACAGTAGTAGGGCGCTGCCAAGCATGGGAGCACCGTCATCCAGACAGGAAACACCCAAAACGGACAACGCTCAGCCACACCTGGATGAGAAGAGATTCCATGCGGCCAACACGATGCAGGAGCGAGTCCAGACGCCCGTCGAAGAGCCGAACCCCTGAGTCGAAGACCTTCCATGGACCCAAGATTGGCGATTGGGGGAAAGAACTCCTGGTGGATTAATATGATGCAAGCCCCGCCACCCAACAGGAAGCTCACCTATCGCCACTATCACCGAGAGCAGACCGAGCCACTTCTGGGCCACCAACTCCATGGGTACTAGGTTGATCACAGATCAAAGAAGAGCAGATGCGTGAGGAAATGAGAAGAACTAAAGCATCTTCGGCATCGATTGGAGAAGAAACTTGCAAGAGACATATATGTGGGGAAGGCTCTTCTCCATCCGTCTCACTTGAATGGAGTGGAGTCGAAAAGCGTCGAATCCCAACCCTCATCGACCATGACTCCGCACGTCGCTTCTCGTCTCTCTTCGATCCTAGATACCGAGCGGGGTCCTGATGGAGATGGGAGGGGCTGCTCGGTTGAGACCCTTTCTCTAGTGAACATTGTTGCCTATTGTCCCCTGAGGTTGTTCTATTGCTGATGGCCAGGGGAGGAAAGCACCGAGGAGGCATTCCCTTCCCCCAGTAGTGGTCGTCGAGGAACCCTAGAGAGAGGCGAGAGCTTCCACTAGAGAGAGAGGTTCCGCTCAAAATACTTGATATGACATACTTACTCCAAATTTCATTCAGTTTTAATTTCACCTTTTTGGTAATGTGATTAATAAATGTTTAAATCAACATTTTGTTTTAAGTAATCTCATTCAACATGGTGGATTTGCTCACACAAATCAGGTATAACATGTTATTTGACAAAAGTATGACAAGCATCAACTTAATGTGGTCAGATCCATGCATATTAAGTGATATACATCAGCACATGGGGAATCATGTTAGGGTTTTCCCAACATTAGGTTTCTCTAAGAAGTGTGATTTAGAATATCAGTGAAAAGTTCATCTTTTAGTACAAATCAAATCACATGACGTGCATTTAGGTTTACAAAAGGGAAAGAAAGGTGTTTGGGGCCACAAAGAGTTCAGCACTATAGAGAAGTTACTGTTTTGGTGATCAAAAGGGTAAAGTTACATAGAAGATTCAAGCTTTATCACTTAAGTGCAATAAGTACATGTAAGTAACTAAAGTTAGAAAATTGACTTCTTTCAATTTAAAACCTATATCAATGTTCCGATCTGGTTCCATTAATTAATCAGATTTATAAATTTGCATAATTTTGTTATGCATTTTTGAAAGTTAACATGAAAATTATAGATAAATGTAAGACACTTACATGAAATATTTTGAGTGATATTGATCATTGGTTCATGATCAAGTGGTGTGGATCCTTGTCTTACACTGAGTGTGAAGAAAAGGGTGTAGGGAGGTGGGTCCCATGATGGTGTGGTTGTGGCCCTATGAAAGTGGTGGTCTAGTTGTTAGATTGACTTATCGCAGTCTAGTAAGCATGAGAGGGGAATAGGGTCACACCCATGGCAATTGGATTTCAATCCAGTTTCCACTTTTCATATTCTTCCCTATAAAAGGCATTCATCCATCATGGGCGGCATGCAACAACACTTCCCTCTCTGGTGCAAAGGGGTGACCAAGCTCAAGACACTATGGATGGTTGAAAGGGCTCAACATTACTTATCCATTAATTGGTTGAGCCATCTGGGCTCCTGGTTGATCGTGAGGAGGTTGTAGAAGACAACCTATCATGGGGGATGATGCGGTAATGCCTAGTTGTAAAAGGGAACAAGGCAACATTGGGTGGGGGTTAGGGCATGTAATAGAGGAAAAATAGAAGGAAAAAATAGAGGGCGTCAAGGAAAATAGAATAGAGTTTTTATCATGAAGATGGAGGAGATATGAGGGTTATTTTATGGCCTTGTAGTGGACTTAGGTGGTGGTATCACCTTCTCCATTAGGTGTCGTGTGGAGGTCCTAGAGAGTTTTGTGGCCATAATTTTAGGGGAGGGAATCGGTGGAACTCAATACATTGGCCAATAGTCATAAGGATGGGGAGTATTACAACACTTAGCCCAACAGTTGGGCCACGTGCTTGAGGCTAATAAAAACTTCCCCAAGAGCTAGAGAAGAGGTTAAAAAGTAGTTATGTCAAATGATCAAATTACCATCTTCCATAGGTGATATTGTGGGCATTGGTGGTCCGATCGAGGAGATTTTTATCTTGTTGGATTCAATTGAATCTTTTACACCATGTTACACATTAGAGACAAAGGATACAATAATGATAAAGGTCAAAATTATTTTGACTTAAGTCTATATTGAAAATCAATGTCACAAAATTAACATAAGAGAAATGTGATTACAATTAAGATCAAATCATTGAGATGATACTACTAAACACAAATTGAGTGGTACATGACACTATAACTGTAAGGACCCTGACCATTGTTTTAGGATTATCCTATTTTCTTTGCCTAACCCTAGTGTTTAGTTGCTTGCTAATCACCCCAAGTGGTAATTAGGGCTTGTTTGTTCTTTGTTGAGAGTTGGAGGTGCTACTTGCAAATAACCCAAGTTTTAGGGTTGATGAGCAAGTTTGTCACCTTGAGAGATGCTCTCTCTCTCCTTGCATCCTCTATGGTTGAGAGGATGGGTTGGACTCGTTGCTTGAGTAGCCTTGGGCCTTGTTTTGCCTTGTTTGGGCTTTGTCTTGCCTTTTTGGACCTTGTATCGGGTAGGGACGTGCTTGAAGCTTTGTATCAGCCATAAGTTCTGTCGGCCAAGAAATGTGTCACCTAGGGTTGTATCATCCAAGAGGGTGTGTTGCCCATGTGACCTAGTGTAACATACTGAAATTCAGGGTCTTCCCTGCAATTTACCCACTTTTGAACTTTTCTTGGCCTTCTAGTCCATTTGGACCTTTTTCATAAATTTCCCTTGTTTTATATTCTTTTTGGACCCCTTGTGCAATTTGAGCACAATTCAATGTTTAAAATTACCTTTTTCCCTCATTTATGTTAATGAAGGGGTGTTTGCACAAATAACCCAATTAAGGAGATAAGTGAAGGTTAATAATGTAACTTGGTCATTAAGGATGGATATAAGTAGATAATATTAATTTGGAGATTTTTGGATAAATATATTAGTAACAATGTGCATTTGAATTAATTATGAGTATATTAACCTCTTTATTTTCTCTCTGCTCTTAAGTGGATAAAATGTGTGAAAATGGGATAATATGGTGAATAATTTCTCTTGAAATAATTAGGAGATGTTTTCCTCGAAATATTACTCCCATATTTCAATTAATTAGTTTTCCATATTATTTCACCTCTTTTAATATATTAATACATGTAATAATGGACAACATATGAGTTATAAGCCTTAGTGAGCTTAAATACAAAATCTAATTATATAGCATGATGCTACACTTTACTTTGAACATGTGGTTAAAATTTTGTGGCTTTTGGACTTCATTTGACCCCTCAAAATGATTTTATATGCTTTTAAGATAGTGTGATAAAAGTCTTTGATTTATTTCATTTATATTGAATTGTAACGCCTAAGTTCGGAATCGATCAGTTGTCACATGTTACAGCTTGTAATTCAGTCACGCATGTGCAATCACAGCCGTCCATCTTCGATCCAACGACTGTGGAGTCGTCTCCTTCCTCTGACCCTCTCACGGCTCAGCGCCATTTTGCAAGCAGTCGATTCCCAATCATTTTTCTCCCTCATTCTTCCACTATTTTGTGTAATTCCTTCACCGTTAGCTCCACCTCACGCCGCCGGTTCGAATGAGCCTAAGCTCATTGCCCTTTTCTCCCTGAATGCGAAATGCCCAATCGGGGCCTCCTCCTTTACTGTGTCGTAAGGTTACAGTAGGGGCTAGAGCACTCCTCACGCCTATATAAGGTTGTAGAAACGACCCTCGGGTCGCCACCATTCTTCCTCCTCCTTCAATTTCTCCTCGTTTGCCCTCAAAGACCCCGACCTGCTCAGTCTTCTTCCCCAGCGACAGCGACCTCCCCTTCTCTCAAGAAGCCACCTCTGTTCGATTGTTTGCAGGGTAAGCATCCTCGATGCTTCTTCTTTCTTTCCGCCTGGTTACCTATTCTCGTGATGCACTCTATCTTTGGGTACTATAGATCGATTTTGGGGTCGTCGGCGGTGCCATTATTTGCCTGGCCCTGGTGCTCCTCCGCCCATTGTGATGCTTTCTTTAGACTCGCTTTGGATCCACAAAGCTACTCCCGACCTCGGTTTATGATTTGGTTGTGTTTCTATGTGGTTTCCCCCTCCGACTTTGCTTTCCCCTATTTCCGGCCAGGTTGGGCCTTCTTCTTCTGCCCAGAGCACGCGAGTGCATGGGTAGGAGATCCTTGTGTTCGGAAGGACCTAGGGAACTCATTTCCAGTTTCCATTCTCGGTTGCGCGCCCTGGAAGGCGAGATGTGCCATGGACCCAAGCTCCAAGTTGTGCTGCTCGCAGCCATGGCCAGGGTGGGAGCAATCCTGGTCATGCAATGACCGGGGAGCCCCTGCGCCCGTGAATAGCCGATTATATGGGCATGGGTAATTGTGTAAAATTGATGTTCTGTTTTGCTTCCTCGCTGCAAATGATGATACATGCAAATGACCAAACTGCCCTTGTGTCTGTGATGAACCTATTTAACCCACAAGGGTATTTCAGTCATTGCATCTACTAATGTTTGTAAATATATGGCATGTACATGTGAAATATATTTTGTATGCAGGATGTGATTGAGGTCTTTGGACCCATATGTAAATACTTGTTACAGTATATGAGAATGGAATGATGGACCTTTATGTAAATGTTCTAGAGTTTATTTACATTGTTGGAATTGGTTTCAATTATTCCACATTTTTTACTACGTGATTAATTAGTAGTTGATCACATTTTGTGTTTTGAGTAATCTCATTTAGTGTGATGTGGTGTCATACTATCTATACCTAATCTACATGAAAGTTATCTAATCCTCTAATTTTTTTATACTATCTTCTTAAAATAATTATACATAACCATGGCAAGCATTGCCTACAGAGTTATATCTCTCGCTAAGACATGGGTCTCCCCTCATGGGTCACCACATCATTTAGGTGATCAACAACTCTATCAGGCACATGATAGGAAGGAGGAGCAGTTTGAAGATGAGTAGAATAAGAAGGTTGGTTGGGTTGCATAGAGTCCTAGAGTCATTCTTGTACTTGTAGGTCTGGGTGGGGTTTTGTCTATGATGTTGTATATGGACTCAATTTTTTGGCAGTATATATTGACCTATATACATGTTGTAAATATGTGGATGATAGATTTTGTAAATAGGTTGTGTTTGTGTCCACAGAGAAGATGTAAAAATATCTTGTATGATTATCTATATATATGTCCAAGATCTTGGATCTTTGTGTAAATTTTCTCTAACATGAAAGAAATTTCATTCAGTTTTTTTTGGTCAATCAAAAATGCTTGTTGTTAGTATTACCAAAAACTTTGGGTTACATCAAACAGAAATAAACAAAATATCCAAGGGTCTATACCCCACGCAGGGGGATTTGACAACACTAAAAGAAACTAAGATGCTAAGAAAACCTAACAAACTATCAGCTAGGCCATAGCACTCGAGCCAGCAGAAAGACTATAACGAGTCATGATAACATACATTCAGCATACCCACAAAAAGAAACCACAGCTCATAAAAGATAAACACCAGCCACCCTTCTTGGGTTTAGCCTTAGAGTATCAAATTTCTTAGCCAGCTATCCCAGGGATCCATGAAGAGCACAAACCCCAAATGGAGCCTCCAAACCAAAGTCCATCGAGATGCAAGAGAGAAAGTAGAAGAATCTGTCCAAAAGTTGACCATCAATAAATGTCCTTGAGCTAGGCACTACCTATCCTCCACTGACATTTGATTCATTTCCTGAATATGTGAAATCTAGGTAGATGTCCAACCCCTCTTCATCAACAAACAACCACCATATTACAGACCTTGCTCGTCTCAGCTACACTAAGTAGATTAACCAGAGGCTCCAGCTCTTGATCTAGGTGTCCAAGTAGAGGCTAGAACTTACTGCAGCAAAGCATCGAACACCTTGAAGGTGTTGCTACACACAACATCAGAAAGCTTAGAATAGGAGAAGAAGAAGAATCAACCCTCCCCTTTGAATCCAACCCCAAACGAGACTCATGTAAACCACATAGGCTCCTCATCAAACACCTAAAGGGTGTTCGATCTCACAGCTACAAAGGAGCCACACTAGACAATCCAGCAAAAGGATGCCAAGGGAAATAGCCGACCTGCAGAAGAACGCACATAAGAGAAGGCCAATGGAGGGGAAAGAAGCTACGCCAGGAAGCACCGAGCACCTCAGTCGCCCAATCCAGCAGCGAATCACCAATGTGAAGATGGACCTCTGTTGTCGGGAGACATGGTCACCAAAGCAGCACCAGGGACCTCCGTTGAGCTATTAGAACTAGGTCTCCTTCTGTTATGTCAGAAGCGAGATCCCCAGGATAAGGAACTGCCACCAAAGCACAGTAGTAGGGCGCTGCCAAGCATGGGAGCACCGTCATCCAGACAAGAAACACCCAAAACGGCCAACGCTCAGCCACACCTGGATGAGAAGAGATGCCATGCAGCCAACACGATGCAGGAGCGAGTCCAGACGCCCGTCGAAAAGCCGAACCCCTGAGTCGAAGACCCTCCATGGACCCAAGATTGGCGATTGGGGGAAAGAACTCCTGGAGGATTAATATGATGCAAGCCCCGCCACCCAACAGGAAGCTCACCTATCGCCACTATCACCGAGAGCAGACCGAGCCACTTCTGGGCCACCAACTCCATGGGTACTAGGTTGATCACGGATCAAAGAAGAGCAGATGCGTGAGGAAATGAGAAGAACTAAAGCATCTTCGGCATCGATTGGAGAAGAAACTTGCAAGAGACATATATGTGGGGAAGGCTCTTCTCCATCCGTCTCACTTGAATGGAGTGGAGTCGAAAAGCGTCGAATCCCAACCCTCATCGACCATGACTCCGCACGTCGCTTCTCGTCTCTCTTCGATCCTATATACCGAGCGGGGTCCTGATGGAGATGGGAGGGGCTGCTCGGTTGAGACCCTTTCTCTAGTGAACATTGTTGCCTATTGTCCCCTGAGGTTGTTCTATTGCTGATGGCCAGGGGAGGAAAGCACCGAGGAGGCATTCCCTTCCCCCAGTAGTGGCCGTCGAGGAACCCTAGAGAGAGGCGAGAGCTTCCACTAGAGAGAGAGGTTCCGCTCAAAATACTTGATATGACATACTTACTCCAAATTTCATTCAGTTTTAATTTCACCTTTTTGGTAATGTGATTAATAAATGTTTAAATCAACATTTTGTTTTAAGTAATCTCATTCAACATGGTGGATTTGCTCACACAAATCAGGTATAACATGTTATTTGACAAAAGTATGACAAGCATCAACTTAATGTGGTCAGATTCATGCATATTAAGTGATATACATCAGCACATGGGGAATCATGTTAGGGTTTTCCCAACATTAGGTTTCTCTAAGAAGTGTGATTTAGAATATCAGTGAAAAGTTCATCTTTTAGTACAAATCAAATCACATGACGTGCATTTAGGTTTACAAAAGGGAAAGAAAGGTGTTTGGGGCCACAAAGAGTTCAGCACTATAGAAGTTACTGTTTTGGTGATCAAAAGGGTAAAGTTACATAGAAGATTCAAGCTTTATCACTTAAGTGCAATAAGTACATGTAAGTAACTAAAGTTAGAAAATTGACTTCTTTCAATTTAAAACCTATATCAATGTTCCGATCTGGTTCCATTAATTAATCAGATTTATAAATTTGCATAATTTTGTTATGCATTTTTGAAAGTTAACATGAAAATTATAGATAAACGTAAGACACTTACATGAAATATTTTGAGTGATATTGATCATTGGTTCATGATCAAGTGGTGTGGATCCTTGTCTTACACTGAGTGTGAAGAAAAGGGTGTAGGGAGGTGGGTCCCATGATGGTGTGGTTGTGGCCCTATGAAAGTGGTGGTCTAGTTGTTAGATTGACTTATCGCAGTCTAGTAAGCATGAGAGGGGAATAGGGTCACACCCATGGCAATTGGATTTCAATCCAGTTTCCACTTTTCATATTCTTCCCTATAAAAGGCATTCATCCATCATGGGCAGCATGCAACAACACTTCCCTCTCTGGTGCAAAGGGGTGACCAAGCTCAAGACACTATGGATGGTTGAAAGGGCTCAACATTACTTATCCATTAATTGGTCGAGCCATCTGGGCTCCTGGTTGATCGTGAGGAGGTTGTAGAAGACAACCTATCATGGGGGATGATGCGGTAATGCCTAGTTGTAAAAGGGAACAAGGCAACATTGGGTGGGGGTTAGGGCATGGAATAGAGGAAAAATAGAAGGAAAAAATAGAGGGCGTCAAGGAAAATAGAATAGAGTTTTTTATCATGAAGATGGAGGAGATATGAGGGTTATTTTATGGCCTTGTAGTGGACTTAGGTGGTGGTATCACCTTCTCCATTAGGTGTCATGTGGAGGTCCTAGAGAGTTTTGTGGCCATAATTTTAGGGGAGGGAATCGGTGGAACTCAATACATTGGCCAATAGTCATTAGGATGGGGAGTATTACAAGACTTAGCCCAACAGTTGGGCCACGTGCTTGAGGCTAATAAAAACTTCCCCAAGAGCTAGAGAAGAGGTTAAAAAGTAGTTATGTCAAATGATCAAATTACCATCTTCCATAGGTGATATTGTGGGCATTGGTGGTCCGATCGAGGAGATTTTTATCTTGTTGGATTCAATTGAATCTTTTACACCATGTTACACATTAGAGACAAAGGATACAATAATGATAAAGGTCAAAATTATTTTGACTTAAGTCTATATTGAAAATCAATGTCACAAAATTAACATAAGAGAAATGTGATTACAATTAAGATCAAATCATTGAGATGATACTACTAAACACAAATTGAGTGGTACATGACACTATAACTGTAAGGACCCTGACCATTGTTTTAGGATTATCCTATTTTCTTTGCCTAACCCTAGTGTTTAGTTGCTTGCTAATCACCCCAAGTGGTAATTAGGGCTTGTTTGTTCTTTGTTGAGAGTTGGAGGTGCTACTTGCAAATAACCCAAGTTTTAGGGTTGATGAGCAAGTTTGTCACCTTGAGAGATGCTCTCTCTCTCCTTGCATCCTCTATGGTTGAGAGGATGGGTTGGACTCGTTGCTTGAGTAGCCTTGGGCCTTGTTTTGCCTTGTTTGGGCTTTGTCTTGCCTTTTTGGACCTTGTATCGGGTAGGGACGTGCTTGAAGCTTTGTATCAGCCATAAGTTCTGTCGGCCAAGAAATGTGTCACCTAGGGTTGTATCATCCAAGAGGGTGTGTTGCCCATGTGACCTAGTGTAACATACTGAAATTCAGGGTCTTCCCTGCAATTTACCCACTTTTGAACTTTTCTTGGCCTTCTAGTCCATTTGGACCTTTTTCATAAATTTCCCTTGTTTTATATTCTTTTTGGACCCCTTGTGCAATTTGAGCACAATTCAATGTTTAAAATTACCTTTTTCCCTCATTTATGTTAATGAAGGGGTGTTTGCACAAATAACCCAATTAAGGAGATAAGTGAAGGTTAATAATGTAACTTGGTCATTAAGGATGGATATAAGTAGATAATATTAATTTGGAGCTTTTTGGATAAATATATTAGTAACAATGTGCATTTGAATTAATTATGAGTATATTAACCTCTTTATTTTCTCTCTGCTCTTAAGTGGATAAAATGTGTGAAAATGGGATAATATGGTGAATAATTTCTCTTGAAATAATTAGGAGATGTTTTCCTCGAAATATTACTCCCATATTTCAATTAATTAGTTTTCCATATTATTTCACCTCTTTTAATATATTAATACATGTAATAATGGACAACATATGAGTTATAAGCCTTAGTGAGCTTAAATACAAAATCTAATTATATAGCATGATGCTACACTTTACTTTGAACATGTGGTTAAAATTTTGTGGCTTTTGGACTTCATTTGACCCCTCAAAATGATTTTATATGCTTTTAAGATAGTGTGATAAAAATCTTTGATTTATTTCATTTATATTGAATTGTAACGCCTAAGTTCGGAATCGATCAGTTGTCACATGTTACAGCTTGTAATTCAGTCACACATGTGCAATCACAGCCGTCCATCTTCGATCCAACGACTGTGGAGTCGTCTCCTTCCTCTGACCCTCTCACGGCTCAGCGCCATTTTGCAAGCAGTCGATTCCCAATCATTTTTCTCCCTCATTCTTCCACTGTTTTGTGTAATTCCTTCACCGTTAGCTCCACCTCACGCCGCCGGTTCGAATGAGCCTAAGCTCATCGCCCTTTTCTCCCAGAATGCGAAATGCCCAATCGGGGCCTCCTCCTTTACTGTGTCGTAAGGTTACAGTAGGGGCTAGAGCACTCCTCACGCCTATATAAGGTTGTAGAAACGACCCTCGGGTCGCCACCATTCTTCCTCCTCCTTCAATTTCTCCTCGTTTGCCCTCAAAGACCCCGACCTGCTCAGTCTTCTTCCCCAGCGACAGCGACCTCCCCTTCTCTCAAGAAGCCACCTCTGTTCGATTGTTTGCAAGGTAAGCATCCTCGATGCTTCTTCTTTCTTTCCGCCTGGTTACCTATTCTCGTGATGCACTCTATCTTTGGGTACTATAGATCGACTTTGGGGTCGTCGGCGGTGCCATGCTTTGCCTGGCCCTGGTGCTCCTCCGCCCATTGTGATGCTTTCTTTAGACTCGCTTTGGATCCACAAAGCTACTCCCGACCTCGGTTTATGATTTGGCTGTGTTTCTATGTGGTTTCCCCCTCCGACTTTGCTTTCCCCTATTTCCGGCCAGGTTGGGCCTTCTTCTTCTGCCCAGAGCACGCGAGTGCATGGGTAGGAGATCCTTGTGTTCGGAAGGACCTAGGGAACTCATTTCCAGTTTCCATTCTCGGTTGCGCGCCCTGGAAGGCGAGATGTGCCATGGACCCAAGCTCCAAGTTGTGTTGCTCGCAGCCATGGCCAGGGTGGGAGCAATCCTGGTCATGCAATGACCGGGGAGCCCCTGCGCCCGTGAATAGCCGATTATATGGGCATGGGTAATTGTGTAAAATTGATGTTCTGTTTTGCTTCCTCGCTGCAAATGATGATACATGCAAATGACCAAACTGCCCTTGTGTCTGTGATGAACCTATTTAACCCACAAGGGTATTTCAGTCATTGCATCTACTAATTACAATGAATTGCATTTTGATTTAAATACATGTCACTCTATAGTTTTCTTGCAATCTGATTGGTCAAATTTACTTAATTCATAGTAAATCAACCATTGGTTAGAAAAATGCAAATAAATAGTCGTTGGAAAGGATTTTACATGTAGAACCTGATTTTATAGTTTTTGAGTCCCAACTACGATTCCTTTTTCGAGGTTTGTTTTGAATGCCTTTTTAAGTGTATAAAATGTTCTAAAATACATAAGTAATTCATTTTAACTCCAAATTGTAAAATAAAATATGTTTTATTAATCAGGTGAATATGAATAATCGTTTGGTCAAGGTTTTGAGTCACAAAACGAGTTTTGGTTTTGAAGGTAGAAAATTAGGGTTTTTCCTATGCTTTATGTCATTATATATATTAATACATGTGTAAAAATGTAACTAGGGAAATATGGAATGGATGCAGTCAGTTTGGTGAATGTGATGGTAATTAAATAAAATAGGTATGTGCACCATATTTTGTATGTGGCTCCTATGTATGTGAATCATATTATATGAATCCTATCAAAGATGAATGTGAATGTTTATTGTGCAAACTACCTATCCTTCAGTTGGGTCTTTTCCAACCCCATAATCATTATTGTGCTAGCCTTGTTATCCTTCTAATTGCATTTATTGGCTCTTTACTTATTTTATGCTTCTAATGCCATTGTGGCTCATTCATTTGAATCATGTGAATCTTTCTACTACATATGTTGTCTCATTTACTTGGAAATGCTTAAATATTGCTATTGCCTATGTTGGCTCATATTTTGAAATACTTGGAAACATTGTATATTGTTGTTGCCTATGATGGCCTATTTATTTATTTGGGTTTTATTCCCAATGCTATGTTGCAATCTTGTTATACTTTTCACTCTACTGCCAAGTGAATGTTTATGCATTATATAGTTATTGGCCAATTGACAATGTAGTGTACATGAGTACAAACAACCCATAGGGCACTGGGGTTTTAGTCCCCCTGTCGGGCATTGGGGTTTTAATCCCCCTGCCATTTTATATATTAGGCACTGGGGTTTTAGTCCCCCTGCCACTTTTTAGGCACTGGGGTTTTAGTCCCCCTGCCATTGGTGAGGTCTGGTAGGTGCCTCACCCTACATTGAGAGGATTCTGAGCCATAATTTATATTCGTGCAAAGGTGAAATTTGTTTATATTGAAATGTGGCAGTTTTCTAAAATCTTATTTACTCATTTTCCTCACTCTCCTTGAAATACCTTAGTGGAATATTTTGTTATGAAATGCTTAACTTTATGATTGCCTTTATCCTTTTATTAACACATACCTTCTATCTTTCTCTTGCTGGATGACCCCTACCATCCAGGCTAGGATCAGAGTGCGCATGGAAGCTTGGTGAACCTAAGGCTAAGGATAGGACTAGAAGAAAAGGAACATATAGCTTGCTCGGACATAGTTTCCTTTATATATATTAAGTTTTTTTGTTTGGAGACAATGTTATATTAGTCTAAGTCTTCCTATACCTAGATCCTAGTTCCTTGTATAAAGATGTACCCCTTTTGGGAAAAATTTGTAATGTACTCTTTATACATTTTGAATAAAGTCAAGATTTAAATTTCCGCTGCTACACAATTGATGATTTTGGTTGCCATGGTTTATAGTAGAGACTTGGTCTTTACAACATGGTATCAGAGCATCAAGGTAGTCAGATTCTTGACTAATTCAAAAATTGTCTCCCTAGAGTATATAGTTTCCCTTTAGTTAGTTTTTCACCTTAGAGTTGACCTAGCATGAAAGTTTAATTTAGGATCATAATAATTTCATAATTAGAAAAAAAATTTGTCAACTTTTTGGTGAATTGTCTATTGAGAAGCTACTAGAGCAAGAAGTTGAAAGTGATGGTGTCTAGAAAGGTTCAGAGCTTGGGGGCTGGCAATATTTTCCTCCGCCCCACTAGCTTGGTAACGAGGACTCCTGAGCTCATATGACCTGGCCTGGCCTGATCTGATATAGACAGCTCAAAATAGTTTATCTTTGGGCATGTTGCCTAATTGTTGAATACCTTAGGAAAACCATAAGTTATGATTTGATCTCTTACACAAAAATCATCCTTAAATACCTTATACTCCTATGTTTAGGGTTTAGTGTACCCTATGTTACACCCTGAAGCTTGGTTAGTAAATCCTTTTAGTGTTGAGTTGTATGTACCCTTTTACCCTTCGCTTAGTTTGACTTAGTTGACCCTTTTAAGGGGTGAAGTGAGGGTAATGGTGTTAGTATCCTATTTGGTTTTGCAAAGATGATTTCGAGGACGAAATCCCTTCTTAGGGGGATGGAATCCCAACTAAAAGCAAAATCAAATACCTTTGGAGTTAGAAACCCTATCTATGTGGACATATGTACAGAATAACTTATGTGAACAAGAATTTACCAAGCACATTATACTTGTAATTCAACTTGTTTGTTTATACACACATGAATATGTAGTAAGTCATATAGAGATAATTCATATGCTTGAACCTTCACATATTCTCGAATGCACATAATAATGGGTTACTCATTACTAATTGTGAATACACATAATATTGACTATGCCAACGTAATGGTAAAATGTGTATGGATAATGCACCCTAAGGATGCTTTAACATGTAATGATCATGTTGACCTAAACCCTAATATGTAATCATCTAGCCTTGACAACATATATACATATATATACCCCTAATGCCTTTCATGATACATTAGTGACATTAGGTGTCATCATCACATAATATACCTTAATGCATATAAATGGATTATAGTCACAAAGTTATCAATATATATATGTAAGGTATATCACCTTGTTCTCTAATGAACACCTCATCATAACTTGATATATGAATTAATTCATTAATATTTAATGTGTTACCTCCTATTCACTAAAATGAATATAATGACTCAGACATGATAATGAATGATTGGATTCACATAAATATTCATAAATACCTAATGTGAATTAAAATATGTATAATTTATAATACAAAGTGTAATGGATGAAAATGATTAATGATGTCATTAATATGAGTATGAAAGATGATATGAAAATGTGCAATATGAATATTATTTGGAATTATTATAGGCTTAATAACTTGTTGGATAATATTAACTTTTTCTACAAAATAATTTGTGATAATTCTACATGATAGTTTTAAGAGGATAATGGAAAATAAATTCATGTTATTAAGGTTTTTAATGTTGAAATGGCGTAATAAACCCTAATTGTGCTTAAAACCCTTGATGAGGGAAATATATATGACATAATGTTGAGATGTAATTGTTTTGAAAACAATGTGCGTAAAATGTTATCTAAATGATAGTATGATTAATATGATACCTCTTCATGATGGAGTTATGTTAATAAGGCAAAAATGTTAATTTGAGTTTGATAAAAGGTTATAGGTTTTGAGGAAACCTTAGTAACACCTGACTTGTGTAGATTTTGTATTGTACCCAAGATTAAGGGTTATAACCTAGTGTTTAAGGTTGGGAAGTTGTACACTCACCCTCTCTTTCCTCTTGTTGTGATTTCGGGGACGAAATCCTCTTTAAGGGGTGGTGTGCTGTAACATACTGAAATTCAGGGTCTTCCCTGCAATTTACCCACTTTTGAACTTTTCTTGGCCTTCTAGTCCATTTGGACCTTTTTCATAAATTTCCCTTGTTTTATATTCTTTTTGGACCCCTTGTGCAATTTGAGCACAATTCAATGTTTAAAATTACCTTTTTCCCTCATTTATGTTAATGAAGGGGTGTTTGCACAAATAACCCAATTAAGGAGATAAGTGAAGGTTAATAATGTAATTTGGTCATTAAGGATGGATATAAGTAGATAATATTAATTTGGAGCTTTTTGGATAAATATATTAGTAGCAATATGCATTTGAATTAATTATGAGTATATTAACCTCTTCATTTTCCCTCTCCTCTTAAGTGGATAAAATGTGTGAAAATGGGATAAGATGGTGAATTATTTCTCTTGAAATAATTAGGAGTTGTTTTCCTCGAAATATTACTCCCATATTTCAATTAATTAGTTTTCTATATTATTTCACCTCTTTTATTATATTAATACATGTAATAATGGACAACATATGAGTTATGGCCTTAGTGAGCTTAAATACGAAATATAATTATATAGCATGATGATACACTTTAATGTGAACATGTGGTTAAAATTTGGTGGCTTTTGGACTTCATTTGACCCCTCAAAATGATTTTATATGCTTTTAAGATAGTGTGATAAAAGTCTTTGATTTATTTCATTTATATCGAATTGTAATGCCTAAGTTCGGAATCGATCAGTTGTCATGCGTTATAGCTTGTAATTCAGTCACACACGTGTAATCACACCCGTCCATCTTCGATCCAACGACTGTGGAGTCGTCTCCTTCCTCTGACGCTCTCACGGCTCATCATCGTTTTGCAAGCAGTCGATTCCCAATCGTTTTTCAACCTCATTCTTCCACCGTTTTGTGTAATTCCTTCACCGTTAGCTCCACCTCACGCCGCCGGTTCGAATGAGCCTAAGTTCATAGCCCTTTTCTCCTTGAATGTGAAACGCCCAATCAAGGCCTCCTCCTTTACTCTGTCGTAAGGTTCCAGTAGGGGCTAGAGCACTCCTCACGCCTATATAAGGCTGTAGAAATGACCCTCGAGTCGCCACCTTTCTTCCTCCTCCTTCAATTTCTCCTCGTTTGCCCCCGAAGACCCTGACCTGCTCGATCTTCTTCCTCGGCGATGGTGACCTCCCCTTGTCTCAAGAAGCCACCTCTGTTCGATTGTTTGCAGGGTAAGCATCCTCGATGCTTCCTCTTTCTTTCCGTCTGGTTACCTGATCTCGTGATGCACTCTATCTTTGGGTCCTATAGATCGACTTTGGTGTCTTTGGTGGCGCCATGCTTTTCCTGGCCGTGGTGCTCCTCCGCCCGTGGCGATGCTTTCTTTAGACTCGCTTTGGATCCACGAAGCTAATCCTGACCTTAGTTTACGATTTGGTTGTGTTTCTATGTGGTTTCCCCCTCCGACTTTGCTTTCCCCTATTTCCGGCCAGGCTGGGCCTTCTTCTTCTGCCCAGAGCACGCGAGTGCATGGGTAGGAGATCCTTGTGTTCGGAAGGACCTAGGGAACTCGTTTCCAGTTTCCATTCTCGGTTGCGCGCCCTGGAAGGCGAGATGTGCCATGGACCCAAGCTCCAAGTTGTGTTGCTCGCAGCCATGGCCAGGGTGGGAGCAATCCTAGTCATGCAATGACCAGGGAGCCCCTGCGCCCGTGAATAGCCGATTATATGGGCATGGATAATTGTGTAAAATTGTTGTTCTGTTTTGCTTCCTCGCTGCAAATGATGATACATGCAAATGACCAAACTGCCCTTGTGTCTGTGATGAACCTATTTAACCCACAAGGGTATTTCAGTCATTGCATCTACTAATTACAACGAATTGCATTTTGATTTAAATACCTGTCACTCTATAGTTTTCTTGCAATCTGATTGGTCAAATTTACTTAATTCATAGTAAATCAACCATTGGTTAGAAAAATGCAAATAAATAGTCGTTGGAAAGGATTTTACATGTAGAACCTGATTTTATAGTTTTTGAGTCCCAACTACGATTCCTTTTTCGAGGTTTGCTTTGAATGCCTTTTTAAGTGTATAAAATGTTCTAAAATACATAAGTAATTCATTTTAACTCCAAATTGTAAAATAAAATATGTTTTATTAATCAGGTGAATATGAATAATCGTTTGGTCAAGGTTTTAAGTCACAAATCGAGTTTTGGTTTTGAAGGTAGAAAATTAGGGTTTTTCCTATGCTTTATGTCATTATATATATTAATACATGTGTAAAAATGTAACTAGGGAAATATGGAATGGATGCAATCAGTTTGGTGAATGTGATGGTAATTAAATAAAACAGGTATGTGCACCATATTTTGTATGTGGCTCCTATGTATGTGAATCATATTATATGAATCCTATCAAAGATGGATGTGAATGTTTATTGTGCAAACTACCTATCCTTCAGTTGGGTCTTTTCCAACCCCATAATCATTATTGTGCTAGCCTTGTTATCCTTCTAATTGCATTTATTGGCTCTTTACTTATTTTATGCTTCTAATGCCATTGTGGCTCATTCATTTGAATCATGTGAATCTTTCTACTACATATGTTGTCTCATTTACTTGGAAATGCTTAAATATTGCTATTGCCTATGTTGGCTCATATTTTGAAATACTTGGAAACATTGTATATTGTTGTTGCCTATGATGGCCTATTTATTTATTTGGGTTTTATTCCCAATGCTATGTTGCAATCTTGTTATACTTTTCACTCTACTGCCAAGTGAATGTTTATGCATGATATAGTTATTGGCCAATTGACAATGTAGTGTACATGAGTACAAACCACCCATAGGGCACTGGGGTTTTAGCCCCCCTGCCGGGCACTGGGGTTTTAGTCCCCCTGCCATTTTATATATTAGGCACTGGGGTTTTATCCCCCTGCCACTTTTTAGGCACTGGGGTTTTAGTCCCCCTACCATTGGTGAGGTTCGGTAGGTGCCTCACCCTACATTGAGAGGATTTTGAGTCATAATTTATATTCATGCAAAGGTGAAATTTGTTGATATTGAAATGTGGCAGTTTTCTAAAATCTTATTTACTCATTTTCCTCACTCTCCTTGAAATACCTTAGTGGAATATCTTGTTATGAAATGCTTAACTTTATGATTGCCTTTATCCTTTTATTAACACATACCTTCTATCTTTCTCTTACTGGATGACCCCAACCATCCATGCTAGGATCAGAGTGTGCATGGAAGCTTGGTGAACCTAAGGCTAAGGATAGGACTAGAAGAAAAGGAACATATAGCTTGCTTGGACATAGTTGCCTTTATATATGTTAAGTTGTTTTTTTTGAGACAATGTTATATTAGTCTAAGTCTTCCTCTACCTAGATCCTAGTTCCTTGTATAAAGGTGTACCCCTTTTGGGAAAAATCTGTTATGTACTCTTTATACATTTTGAATAAAGTCAAGATTTAAATTTTCGTTGCTACACATTTGATGATTTTAGTTGCCATGGTTTATAGTAGAGACTTGGTCTTTACACCTAGCTTTGGTTGTGTCACCATACCTAGGACAAGTGGCTATCCTTTGATAGTGGGTGGCATGACATGCACATGTGGTTTGTAAGGTGGTGAGACGTTGGACAAGTGTTCCTAAGTGGGACGACACCTTATGTAACGACCCCGCCTTCCGGTAACACCCATTTAAGGGAAACCGAGAGGTCGGTGCCGTTATCCAATTTATAGATCAAGGTTCGGAAATTAATTGATAACAATTATTAAATTCTACTAGACTAAACTGAAAAGCTATAATAAATAAAATATTTGCGTACCTTTGAAAATTTGGAATTCTAAAACTTCTAACCAGAACTCGAACTAACTAACTAATCCTCCTTGGACTTTAATTAGTGTATTTTCCAATATGACGATTTACTGTTTGCCCTTTTTGTTTTGTACCTAAAACACCGATAAACAAAACGTCGATCAGCCAAGGCTGGTATGTGGGGGATTCACTAAACAAGCAATTATCCATAACAATGTATTGCATTCAATTATCAATTAACAAACAATATTACATTTTAAGTATAACTACGTGATCCATGTGTACCCCATCCCCTGCGTTGTCCCTACAGTGGACATGGATACTACCAAACTTATGGTAGATTCCCATTATACCCCTCATGACTTCACCTGATAGGCGAATCAATTTCTAGGGCTGAGTCACATGGCACTACCCGAAGGTATCCCACTCCTTAACTCATGGTATGCTACGAGTCTCATGGCACTACACATGTGTAGCCCAATTTCTAACTCATGATACCCTAGACCTTGCTCTAGGTTATCCTTAGCCTTTGCATAGCCATAGGGGTGGATTCAGATCTAGCTAGTTATACATATATTTCCATAGTGATAGTCATAGTCACTTTATAGTTGCATGAATTAAAACATCCAACAGTTATTTCATGCATGGAGGGAAACGTCGATACAATCCTCAGAAAACCATTCGGTGTAGCCATAAGCGTAACCACATACCTCTTATTTCAGTTTCACGTACAAAATCAAATATGAAGAGACATAATATCCAAGCAATCAAACAATGTGCATAGAAAACCCTAAAATAAAAGTACAAGTTTACTTTTATTAATATTTATCCAATTTCATCATGTCCCTTAGGGTTTCTATCCAGTTTTAGGGTTTTCTTGAAAATTAGGGTTTTGCCTCCATTTTTAATTATTATGAACCCTAATTCATCAAAATTACTTAAAACCTTTAAATTCTCTCCTTTTAATAATTCCTAACAGTTTTAGGATCATTATTTAGTAATTTACTTCTGTAAAATAACATGGGTTTCTTTTTTCCTTTTCCCTAAATTAGGGTTTCCATGTACCTTATCTTTCATTTATATAAATAAACCATAAATTAACCATCTTTGTACTCAAAACGGATGAAAACTCCATGTTATCAATTAATAGGTTGATAATCATCAAATTAACCTATTAAGTTACAAAGAATCATCCTTCATATGCAATTAAGGTTTCCAATTACTTTCCAAAACACGTTTATAACAAAATAGGGCACTTTTGCAAAATAAAATAGATCTAGGTTCTTAAAGCATTTTTATCAGATTCCTTGCATTTTTCTACCCAACTTTCATATATAGAGTTCCTTCGTTGGATAATCCTAGCATTTTCTATTAATTTTGCAAGGAAAAGTTATTATCTTGATTATTTGGCAGAGAGAGATCATGACCAGAATTCTCTAGGCCATTTGATCGGTGCGCCGATGGACCTCGTCCGGATCTAACATTCCACGTCACACTCCTCCACTATCTGCTTGCATGTGGGGCTAAGTTGTGGCCGATGGTCAGATGTTGCCGAGTCCACGATGGACTCCTGATCAATGGTCAGCAATGACTCGCTCCACTAGCGAGGCATGTGCGCTGTCCTATCTGTCGAACCGTTAGATCGCGTTGCTGTCCACGGTTGTCCAGGATCCGAGGGTTGTTTCTCATCGTCTCCCTCCTTCTCTTCAAAAGACAATGCGGCGGTGCCGCGACGTTTCTCTCACCGGAGAAACAGCAATCGCGAGAGGGAGAGGTCTATATGGCTTGATAAGCGACCGTTAAGAATCGTGAGGGTTCGAAGAAGTGTTCCAGGGCCTATTTATAGGATATGGAGGGTCCCCTCTAGGGTTTCCAATCCCGCCGCCAAACCTTGTTCCATCCCAATTGGGCATTTCGCAGATACGCCACAAAAGCTCAACAAAGAAGGGTCTGGGAGATTTGTCTCCTTATCCCGGATACAATGGGACTCTCCCCATGAGTGCACACGCACTGAGATGATCGGAATCAGGAGGGGAATGTCCCCCTGTAATTTATCCAAGTCTGCATCCTTCTGGGACAGTGGCGACAAGCGGCTCGCGTTGGATCAAAATCCAACGGCCGTCAACGTGCCTGTTCTTGCAAAAAGGAAAATTGATTTCCTAAAAACCGAATTATCTTTCCAAGATAAAGGTTAACTTGAAAAATTGATAACTCCCAATTCTTAGCTTTGTTTTTATTAAACTTTTGAGGAAAGATCGTTCAAGACTTTATCTTTCATTATGTAAAAATTGGAGTCATTATCCATAGGAAACGAGCCCTTTCCTTTAGTTTCAAGTTATCCCTTATTTAATTGTATTTTCCACATATTCTTTATTTCCTTTGCCAGTATCTAATTATCCTGAGTTCCTTGAACCCCAAGGAACCTTTATAACTCGAAAACTTATTTTGGGAAAATATCTTTATTAAATGTCCATCCTTTATTCCTTTTCTTAAATATTCCATTTTCCCATTGTAATTCTTTATTAAATGGAATTCCTTTTTTATTTTTTTTATTTTTCTTTCAATTGGGCTTAATGGCCGATAAGGCCCATCAAGATAGCATGCAAGGCTATTATTCACGAAATTCATTCAAATTAAACCATGCAATCAAACCTTGGTCTTATTTATCTTTTAAAGGAGATTCACAAATCTCATTACATGCTTTAGAAAAAGAGGTTATAACATCCTCCCCTCCTTATAGGAATTTTGCCCTCCAAATTCAACAATCGAGCAAACAAATCAGGATATGCATTTTCCATGTCTGTCTTCAGCTCCCATGTGGCCCCATCCTCTCCATGGTGCTTCCAAAGAACCTTTACCATCTCAATATTCTTATTTATGAGCTCTTTTACCTTGGTATCTAGAATCCGCAAAGGCAACTCAGGATAAGACAACTTTCCTTGAAGCTCAATAGGTTCAATGCATAACACATGGCTTGAATATTACACATATCACTTCAGATTGGACACGTGAAACACATCATACATCATACTGTATTGAGGGGGTAACGCCAAACAATATGCGGCTTCACCAATCTGTTCCAACACTTCAAACGAACCCACATATCGGAGACTCAACTTTCCTCTATTCTTTGCTATAGCTCGGAGCGGTCGGATTTTCAGAAAAAACATGTTCCCCCACAGTGAAATGCATGTCATTCCGCTTCGCATCAGCATACGACTTTTGTCGGTCCTGGGCTCTCTTTAGCCTTTTCCTGATCAAAGCGACTTTATCAGCATACACTTGGAGTTCATCTGACCTCAATAAGGTCCTTTCACCAACATCATCCCAGTGAAGTGGCGACTGACACGGTCTCCCATATAGAGCTTCATATGGAGGCATCCCGATACTGGCTTGGTAACTATTGTTGTAGGCAAACTCAGCTAAAGGTAAGTATTGCTCCCATGATCCACCCCAATCGAGCACACACACTCGCAACAGATCCTCTAAAGTCTGAATTGTCCTTTCTGACTGACCATCTGTCTGGGGTGATAAGTTGTACTGAACTTCAACCTTGTACCTAGTTCCTCTTGAACCTGCTTCCACAACTTGGAAGTAAACTTTGGGTCCCTATCCGAGATGATAGAACTGGGTACGCCATATAAGCACACTATTTCTTTGATATATAGCTCAGCTAAGTCTGACACTTTGGTAGTGGTTTTCAGGGCAAGGAAGTGTGCTGACTTGATAAGGCGATCTACCACAACCCATATCACATCATGACCTCTCTTGGTCTGGGGTAGACCCACCACAAAATCCATTGTAATTTGTTCCCATTTCCACTCTGGAATCTCTATAGAGTGTAAAAGTCCGTCGGGTCGTTGGTGTTCAGCCTTCACCATCTGGCATGTAAGACAACTGACTACATAAGCTACAATGTATCTCTTTATCCCTGGCCACCAGAAGAACCTCTGTATGTCCTTAAACATCTTAGTAGTTCTTGGGTGTACCGTGTACTTGTAATCATGAGCCTATTGTAGAATACGCTCCTTCAATGGTGAATCTTCAGGAACCCATATGTGATTCTCAAAATGTATCCCTCCGTCTATTCCCAATGAAAGACAGGTCTGAGGCTTCTGCATCAAGCCTTTCATCTTGTCGAGCCCTCCACTAACCAACTATGTTGTGACAATCTCACTCAATAACTCAGACTGTATCTAGATATTTGCTAAACAAACTCGATCATCTAACGGTTGAGGTGACCATTCCACCATCTCTTCTAAGCTCTTCCACTGTCTGGACAACACAACTGCACACCTGAGCTATTTTCGACTTAAGGCATCAGCTACGACGTTCGCCTTTCCTAGATGATAGGCAATGGTGAAGTCATAATCCTTCATGTATTCCATCCATCGTCGTTGTCATAGGTTCAAGTCTTTTGCGTCAGAAGATACTTCTGGCTCTTATGGTCGGTGAAGATCTCAAAAGTAGCACCATATAGATAATGATGCCAATCTTTAATGCATGAATGATAGCAGCTAACTCCAGATCATGTGTCGGGTAATTCACCTCGTTGGGCTCGAGCTTTCGGGATGCATATGCAACCACACGTCGATTTTGTTCCAACACATAGCCAAGTCGCATCTTTTATGCATCGGTGAAAATCATGAAACCCTCATTGCCTGATGGTAGAGTCAAAACTGGTGCAGTGGTCAGCTTCTCTTTCAGCTCCTAGAAACGAGCCTCACAAACATTGGACCACACAAACTTCACACCTTTCTAAGTCAACATAGTCAAAGGAAAGGCTGTCTTTGAGAAATCCACAATGAAGCGCCGATAATATCCTGCTAACCCCAAGAAGCTTCGAATCACAGAGGGGTTCTTCGGTCCTGGCCAGTCTCGAACTGCTGACACTTTAGCTGGATCTACGGTGATTGTTCCTCTTGAGATGATGTGTCCAAGGAACATGACTCAGTCTATCCAAAACTCACATTTAGAGAATTTCCCATAGAACTTCTGCTTTCTCAATATATCAAGGACCTTACTTAGATGGTCTCGGTGTTGATCTAGGTCATCATAATAAACTAGTATGTCATCTATGAACACTATGAAAAAAGAGTCGAGGAAGGGTTGAAACACACTGTTCATAAGGTTCATGAACACACTAGGTGCATTGGACAACCCAAAAGGCATAACAACGAACTCATAGTGGCCATACCGGGTTCTAAAAGCTATTTTCGCGATGTCCTCACTCTTGACCCTCAACTGGTGGTAACCCGATCTCAAGTCGATCTTGGAAAAGACTCGAGCCGACTTCAACTGGTCAAACAAGTCATCTATTCGGGGTAAAGGGTATTTGTTCTTAATGGTAGCCTGGTTGATCATCTGGTAGTCTATACACATACGGAGCGAACCATCCTTTTTCTTTACAAAAAGAACTGGTGCTCCCAAAGGTGATGTGCTAGGGTGGATAAAACCCTTATCTAGCAATTCCTGTAATTGCTTCTTTAACTCAAGCAATTCAGTGGGGGCCATTCTATAAGGTGCTCGGGAAACAGGGTTTGTGCTAGGAGCTAGCTCTATGGAGAAATCTACCTCTCTTTCGGGAGGAGTCCCAGGTAGATCATCTGGGAAAACATCAGCATAGCTCCTAACGACCTCTATTTCTTCTAAGGGTTGCACCTTGGGTTCTGGCTTGGTGACTACTGCTAAGAAAGCTTGACATCCTTTACTCATCATCTGTTCTACCTTCAAAGCTAACACATACAGGCTGGTGGTGGCATCCTTCCTACCCCTAATGACAAAAGGTGGGTGACCTGGTCTCTTAATGATCACTTTCTTCTTCCTACAGTCAATGTTGGCCCTATATGTATAAAGCCAATCCATGCCAATGATTACATCAAAATCATTCATGTCAAGAAGGATAAAATCTGTAGGAAACTCATGATCTCGATATTTCACAGGTATCACTGGAGTTTTCAAAAGGGAAGTAAAGATCTGACCACTCGGGGTTGTAACATCTATGACATATCCTCGATCCTTGATATCCAAACAAAGCATAGTTGCAAGGTTTCTCGAAATGAAAGTATTAGTAGATCCAGAGTCAAACAAAGCTTTTACATTATGTCACATGGCTTCAAGCATGCCTACATTATTGTTCACCATGCATTAGACCATTACATGCTTAACTTAAAACATAAAGAAAACTCTATGGGTTATTACCCTCGATCAACCGATTAGCATTAACTTGAGCCTCCTCATTGTCAATGGAAAAATCCCGAGCTTGCCTTCTTTCTTCCGCAGGTGGGGCTACAGCTATAGGTGGATCTGCCACTGGTGGAGCTGCTACTGGTGGGGCTACCACGAGTCCTTGTCCTATGGGCTCTAGCATAGGACAGATGGACTGCAGATGTCCTTCTTGGTGGCAACGAAAGCAAGTCTTCTTCTTATAGCGACATTCACCGGCATGGCCCTTTCCATAGGTGCGGCAACGAGGTCGGTAGTTCTCTTGATGAGGTTTCCATTTTCCTCCATGTTTACCTTTAGCGTGATGACATACTTGACCCTTCTTGTGACTATTTCTCGGGCCTTGGGCTCCTTCAGTGAAACCCAAGTACCCCTTGGGTGGAAACAGGGCAGGCATCACAGTCCTCTACATGTCTAAAGCAGTGTTGTAGGCTTCGGTGAAGGTTTTAGGTTTTCTTGCCATCACATGGGGCATGATGCAAGGGTGAAGACGCTCTATGAAGTGGTCCACCCTTCTTTCTTCAACCGTCTTGTACCCAAAACATTCCAGGATCTGGAACTTGCGCCCGAAGTCCACCACAGAAGAGTTCCCTTGGGTCATGTTGGTGAACTCCCTTTCTTTTTCCTTATTAGCAGAGACTGGGACAAATCTGGTGGTGAAGATCGTTTTGAAGTCAGCCCAGGCCACGGGTTCCTCTATCAAATCCCGGCAGGTGATGTGGGTCACCCACCATATCTTGGCTACTCCTTCTAGGAGATGAGCAGCAAAGAGGACCTTCTTGCTTGGCTAAACTTCAAGCATGCGGAACCCATTCTCTACTGCAAGCAGCCAAGCTTCCGCTTTGTCGACTACCTCCGTCTTGTCCTCTCCCTAGAACTTCTCGATATTCAACTTGATGAAGTCCCGGATGGTGGCTCCTAGTCGAGGACGAACTGGAAGCGGCTCACCATTCTCAGCTCTGGCTAGGTCTCAGAGGGCCAAGGAATTAATGGCCTCCATCAGCTTCTTCTGCTGCTCTATCCACAAGGCCTCAGCGGTGTGGATCATCATATTCGGTTCTGGGCCTCCGGCTTGGTCCTCCTCCATCTGGTCTACTTCCTCGTACACATGTTGCTCTTCATATCCTTGGTCCTACTCTTGATCAAGGTTGTCAAAGGGTATCAGATCAGGGTTAGGGACCTCAGGAGTGGTCTCTTCAGGCCTCTTCCTCTTCTTATAGGATTCACCATCATGATTCTTCTTCCTCTTCTCTGAAGACCCCTTTCCTTTGCGGGGAGGCCAAGCACTCCTAGTTGGGTTCCCAGTACCCTCCGAGATAGCAACTGTCTTTGTACGAGCCATCTACATAAGAATAACAAATAAAGCTTTAGTTTATCATTAAACTAATTATACTTATGTCAGTGACGTCTCATTACATATCTTTTATTAATTTGATGGAGAATTCCTTAATCCTTAACTTATTTTCCCATACCACATGAGGGTGGGGAAGAGAGAGAAATCCCTAACTCTTAAAGTCCTTAATAGAATTTGTGATGAGAAGGGATGAATAAGATGAGAACATCCTAAAGGTATCTTACTTTGATTCAAATCCTAGGACATCGGCCAGGCAGTCACACATTCCGGGAGTCATTGTATTCCGACTAGCGGTGCGAAGGAAAATTTTGCCAGCCCCCGGAAGTGATCCTTTTCTAGACACCTCAGTCTTTCGGAAAATCCTCTAATAACTCCCTTGAGTTCTATGGAGTTTGTAAAATTTAATGATTATTAGCAATTAAGTGGAGAACCTTGGCTCTGATACCAAATGTAACGACCCCGCCTTTCGGTAACCCCCATTTAAGGGAAACCGAGAGGTCGGTGCCGTTATCCAATTTTTGGATCAAGGTTCTGCAATTAATTGATAACAATTATTAAATTCTACTAGACTAAATAGAAAAGTTGTAATAAATAAAATATTTGCGTACCTTTGAAAATTTGGAATTCTAAAACTTCTAACCAGAACTCGGACTAAGTAATCCTCCTTGGACTTTAATTAGTGTATTTCCCAATATGACGATTTACTGTTTGCCCTTTTTGTTTTGTACCTAAAACGCCGACAAACAAAACGTTGGTCAGCCAAGGCTGGTATGTGGGGGATTCAATAAACAAGCAATTATCGATAAAAATGTATTGTATTCAATTATCAATTAACAAAAAATATTATGTTTTAAGTATAACTACGCGATCCATGTGTATCCCATCCCCTGCGTTGTCCCTGCAGTGGACCTAGATACTACCACCCTTATGGTAGATTCCCATTATACCCCTCATGACTTCACCTAATAGGTGAATCAATTTCTAGGGCTGAGTCACATGGCAGTACCCGAAGGTAGCCCACTCCTTAACTCATGGTATGCTAAGAGTCTCATGGCACTACACATGTGTAGCCCAATTTCTAACTCATGATACCCTAGACCTTCCTCTAGGTTATCCTTAGCCTTTGCATAGCCACAGGGGTGGATTCGGATCTAGCTAGTTGTACATATATTTTCATAGTGATAGTCATAGTCACTTTATAGTTGCATGAATTAAAACATCCAACAATTATTTCATGCATGGAGGGAAACGTCGATACAATCCTCAGAAAACCATTCGGTATAGCCATAAGCGTAACCACATACCCCTTATTGCAGTTTCAGGTACAAAATCCAATATGAAGAGAGAGAATATCCAAGCAATCAAACAATGTGCATAGAAAACCCTGAAATAAAAGTACAAGTTTACTTTTATTAATATTTATCCAATTTCATCATGTCCCTTAGGGTTTCTATCCAATTTTAGGGTTTTCTTGAAAATTAGGGTTTTGCCTCAATTTTTAATTATTATGAACCCTAATTCATCAAAATTACTTAAAACCTTTAAATTCTCTCCTTTTAATAATTCCTGACAGTTTTAGGATCATTATTTAGCAATTTACTTCCTTAAAATAACATGGGTTTCTTTTTTTCCTTTTCCCTAAATTAGGGTTTCCATGTACCTTATCTTTCATTTATATACATAAACACTAAATTAACCATATTTGTACTAAAAAAGGATGAAAACTCCATGTTATCAATTAACAGGTTGATAATCATCAAATTAACCTAATAAGTTACAAAGAATCATCCTTCATATGCAATTAAGGTTTCCAATTATTTTCCAAAACACGTTTATAATAAAATAGGGAACTTTTGCAAAACGAAATAGATCTAGGTTCTTAAAGCATTTTTATCATATTCCTTGCATTTTTCTACCCAACTTTCATATATAGAGTTCCTTCGTTGGATAATCCTAGCATTTTTTATTAATTTTGCAAAGAAAAAGCTATTATCTTGATTATTTGGCAGAGAGAGATCAAGACCACAATTCTCTAAGCCGTTTGATCGGTGCGTCGATGGACCTCGTCTGTATCTGACGTTCCGCGTCACACTTCTCCACTATCTACCTCTATGTGGGGCTATGTTGTGGTCGATGGTCAGATGTTGCTGAGTCCACGATGGACTCCTGATCAATGGTCAGCAACGACTCGCTCCACTAGCGAGGTGTGCGCGCTCTCCTCTCTGTTGAACCGTTAGATCACACTGTTGTCCATGGTGGTCCAGGATCTGAGGGTTGCTGCTCGTCGTCTCCCTCCTTCTCTTCAAAAGACAACACGGTGGTGTCACGACATTTCTCTCACCAGAGAAACAGCAATCGCAAGAGGGAGAGGTCTATATGGCTTGATAAGCGACTGTTCAGAATCGTGAGGGTTCAAAGAAGTATTCTAGGGCCTATTTTTAGGATATGGAGGGTCCCCTCTAGGGTTTCCAATCTTGCTGCCAAACCTTGTTCCAGTCCAATTGGGCGTTTCACAGATACGCGACAAAAGCTCAACAAAGAAGGGTCTGGGAGATTCATCTCCTTATCCCGGATACAATGGGACTCTCCCCATGAGTGCACACACACCGAGATGATCGGAATCAGGAGGGGAAAGTCCCCCAGTAACTTATCCAAGTCTGCATCCTTCTGGGACAATGGCGACGAGCGGCGCACGTTGGATCAAAATCCAACGGCTGTCAACGCACCTGTTCTTGCAAAAAGGAAAATTGATTTCATAAAAATCGAATTATCTTTCCAAGATAAAGGTTAACTTGAAAAATTGATAACTCCCAATTCTTAACTCCATATTTATTAAAATTTTGAGGAAAGCTCATTCAATCCTTTATCTTTCATTATGTAAAAATTGGAGTCATTATCCAAAGGAAATGAGCCCTTTCCTTTAGTTTCAAGTTATCCCTTATTTAATTGTATTTTCCACATATTCTTTATTTCCTTTGCCATTATCTAATTATTTTGAGTTCCTTGAACCCCAAGGAACCTTTATAACTCAAAAACTTATTTTGGGAAAATATCTTTTAGTCTTTTAATCATCCTTTATTCCTTTTCTTAAATATTCCATTTTCCCATTGTAATTCTTTATTAAATGGAATTCCTTTTTCATTTTTTTATTTTTCTTTCAATTGAGCTTAATGGCTGATAAGGCCCATCAAGATAGCATGCAAGGCTATTATTCACGAAATTCATTGAATTTAAACCATGAAATCAAACCTTGGTCTTATTTATCTTTTAAAGGAGATTCACAAATCTCATTACATGCTTTAGAAAAAGAGGTTATAACACCTTGCCTTGTTTCCCCCTTCATCCTCTTCTATATATACCTTCCCTTTCACTTGCTTAGGATCCCTTTAGTTCTTTGTGGCCTCCCTCTTCCTTGGTGCACGATACACCTTCCCTTGGAGTTCTTAGTGGCCTATCCCTTTGAAGGAGTTCTCTTCTTCTTCCTTTAGCTTGATGGCTGAACTATAGGTGGTGTGCCTTGGAGCTAGGAGCTTAAAGCTTGGATCTTTAGAGCTTGAGGAGCTTGCTTAAGGTGGGTTACATAACTTCTAACCCTAACTATACAACCTTCTTTTATGTTGCATGTTCATATATGATCATGATCGTCCATGCATATTGTTAGATATGTTTCTTGCTCTAGAATGTACCTTTAATCTTGTGGACATAGTGATCATGTTGTTGGTGATGTTGTTATTTCTTGTGTACCTTTGGACCTAGTTGACCGAACCCATAGATTAGGGTTTCCTTTGGGGAAATACCCCATTCTCTCCTTGGTTTTGAGAAGTGAGTTTGAGCTCTAGTGGTGTAGGCAAAACCCCTCTCTTCCTTAGTCGTTGAGAGGTGAGTCTATGCTCAAGCTGCTTGGGCAACACCCTCCATTCACCATGGATTTGAGAGGTGAGCCTTTGCATGAGTGATGATCTAAGTTGGAGATATTCCACCATGTTGCCCGAATTGTGATCGAGGTTGAGCAAAACCCCTCTCACTTGGTTGTTGAGAGGTGAGCCAACTATCTTGATCAACTAGGTTTTGTTGCTAAGGAGTTTGAGGTTGAAGATGACCATCTTGGTGAGGTTCTTGTGCCATACACTCTTTTATGGGTTTTAGTTTGGCCGATATGTTCAGTGAAACCCTATTGGCTTTGTACCCGATATGACCCTTTCACCTTGTTAGTATCATTATACGTTATGCTTTGGCCGAGATGATTTCCTTGCTTTGGATGCTCCCTTGGCCGACATGGTGTCTAGTAAGTTATCTCTATTTTGGGCGACATAATTTGGTCTTGAGTTGCCCGATATGGTGTTTGCATGGTGAAACCCTAATCGGTGCCTTAGTGGTGGCCGATATAAGGTGCTTGACCTAGATTGATGATAGGCCTTCTTGTGGCGCCCTAGTATTGTTTGTTATAGGTGGGTGACACCCTAGCCTCTTCCTTGAACAATATGAGTATGATGGGTAAACCTTGTATCGGGCATGGGGTTTGTGGTTGCACGACACACCCTAAGTTGATTTGGTCGATATGGTGCCTTAGTGGCCACCTTACTCGTGGACGGCAGGGTATCTTGGATGACATGGTTTTCTGGTTGGGCTATAGGGTGTCTTGGGCGCCATTGGTTGAGGAAGTAATGTGAGCTAGTGATAACCTCCCTTTTTGTGATGTTATCTTAGTTATTTTCCTCAGTTTTCCACACACTTTCTTAGATAAATTAGATTGAATCCTTAAGTTTCCTCCTTTATTGCAAATATACCATTAGATTTACTTTTCTCCTTTTTATTCTTACAGAAAAATACAAAAAAATCACAAAAGTTCCAAACGATCCCAAGACCGTTTGGAGACCAAACGGTCCCAAGACCATTTGGAGACTACTCAGTCCCGAGACCGCATGGAGTCACATGGTCCCGAGACCGCATGGAGTCACATGGTCCCGAGACCGCATGGAGCCACACGGTCCCAAGACCGCATGCAGTCACACGGTCCCGAGACCACATAAAACCAAACAGTCCCGAGACCGTGCAAAGCCAAACGGTCCCACGACCGCATGGAGTTACATGATCCCAAGACCACATGAAACCAAACGGTCCCAAGACCATGCAAAGCCAAACGATCTCGAGACTGCATGGAGTAACACGATCCTGAGACCGCACAAAACCAAACGGTCTTGAGACCGTGCAAAGCCAAACGGTCTTGAGACCGCATGGAGTTACACGGTCCTGAGACCGCATAAAACCAACTGGTCCCAAGACCGCGCGAAGTTACACGGTCCCAAGACTAAATAAAGGCAAATGTTTTCAAGACCGCAAGGACTCAAGCGGTTTCCAAATTGAGAGAGTCCAAACGGTCTCAAAACCGAAATGGTTTCCAAGACGGTTTGGGCCTAAAATTGCCCAAACCGTTTGGACTTCACTTAAGGCCTCTAAATAAGACCCAAAGGGTCCTCACAAGGTATCAAGTTTCAGAAGTCCAAAGGTTGCCTCTGCTGCTCCAGAGCTGTTCCACCCATCATCTACCGCCCCGAGGCTACCGGTCTGAGATCCATACTCCATCCAGAAGCTTCTTTCTCTCTCATCGCCAAAGAAGGTGGGAAGAGGAGGATTCATCATCGAGCAACCTGCGAAGTGTGAAGATCGTCACTCTCTCTCTCCAAGGGGTTGACCTTCCTCCCTCCTTCGTGGAGATGATGTTCTCTCTCTCTTCTCGCCTCCTTCTTTGTCCTTGCCATGAGCGAGTAGTCTTACACACTAGGGTGCGGGGAGTAGCCCTGCTACCCATGTTTTCATTTCATGCAATGTAATCCATAGTTTGCAATAGAGATATACTCTTTTTTCGGTTCAACATCAATCGTTTAATGAATGCTTGTTGCTTGATCACCAACTTGTATTACTTTTTATCTTTTAGTATGAATTATCTACGTTTGTACTACTAGATTCAAATCTCGATTGAATATTAGTTCTTGATGCATGTATCCACCATGCATCTATTTCGGTATCTAGGAGTGTGTTTCAAGAAGTGGAGTAAACTCACTTCCATCGTTTTACTTTCATACTATGAAATGGAATTAGTTGATGTATGAAAGTACAACCTTGATAAGTCGAGGAACACACTTTGCGAAAAGAATCATGTAAAGTAAGTGACCATTCATTCAGGGATGGTTGGCATTGCAACATTCCCACACTTCTCATAGTTAGTTCTCTGAAAGGAAACTAAATCTACAAAGATACTAACTATTTAGACTCTTATTGCAGGTTATGTTTTTATGTTGCATGTTTGATCCATGTGTAGTGGTGGTGAAAGCTGATCACATCCTAGTGGTTTCTTATCATTGTTTCCAACCTTAAATTTACTTTCTTATTTTGTGTTACTTGCACTTAGTTTAAAACAACCAAACCAACTTTTTGATCTAGATACCAATTGTTAAGAGGTTAAGTGAAATTCTAACATTTTCCATCTTGTTGCTCCCAACAAGACCGTTGTCTTGTGGATTCAACCCTTAACTATACTACGATAAGACTTCCACGTATCCTAGCATACATGGGTGGAGTTCTCAATCTAGTATAAGCAAGGCTAAACCTAAAGACTTACTATCTTTAGGATTTTTAGTGGTGCATGAAATTCCATGCGAGTGGAAGCTCCATTAAAAATTGGTGTCGTTGTCGGGGACAACAGAATGTTTTAACTTCATTTATCATCTTGCTAGGTCGTTAGGGTTTTACACTTTTCTTTAAACATTACTCCATATCTTTTTTTATTTAATCACACCTTCCGCATCATCTAAAAGGTGTGTTTCTTCCTCTACTCAGGTAGAAGACATGTATGCAACCATCGCATAATCTCAGATTCTCCCCTGATCTAGAGTACGACTCTGAGGTAGAGAGAAGCTTCCACCGCCGCATCAAACTTAACTGCCAAAGAGCCAGACAAATGGCTGAAGATCAATGCCAAACTACGTTATTAATGGAAAGGGTCAACACCGCCATTGCCGCTCAGAGAACACAACTCATTTCTGATACTCGTGCTCAGATCCAAACGGAAATCCAAGCTGAAGAACAGGCCCGCATCCGAGCTAAAAATGAAGCAGCTAACCAAGCTGCCCAGTTAGAGCTAAGAAACAAGCAATTGAGGGACTATGCCGTCCCCAAGAACTATGAAGATAATCATCCAGTCCGGCCTCCAATCATCAACATACCCAATTTAGAAATACGAGAACAATGGATTCAAATCATGCAGGGCATCTCATTCTCCAGTGGTTATGGAGATGACTACATGGATCACTTGAAGGGATTCAAGGCACTTTGTTGACTTGTCCCACAATCCGGAGTTTCCTTTGACGCAATAATGCTACATCTTTTCCACTTCACTCTATATGGAAGGGCTTTGAGTTGGTACAACTCACTTGATAGGGAGCCAATCATCACCACCTGGGCTCCCTTGGAAGAAAAGTTCCTGGAAAAGTTTTTCCCTCCTTCATTAACCTACGAAATTAGGGGGCAGATCAACCACTTCTCCCAACTTCCTGGGAATCACTCGCAGAAGCATGGGAAAGATTCAAGGAGCTTCTAAGAAAGTGCCCTCATCACGGTATCTCCCAAAATCAATTAATAGAAACGTTCTATAGGGGGGTGAGTGATGATATCAAGCAATTTCTAGATTCCTCATCTGGATGAAATTTTATGAGGAAGAACTACGAGGATTCTTGGAAAATCGTTACACTTGGAGCTGAGAACCAATCCAATTGGGGATGATCACCCGCTAAGGGAGTCCTCAAAGTTTATAAGGGTGAGGAATCAATGGAAATGAAGGCTATTGTTGAATCTTTAAAGACTATAGTTCACAAACAGCAGGCACTTGAAACTTAATTTGGAGAATATGATAAGAAGAAAAGCCCCCAAGTCCAACAAGTTAAAGCTGCCACAGGGACTTGTGAAGCCTGTCACGCATATGATCACCCTACATTGTCATGTGGTTTACTTTATAATGTGATGATGGATATGCAACCACCACAACAGAAGTACGAACCAATCATCGAACACCCTAAATATTACATGCCCGAACAAGTAAATTCCATTCATTCCATACTAGGACCAGCTTACTATAATCCACATCAACAAGAAACCACCCCGGTTTTCAATATGGGAATCCTACGGGGACTGCTAACCTGCAACATCAAACACAAGGCGGATCCTCCAATAGGTTGCCTCAAAGTAACTTTAACTAAAATCAAGGGAACCTCAGGAATAATTTCCCAAGATCCAACTACCCTAGAAATCCCTTCGCCTACTACCAATACACCCATCCTCCTCTGCACCCATAATTGCACGCTCAACTGCAGCAATCGCAACAACCTAAATTAACACCACCTCCGCAACAACCACATCAAGGACAACAACAAATCACTCAGAAAAATGCCCCTTCCCAGCCAATAGACGAGATGACTGATAACCTCCAATTTTGGGATGATTATCTTAGTCTTTTCTTTGGTTTTTCACACTCTTTCTTAATTAGAATTAGGCATAATACCTAAATATTCCCTCTTATTGTAAATATACTATTAGACTAACTTTTCCCCTTTATATTTGTAGAAAAAGACACAAAAAAATCATAAAAGACTCAACTAGCCTCAAGACCACATGAAGCCAATCGGTCCCGAGACCGCATGGAGTCACATGGTCCCAAGACTGCATGAAGCCAATCGGTCCCGAGACCGCATGGAGTCACATGGTCCCAAGACCGCATGAAGCCAATTGGTCCCGATACCGCATGGAGTCACACGGTCCCAAGACCGCATGAAGCCAATCGGTCCCGAGACCGCATGGAGTCACACGGTCCCAAGACCGCATGAAGACAATTGATCCCGAGACCGCATGGAGTCACACAGTCCCAAAATCATATGAAGCCAAACGGTCTTGAGGTCCAAACGGTCTTGAGGTCCAAACGGTCTTGAGGTCCAAACGGTCTTGAGGTCCAGACGGTCTTGAGGTCCAAACGGTCTTGAGATCCAAACGGTCTTAAGATCCAAACGGTCTTAAGGTCCAAACTGTCTTGAAGTCCAAACGGTCTCCAAACCGTTTGGACTGCACTTAAGGCCTATAAATTAGACCCTAAGGGTCCTTAAAAGGGAGGAAGTTTTTAGACGTCCAAAGGCTGCCTCAATCACTCCGGCTGCCTCAATCACTCCAGAGCAAATCCGACTTCCATCATCCACCCAGGAGCTGCCGGTCTGAGACCCACACTCCATATCGAAGCTGCTCTCTCTCTCTCTCTACCAAAGAAGGTGGGAATAGGGAGATCTCGTCATCGCGCAACCTGTGAAGCTGGTGGATCGTCTCTCTCTCTTTCTCCAAGGGGTTGACTTCCCTCCCTCCTTTGTGGGGATGATTCTCTCTCTCTCTCTTCTTGCCTCCTTCTTTGTCCTAGTTACGAGCGAGTAGTCTTTCTCACTAGGGTGCGGGGAGTAGCCCCGCTACCCATGTTTTCATATCATGTAAATGTAATCCATAGTTTGTAATATAGAGTTATTATCCTTTCAATTCAACATCAAACGTTTAACGAATGCTTGTTGCTTGATCATCAACTTGTATTATCTTTTATCTTTTAGTATGAATTGTCTACGTTTGTACTATTAGATTCGAAACTCGTTTGTATGTTGGTTCTTGGTGCATGTATCCACCATGCATCTATTTCGGTATCTAGGAGTGTCTTTCAAGAAGTGGAGTATACTTACTCCCATCGTTTTACTTTCATGCTATGAAATGGAATCAGTTGACGTGTGAAAGTACAACCTTGATGAGTCGAGGAACACACTTTGCGAAGGGAATGATGCAAATTAGTCGACCATTCATTCGGGGATGGCTGACTTTGCAACTGTTACAACCCCATCTGAGCTTAATTGGTAAACTAGGGTTTACCTAGATGATTACATATTTGATTGGATTGATCATTGCTTAAATCTAATTAATGATGATATCTCAATTATAATATGTTAAACCTAATGAGAACCCCAAGCATGTTATCTCTTTGTATAATTAGGGTTTGAGGTGTATAAACTCTAGTCGGTTGAAATAAGGGTTTTCAACAAATAAGCTCATTTGGGAAGGAATGATAGAGTTAGGCATAGAAAAAAAAAATAGAAATGATAGTTGGATGCTTGGGTAGCACGACCATGGTGGGTAGCACGGCCGTGCTAGGTCTTTGGTGGCACGGGCATGCAAGGCCACACAGTCGTTTTGAAAGAATTAAACTATTAACCAACTTTTCTACTCAAATCTGCTGAAATCAATGCACCACGGCCGTGGTAGGCAGCACGGCCGTGCTGGGTCCATCTTGCACGGCCGTGGCAGCTAGCACGGCCGTTCTGAGGCATTTTTGCTTCAAATGACATTTCTGCAGATTTCTGAATAGCGGTGCACTTTTCTATTTTTAATTATTTATTGGTAACTCCAAATGATCTAAAATTTTAACTGAAGCTTTATAGATCAATTATAAATAACTTTCTAAATTCCCATAATTTTTGGAGAAGGTTTGATCTCTGAAATAAACGAATTACAGTAACTTTTGTATAACTGAATATTCAGCCATTATAATAAAAGTTGAGTGTAGGGTCAATATGCAATTGACCCAAGCAGCTCAATTGCTCTATATGTTCGAACACACACACTAGCAGCTATCATAATTCGCAATTCATTCCAGAGAAACGAGCTCCTAGGGAGAGAGGGAGAGTTAGGGTTTGAGAGGAGAAAGTGGTGGAATTGTTGAATTTGGGTTTTGCGGTCCGAGGAATGGTGAAATCAAGTAAGTTTAGCTTCTTTGTATAGCCGTTCATGGTGAATCTTCTCTCACATGTCAAGATTCCGTCCCTCCCCTGATTTGATCCAAAATGGTATCAAAATTTCCCCTTTTCTCACTCTTTCTTCATAATCCCTCATTTTCAAGGTTTCCGAGTTGAATGGAAGAAGAATTGGGAGATTTGCTAGGGATTTGATATTAGTTCGAGATCCCCTGAGTTGAGCTGCATTTTTTAGGTGTTTTCACACCTTAGGGTGAGTGGGTTCTTCCTTCAAACAGTGTAATGCACGAAATTTGATTATAGCATCCAAATCCCTAATTGCTTAGTATGTGATGCTAAACCCTGAAATGTCCGTTTGATTTCAGTTGTTGCAAATTGATATGATATGGATTCCTTCTCCGTTTGATTGACTCTTAGATGGTAATTTCACATCAGAAACGTATACAACACATCTTAGTAAGAATGCTTTTCAGATTTATACCATATGATGTAATTAGGGTTTAACCTAATTGAGATCTCACTAGAGTTTTAATCCAATTGAAGAGATATCTAGACTTAAACCAAACCTTGGTCTAAATGCTCTTAATCAAGCTTAAGGCTATCATATTTCAATATCTAAACCCTTTGGGATTCGTCACTAAGTCTATGACTTTGATTTCACTAAGTTAAAGCTCAATCGAGATGTGGCACGGCCGTGGTGGGTGACCACGACCGTGGTGAAGGGTCTGTGCCACGGGCGTGCTAGGTAGCACGGCCGTACTGAATGCTTTTGAAACCCTGATCTCTATACACCACGATCGTGGGGAAAGAGCCACGACCGTGGTGAGGTGAACGTGCCACAGCCATGGGGTGATACCACGACCGTGTTGAAGCAAACCCTAAATGAATACTTAAGGGTCAAAGTTAAATAAAGAGGACTGGTAATCCTATAAGTGGATAGGATGTACCTCATGGGTTATCTTATTGGATTTTATTCTTGATACATGATATCTCAGTGAATGGTATGGAAACCCTAAATTTAGTTAAATTTCCACGCTTTCATATCCATATTGATTGTATATGAATTGTTGAAAATAATCTTTATTTAGTGAATGCTTATATCCTTTGAAATCCTCATGAGAGCCATGTGATAAGTGAATGAGGCAATTGAAAAGGTGAATGAGGTAGATGAAACCCTAAGAGTAGGGTGTTGGCATGTGATGAATGAAAAGGCAAATGAAACCCTAAGGATAGGGTGTTCAATGAATCATGTTATGGTAATATGAAAGGTCTCGATATGAGATGTGGTGATACTTAATTGTTGAATTGTATGTTTCTAGTGCATTTAACTTTATATGCTTGTTCTCTCTGAGATGATATCTACATACTGCAGTGTATCTTATTTTCAATACATATCTCATAAATTGCAGGTGATGAGATATAACATGCCCTAGAAAGGGATGTTACTGAGACATGATATATGTTGAATACATGAGTTATGATGTTTCTTATGATATGATATGGCAGGCCGTGTGAGCCTTGTGAGAAATGTAAAATGAGTTATGATTTCTGTTTAAAATGTATCTATAATGTTAATGTTAGACTTAGGTGCCCTGAACACCGTAGAACCCCTTTGAGAGGTTTGTGCCTTATGGGTGAAATGACCTACCTAGTGTGTGCCTAGATGGTCGGTGGCTCGTGTTTAACAATAATCCGTGCGTGTGTCACGGTGGCACGAGGACAGAGAGGCAGTGTTCAACAATAATCCGTGTGTGTGTCACGGTGGCACTGGAGTAAATAGGGGTTATTCAACAATAATCCGTGTGTGTGTCACGGTGGTAACCCAGACTCTCCGCCTGTGTGCTCAGGTTAGGAGGAGTCCAGTTTACACTCTTTTGAGAGTGCAGTGAGATCCTGACGTAGACCAGGACAGCAGTCAGACTTAGCATTTCCCGGGTGTGTCGCTAAGTCTTGTACGGTGTGGCCGTAGTGCACTGCGAGTCTCTATGCAGAGTACACTGCATAGATCAGGGCATAAGCTAAAATATGATCATATAGGTTCATAGAGTCCTTTATAAATGAAAGAGTTAAGGAAGACTAGAGAATAGTCTTCTAGTAACTATTCTTTGGATGCGATATTTACATTCTTTGTTATTTCAATTATATTGTTTTAGAACTGCTCAGTGTAGTATTTATTGTTGTTAAATTTCATATCGTTTATTCAAATTATATCTGTAATCACATTAGTGCATTAGTTTGTTTCCATGAAGTACTCATTCACTGAGCGAGTAGGCTCACCCCTCTACTCAAACATTTTTAGGGTTAACTGCGTGGACTTGAAGATGGTCAGAGCATCAGTGTAGATCTTCCACAAGAGTTAAGTACAAGAATAGTTGAGTCAGTCAGTCCTTGTCACTCTAGGTCCTCAGTAAGAGATAAGAGAGAGAGTTGTAACTACGATGTGTAATATTGTTCCTCTTTTGATATGTATGCTAATTAGCAAGTTTTATGTGCATAAGGTGTGAGAGACATCATGAATGTTTATACATGTATCTTTACTATTAAAGTCTGATTAGTAAAAGAAATGTTAAGATTCCCTTGTTAAGATGTTTTATGTGGTTCAATGCAAAGAAACAAGAGTTTAAAAGAAAAGTAAAAGTTTAGGGTGTTCTTTGTGTTACATATAAATCCTATCATATGCCCTAATCTCATGATTTGAGGAAATTGTGAGATCGGGGTGTAACAGCAACATTCCCGCACTTCTCGTAGTTAGTCATCTGAAAGGAAACTAAATCTACAAAGATACTAACTGACTAAACTCTTGTTGTAGGTTATGTTTTACTTTGCATGGCTTGATCCATCTGTAGTGGCAGTGATAAACCAATCACACCCTAGTGACTTTTATCATAGTATAACCTCTCTAAGTTTACTTTCTTTCTTTACTTTACATGTTCTTAGTTTAATACAACAAAGCCAAACTTTCGACTTAAGTGCCCACTATTAAGAGACTAAGTGAAGTTCTAGCGTTTTCCATCTTGTTGCTTGCAACAAGACCGTTGTCCTGTGGATTCGACCCTTAACTATACTACGATAAGACTTCCACGTATCTTAGCATATGTGGGCGGAGTCATCTATCTAGTATAAGCAAGGCTAAACCCAAAGACTTACCATCTTTAGGATTTTTAGTTGGTGCACGCAATTCCATTAAGTGGAAGCTCCATCAAAAATTGGTGTTGTTGTCGGGGACAACAGAACGTTTTAATTTCATTTAGTATCTTGCTAGTTGGTTAGGGTTTAACACTTCGTTTTAATCATTAATCCATATCTTCTTGAATTCACTATATCTTTGGCAGCATCTAAAAGGTGTTCTCTTTTCTCTACTCAGGTAGAAAGCGTCTATGCTATCATTGCATAACCTCAGATTCTCCCCTGATCCAGAGTACGACTCTGAGGTAGAGAGAAGCTTCCATCGCCGAATCAGACTCAATCGCCAAAGATCTAGGAAAATGGCTGAAGATCAACGCCAGGATGCATTGGTGATGGAGAGGGTCAACGCCGCCATCACCACTCAAAGAGCACAACTTATCACCGATACATGTGCTCAGATTCAAGCGGACATTCGTGCAGAAGAACAGGCCCGCATCCTAGCTGAAAATGAGGCAGCAAACCAAGCTGCTCAGTTGGAACTAAGGAACAAGCAGTTGAGGGATTATGTTGTCCCAAAGAACTACGAAGACAACCATCTGGTCCAACCTCTGATCATCAACATTCCCAACTTTGAGATCCGGACCCAATGGATCCAGATCATGCAGGTCATCTCATTCTCTGGAGGTTCTGGAGATGACTGCATGGATCATCTGAAGAAGTTTAAGGCACTGTGCCGACTGGTCCCACAGGCCGGAGTTGCCTTCGATGCAATAATGCTTCATCCGTTTCACTTCACTCTATCTGGGAGAGCTCTGAGCTGGTATAACTCGCTTGACAGGGAGCCAATAATCACCACATGGGCTCCCCTGGAAGAAAAGTTCTTGGAGAAGTTCTTTCCCCCTTCACTGACTTACGAGATCAAGGGGTAGATTAATCATTTCTCTCAACTTCCCAGAGAATCTCTTGCTGAAGCATGGGAAAGGTTCAAAGAGCTTCTATGAAAATGCCCTCATCATGGCATCTCCCAAAACCAATTATAGGAGAGTGAGTGATGACATAAAGCAATTTCTAGATTCCTCATCTGGAGGAAACTTTATGAGAAAGAATTATGAGGATGCCTGGAAAATAGTAACACTCGGAGTTGAGAATCAGTCCAACTGGGGACGATCAGTTGGCAAAGGAGTCCTCAAGGTCTATAAAGCCGAAGAATCAATAGAGATGAAGGCTATTGCTGAAGCCTTGAAAACCATAGCTCATAAGCAACAAGCTCTCGAAACTTCTCTTGTAGAATTTGACAAGAAGAAAAATCCTCTGGTTCAACAAGTCAAGGCTGCCACAGGAACCTGTGAAGCCTGTCATGCATCTGATCATCCAACCCTTTCATGCAGTATGCTCTATAATGTGATGATGGATATGCATCCACCACCACAATAGTATGAACCAATCACTGACCAGTATGAAGAGCAATTGCCAGAACAAGTCAATTCGATTCATTCCATTCCTGGACAAGTTTATTATAATCCTAATCATCTAAGGAACCATCCAGGATTCCAATATGGGAACCCTACTGGGACCGCAAATCCACAACACCAGATGCAGGGAGGATCCTCCAGTAGGTTACCACCTGGATTCCCAAGCAATTTCAATCAAAACCAAGGGAATCCCAGGAATAACTTCCCAAGAGCCAACTAACCCAGGAACCAATGTTCCTACTATCAATATACTCATCCTCCTCTACACCCATAGCTGCACCCTCAGTTGCAGCAACCTCAGCTAACACTGCCTCCACAACAACCTCAACAAGGGCAACAACAAATTCCTCTGAAAAATACATCCTTCTCAGCCGGAAGATGAACTGAATTTGATAAGGCAGATGCTGCAATCCCAACAGACTCTGCCCTCTAATCAACAAGCACAGCAAAAGGCAGTAGAAGCGCAACTTGCCTAGATAGCTGCACAACTAAAGCCTCTAGCAGGCACATTCGTAGGGCAACCCGAATCGAATCCTAGACATGGACAGAATAGGCCTGAATAATTGAATGTTGTTACTATGAGATCGGGATGCACCCTTCATGAAACTACAAGGATCACTCTTGATAATGATGATACACCTGCCTTTATGACAAATGAGAGCTCACAGCAAGGAACGGAGAAGCCCACAGAGAATGCAAAGGGCAAAGGAGACGAACAAGTGTCCACAGAGCCGAAAATCTTGCAGTATAAACCAAGGATTCCATATCCGGGAAGACTGTGAGAAACAAAAATCGATACCAACTTCCAAAAATTCAAGGAGGTGATGAAGAAACTTTACATCGATATCCCCCTCCTTGATGCTCTCTCCGAGGTACCGGCTTGGGAAAAATACCTCAAAACTCTATTATCAAGGAAGTACATCACCAAGGAACAGGAAACTTACAAACTTGCACAAACCACCTATGATATCATCCTCAATAAAATGCCAAAGAAGAAGAAGGGCCCAGGTTCCTTCGGCATTCAATGCTGCATTGGAAATGCATCTACCAAAAAGGGACTAGCTGACCTAGGGGCCAGCATATCCATTATGCCCTATTCTATGTGCAAACGATTAGGTTTCACCAAATTGCTGCCTACGGAAATGACGATTCAGTTAGCCGACTCCACCATTACTGCACCCCTGGGGATCATTGAAGATATTCCAGTAAGAATAGGCAAGGATACCTATGTCCCGTGTGACTTCATCATCATGGATATCAAACAAGATCTGAGATACCCGATAATTTTCGGCAGACCTTTCCTCGCTACGGCCAGGGCGATTATCGATGTTGAAGTCGGTACCATCATTCTAAGACTCGGAAAAGAAGCAATTCAATTCCGAGTTCTTAACAGCATGAAAGGCCCTAGAATTCAAGAGGAGGTCTTTCTTCTTGACGCAATACAACAAATGTCTCAATTAGAAATATCTGAGCCAGTGGAAGAGTTAGAGAATGTCTTAACCAACCCAGAAGTCAAATTATCTGCAAATGAGTTGGTTCGGCAGTGTCTGCAACACTTAGATAAGGATGAAGAAGCACCGACAGCCACCTTTGAAGAACTCAAAGTTGTCACCATTTTGGAAGCAACAGAGCCACCTAAGGCTCATGAGATGAAGACTCTGCCCATAGGGCTTAAACATGCCTTCTTGGATGAGGAAAAATTATGCCCGGTTATCATCAGTTCCACCCTAACACAAAATCAAGAAGAAAGATTTCTGGAGGAGCTGAAGAAACATAAAAGGCCATTGGGTATAAGATAACTGACCTGACGGGTATAAACCCGACTTTATGCATGCACAGACTACCCATGGTTGAAGAATTTAAGCCATCACGTGAACATTAGAGGAAGTTGAACCCTAATATCAAAGAGGTGGTTCGCCTGGAGGTCCTCAAATTACTTAAAGCTGGCATAATCTACCCTATCTCTGACTCCCAATGGGTCAGCCCCGTCCAAGTAGTTCCTAAAAGGGAGGCAGTATTGTCATGCTTAATGATAAAAATGAGTTAGTACCCACTAGTACGGTGACAGGGTGGAGGATGTGTATCGATTATAGGAAACTGAACAAAGCCACATGGAAAGATCACTTCCCCCTACCCTTTCTCGATGAAGTCCTAGAGTGTTTAGCTCATCAAAAATACTTCTACTATCTCGATGGTTATTCTGGGTTCTACCAAATACCCATACACCCGGAAGACCAGGAGAAAACTATTTTCACCTGCCCTTTTGGAACATATGCTTTTAGAAGAATGCCCTTTGGGTTGTGTAACTCACCCGCTACTTTCCAAAGGTGTATGTCCGCCATTTTTGCTGGATTAACAAAATCCATAATGGAAGTTTTCATGGATGATTTCTCAGTTTACGGAGATTCTTTCGATAACTGTCTAATCAACCTTGGACAAGTTTTACAATGATGCGAGGAAATGAACCTCATTTTAAATTGGGGAAAATGCCATTTTATGGTAACAGAAGGTGTCGTCCTCAGGCACAGAGTGAGTGACAGAGGGATCGAGGTAGATAAGCCAAAAATCGATGTTATCTCGAAGTTGTCGCCACTGAAAGATATAAAAGGAGTAAGAGCTTTCTTGGGTCATGCAGGGTTCTACAGAAGATTTATTAAAGACTTCTCAAAAATAGCAAAACCCATGACTCAACTCCTAACCAAAGATACTGAGTTCATCTTTAACCAAGAATGCATGCAAAGTTTCTCAACTCTCAAAAATGCTTTAATTTCTGCACCTATTCTGAGAGCCCCAGATTGGTCGTTACCATTTGAAATCATGTGTGACGCTAGCGATTTTGCCATAGGGGTTGTGTTAGGATAGCGGATCGACAAGAAACCTTACGTAATTGACTACGCATCTAAAACACTAGATGAAGCACAGAAGAACTACACTACTACAGAGAAGGAGTTTCTGGCTGTCATCTACGCATTTGAGAAATTATGTTCCTATTTGATTGGATCCAAGGTCATCGTCTACACCGACCACTCCGTCATTTGATACCTAATTCAGAAGCAAGATGCCAAACCCAGACTTATCTGCTGGGTGTTGATGCTTTAGGAATTCGATTTGGAAATTAAAGATAAGAGCGGAGTGGAAAAAGTTGTAGTCGACCACCTCAGTCGTATTGAAGTGGAAGACGAAGATAAAATCCCTATCCGAGACTCTCTTCCAGTCGACCAACTAATGAAGGCCACCCATGGATTCCGACAAAAGGAAGTTCCTCCATGATATAAAGCAATATTATTGGGATGAACCTTACCTATTTCACCTATGTGCTGACAGACTTTTCCGTCATTGCTTACCGGAAGAAGAGATTACCCCCGTCCTAGAGCATTGCCATTCAGGACCCACGGGGGGGCACATGAGCGCAAAGAAAACTGCTATAAAAGTTCTACAGTCAGGCTTCTTCTGGCCAACCATAGCAAAGGACTCCTATGATTTTGTGAAATCTTGCAACAAATGCCAATTTTCTGGCAACATATCCAAAAGGAACAAAATGCCCCTCACAATGTGGCAAGAAATTGAACTTTTCGACGTATGGGGGGTAGACTATATGGGCCCCTTTCCTTCTTCCTATGGTTTCTCTTACATCCTGGTTGCGGTGGACTATGTCTCAAAATGGTTCGAAGCTACACCCACTATATCCAGCGATTCCAAACCAGTTATTAAATTGTTCAAAGATATCATTTTCCCCAGATTTGGAGTCCCCAGAACTATCATATCAGATGGCGGGACCCATTTCCTGGAATGAAGTTTTGAAGCCCTGTTGAAAAAGTACGGAGTCAACCACAAAGTAGCAACGCCTTACCATCCACAGACCAGTGGTTAGGTTGAGGTATCTAATAGACAACTAAAGGCGATTCTAGAAAAAACAGTCAACAGAAACCACACTGACTGGTCCGCCAAGCTTCCCGATGCCCTTTGGGCATACCGAACTGCCTATAAAACACCCATCAGGACAACCCCGTTCCGTTTGGTATACGGGAAGTCTTGTCATCTTCCAGTGGAGCTGGAACACAAAGCTTGGTGGGCCATCAAACAGCTAAATTTCAATCTTAACAGTGCCGGAGAAAATAGACAACTCCAGCTGCAAGAGCTAGAGGAGCTCCAAATGACCGCCTATCAGAGTGCCAGGATTTATAAGGAGCAAACCAAAATGTGGCCGACGGTCATCTTAATAGGAAAGACATCACCATCGGCGACAAAGTACTCCTTTTCAACTCCAAGCTCAAGTTGTTCCCCGAAAAACTTTGAACAAAATGGTTTGGGCCCTTCACCATAAAGCACATATACACAACTGGAGTTCTCATAATTGTCGACAACAACGGAGGTGAAAGGACGGTCAATGGTCATCATTTAAAGAAATACTACACTCCAGCAGATAAAATGCCAAGACAGACCATTGAAATCAAAGACGCCACGCCATCAGCATAGAAACATCAAAGCTTCGTCGGGCCAGTGACGTAAAACCCAGGCGCTACTTGGGAGGCAACCCAAGATTTCAGCTTCTTCTTTTATTTTCCGTTCTTTTATTTACCTTAGGTTTATCCTATGAAAATATAAAAATTTCACATAACCAAAACAAACATAAAAATATAAAAATCCTTTCGACCTTAACCCTCCCAAACGGTCCTGAAACCGTTTGGAACCAAACGGTCTCCAAACCGTTTGGGACCAAACGGTCTTCAAACCGTTTGGGACCAAACGGTCCTGAAACTGTTTGGAACCAAATGGTCTTCAAACCGTTTGGGACCAAACGGTCCTGAAACCATTTGGGAGCAAACGGTCCTAAAACCGTTTGATCTGGAGAATTTGTAGGGTCAACCCCTGATCCCTATAAATATAACCCTAACCCCCTCAGTATTCTCCTTCTTTCTTTCGACTCTTGAGCTTTCCCTAACTCTTACGCAAGAGCTATTCATGTGCCTTCGTCTTCCTGCTCCCTTGCGGCTCAGTTTCTCTCCGCCTCCGACAACCCTATTCCCATTTTTATTCACGACAACCTCACCTCAGTGCCGCCACCCTCCGCTTCACCGTCGTCCTCTCCGCCAACAACAACAAGGTTGGCACACTACCTTCACCGACGCAGGCTGCGCCGCCGCGAACCCTATTCTATCAAATCGTCCGCCATCATCTTCACCTTTCTCACCACCATCGCCGACGCTTGCTCATGCCACCACAGAAACCTTTTCGATTTTTTCGCCTCCGTCGCCATCATCTTCACCTTTGCCGCCATCTACAGCACCGCCACGATCCTCTTTTCCTCCACCTTTGTCACCGCCATCCCTGTTTTCGCCCTCCGCTTCACCTGACGTTTTACCTTCCAAACGGTCTTCAAACTGTTTGGGACCAAACGGTCTTGAAACCGTTTGGAACCAAACGGTCTTGAAACGGTTTGGAGCCAAACGGTCTTCAAACCGTTTGGAACCAAACGGTCTTGAAACCGTTTGGCCTTCCACATTCATTTAAGTTTCATAAAAATATAAAACCACATAACTAAAAATAAAAATCCAATTCTTTTCTTAGCATGTGTTCTTACTCATGATTTTCTACTTTTCAGAAATGGCATCTCCAGCTAAGCATGCCACAGGATCTGATGACGCTCCTTTCTGGACAAACGAGAAAATGATGGAAGACCGGGACAAACTCCAGGCAATCATAGATGACTACAACAAGACTGGAAAGGCACCACCAAAGGTAAAAATCATGGATGTCTTGTGTGACATTGACTGCCTCAACAAATGTCTAGCCGAGGCGCCTGAAAAAGAAATCGAAATATCCTCTAGTGATGAAGGCTCGGAATACACGCCAAACCCTGAGGATGAGTCCCTAACCGAAAAATCAAAGGGGAAACGAAAGGTCCAGGAAACTGCAACCAGACAACCCTCCAAGAAAAGAGAAAGAAAGCAGGTCCGGACTATCACTGCAAGGTAGCAAATCCTGGCAGGAAACACTCCACCAATCACAACCTCCGCTGCCGCTCCCGCAACCATCAGTGTTCCTTCTTTCCCTCCCGTCACCACCATAGAACCACCACCAGAAAACCTTTTCATCCACACCATCCAGTCCACTGACAAATCCTCAAACCCACAAAGTACGTTTGCTCAAGCGTACTATAAAAAATAGGAATTTATGACAGAATCCTCACACTTCTTGACAATGCAAATATTTTAAAACTGTGTTTTGTCCCCGAACCCTCTTTTATCGAACCCACAATTGAATTCTTCACCTTTCTTCACAAAGAGCCTGTCGACATCATGGATAGATCACGGGATGGAGGTGACCGTAGGCTGGTCACCAAACTTTTTGGCAGCAAGGTTGTCATAACAGAAAACATGCTGAATGAAATTTTTATTGACAACCAGGAGCAACTACAGAAAGCCAAGGTTGTGGGAACTGAGAATCCTAATTTCAACAGGCACATCTTTTGGAAATCTCTGACTGGGATCCCCACCTATGATGCGAAGACATGCAAAGCATCAAATATACATTCTGGACTAGTGCGCACCTTACACAAAATCCTTGTCGACACACTCTTCCCAGGACAGAAGGAGGAAATATTATAATCTCAGATCTCTTTGTTCTCTGGTCCATTCTAAACGGAATGTCAGTCAACATTGGATGACATATGATCCATAAATTATCTTCTTACGCCCTGGGGAAGGAAATTTTCATGGGAGGTCATCTCACATCCATCATCAAATATCTCAAGATGGACAGACCTCTACCCAGATGCAAAAAAATAAAGGGCGACATCCTCACCAATAAACAAACCTTGAAGAACTCCTTCATTATCAAGGAGAAGGATGTGAAACTACATTATGGCTTCTGCCCTACAGTCAAATCATCCAGAACCCTGTTACCACTTCCGAAGCTCGCAGATTACGACAAGGAAAAGCTCCTCTTCACTGATGAGGAGCTTACCAAACTCATAGCTACGGTCAAAGCACCAGCAAAGAAAATAAAGGCAGGGCAGATAGAAGTTAGCATCAACGCCCCGACAACAAAAATCCCTGTCAAATGACAATCCACAAGACTTTCACAGAAACAACAGTTGTCAGGGACACCAACTTCCAAACCACATCCAGAAGACAACCCCCTTCACGAAGATCACATCACCACCTCATCTTTAGACTCCTTCATTATGAGTCTAAATGCTGAGCTAACCGCCAAAACCTCACCACCCTCCAACTTTCCAATATCCACCACCCTTCCTTTTTACCCCACAACCGCACTACCACCCGCATCCTCTTCTTCACCCCTTTTCCCTTCAGGCTCCCCCTTCTCCACCCATACACCCGAATTTACCACTTTCCCCTCCACCTCCACAATCTCTCCCCCATCACTATCACTTCCACCACTTTCACCAGAGATACAACCACCTTTCTCATCCACCACCACCCCGACACCGCTGGTGACCCCATCCATAGTCACCACGCAGTTCGCGGCACCATCAGTGTCTCTTCAGCAAGGCACTACCACCCTCCCACACAGACCCCAGCCACCCCACCCTTCCGCCTCTTGGGTCCCCTTTTCCAATATCGGTGAGGAATGCGGACGTCAATTTGACGTCATTCGAAACCTCCTCACCGATCCTTCTAACATTTTACATTCTATTTTTTCTTGTGTGCAGGGATTATCTAAACAGGTGGCCATGATCGACGAATAGAACTGTGCCTTGCCCAACATCCTCCAAGGTTTTCAGCAATGACAAGATGAGGTGGCTAAGCAAGTTGATCACATCAACAGCCACTACAACAACCTGCCTGAGCTGGTCCTTGGAGCGAAGCGCCAACAAGAAGTGATAGTTAAGCAAGTCGATGAGATCTCTACGCAGACTCAACCTCTGCCCGAGACTCTCCACGAGCTCAAGCAACAACAAGCAGCTCTTAGCACGCGCTTGGACACCATCAGCAGCACCCTCACACACCTAAACAATCGCCAAGAGGAGTCAACAAATAATGAAATCCAGCAACAATGTGCTCAAGTAACACATCTTACAACACGACTCCTCTCCGCCGAGGGCCGATATAACGACCTTAAAGAAACACACGACGCACTGCTCGAAACACATGAGCATGTGCAAGTGGCGTTCGATGAGTTACAAGCCATCCATCGGCGGTGCAAAAAGACCGCACGCAAGCAGCCAGCAGAAAAGACAGCGGCTGACAATGATGGTGATAACAATGACAACGAAGACTCCGACTCCTCTGCTGATTCAAACAACGATACCACCTCTTTAGGTGATAAATCTGATGATGCAGAGGACCCAGGACAAGCGGTAGAACCTTCTCAGAAAGGTTTCGACAAAGGTCGCCAAGAAGGTGGCCATCACCCCAAGTCCCCCCATAACGAAAATGTAAACATGTCATATGTGTTGGGTTTTTAGGGGAGACAGAGAAGGCAGCGGAAACAAAAAAAAATATTTCTCCCCAACGCATACTGAGGAAACACGTCAACGTCTATATAATAGGAAAGGATGGTTTGCGGAATCATACCTTGTCCCGAGGCTTGCTCGGCGACAATACCTCGCGCAATGCGCGGTCTTCAACTCCGGACTTCGACGGTGTCTGTGTAGCTCCTGGTCACACCGGGACTGACAACTCCTACTCGAACCGGACTGTCAGATGACAGTTGTCCTCCTAAGAGGCAGTGTCCTCCCGCCTCTGTAGTAGTCCACACGGACCACCTGGAACTCCACTCTCCTTGTCCCACAAGGAAGTGGAAGGAGTCGCACCCTCCTGTTGACGTACTAGTCGCCAACACGCTCTCCTGCCTCCTGTTGCAACTGTAGTTGTCCTTCCCTTGCTGCACCTCCCTTTTGCGGGAAGCACTTGCTCGGGCTCTCTCACGGTTACTAAAACCAGAGAGAACGACAACTTGCAGAGCAACTGGTTGCACTGAGCTGTACTTTGAGAAGCCCCCAATACCCCTATATATATAGGAGAGTCATGGGACAGGGTTCTCCATCCCGGGCAATGCGGGACTAAAGCAGGAGTAGAAGGGTTCGAGAATTTTCCACAAAAAGCAACTGGTTCGCAACCTGAAATGATCGGTTCACAACTGAACCGATCGGTTCGGCCATTGAGCCGATCGGTTGGACCTGAGCCGATCGTTTGGGGCACTCCAACCGATCGGTTGGTGCCCTGAACCGATCGGTTCATGGTCCTAATCCGGCTCAAAAAGACTTTCCTTGTTTCTTTCCCAATTGGTATCGAATACCAATATTATTCCCAATCGAATTGGGCAATTTGAAACCAAAGGAAAATTCTTGCCGACATGACTTTCCCAACTGGTCGGTTGCACCAGTTGAGCCGATCGGTTCAACCCTTGAACCGGTCGTTTCAACCTGGGCATGAGCCGATCGGCCTGGACACTCCAGCCGACCGGTTCAGCAACCTCAGCCGACCGGTTCATCACATGAGCCGATCGGTTGGGAGCACAGGTTGGGCAAAATCAGTCAATTGCAATTTCAATCAATCCGATACTCCAATCAATGCGTCCAACACCTTGAACCATACGATATTGAGCCATCGACTGATTGAGTGTTTAATTGAACTACTAAACTCCTTTAGGAATCAATCTAAACATTGCTTTGTGGACAAAACTCCTCTTCCAGGTTAAATCCTATGTGTGTGACCCTGCAGGTCCATTTCACGTTGGCAGTGAAAGTCCATAACACTTATGACTTCACAAGCAAAGAGCGGTGCCTAGTCACACATCAATGCTACCCAAGTGAAAGTAGAAAGTTGGAGAACAACTTTCATCCTACAATTCGTGAATGGTGTTACAGCGAATGTATAATTCCTTTGTCACTGATATCCCGAATGAACTCGAGGCATGGAACAGTCATCCTGTCAATGTTCATTCACTTCCTTGATCTCAGAGTAGACTGGAAGAGATATGTATGACATCAGTATCATATACTGATTCACACATGCGTGCACGCCTTTCTCAATCCTACTCATCAAGTGGCCATGGATATCAAACTCCCTCAGGAGGGACAAATCCCATATCTATCACTCACCCCTCAAAAGCCCCATGTGTCAAAGCCACCCAATCATCACCTTTATAACAACCCATGTTTCAGGACTGCGTTTGATGATGTCAAAGTGTGCCCAACGACATGTGTTGAGTGCAGTGATTTCAGGTCTAAGAATCACACTCACCACCATCACTGTGAGTACTAACTGTGACTACCATCTCATGGTTCCATGTGTCAAACTCACGGTGGGTTTGTCTGGTACCTTGTTCTCTAACAAGTACCTATGTGTTTGGTTTGATATCTCTATATCATGACTAATGAGATTCTGTCATCAACCAACACCACAATCTAGTCTTGTGTGTCATTGTTGTCTATCTACCTTCCACAATGACATCCGACTAGGGACATAACAAGAATGTACAAACTCTTAGCATCCGTATGATCTCATCGTTCAGGTCCTTAACCTGAAAGCATACGTCATTGATTTCTGTCATTCTTTAGACATTCAATCTGTTCTATCACCATCTCATATGACTGAACCAGAAAGAATTGGAAGCTCGCCTTTGATGTTTATCAAATCAATCTTAATGTATCCCACCAATCATCCCATGATTGGCTCTCAGGGCATACATACCAACAGACTCCCACTTGCACTGTGAGCCAATCACCCATGAATCATATTCATAGTGATTTTCAAACATGTCCCACATGTTACTGTGATGTAGTACCAACATAGTGAGTAATGGCAACACCTTGCCAAAGTCTGTATAAATTGCATGTCTCTCATCTCTTCACTGTACGTCACACGTATGAGATGGAGTTGCCGTAATATGCGATCTTGTATTCCATTTTCTAACCTTTAGCCATATATGATCAAGGATTCCAGACTTGTCATCAACGAGTGGAATATAAGTTCATCTCATGAACTTTCAGATCCATATAGTATACACTGCTGTTCACTAAAACATAGATACTCGGCATTTCCTTTTTAAATGGCTTTATTGTAACATTTCCTATTATCTACAAACTTTCATTTTTATACATCTTATGTATATTTTGCGATTAATTTTCTGTCCTTTCGGAAGTTCGCATCAATGTAACTCTTTACATCGAACTCTTCCTTATCTCCATAGAACTAGTACTTCACAAGCACTTATCAAGTTCTCATGGTATTCCAGTAAGCCTTACTGAAAATAGACAGACATCCACTCATCATGTCATACATACGAGTTATCAGGATGAGCACATCATATTGCCATGTCCTACATACAAGATGATGAATGCATTTTATTCTTGCCATGCCATACATGCAAGATAATGGGATGATTACATACATGATAGATCCATATCTATTCTTAGTGTTCCATTCTTCATAAGAATTGGACACTTGGCCTTGGGATACTAACTCCATGTAACATGGACAAGTTTTCTCCCACTGAATCTGTGCATACTGAACACTTCAGTACAGATTGCCAATGTATGCTCTCTCTTTCCAGGTTAAGAGATTTTCGAGAACTATCTCTATAGATCTCTATTCCTATCAAATAGGAAACATCTCTATCTTCCTTAAAGATAATTTCCACATTCGGATTTCCAATCTAGAACATTTCCATTTCACATCAATATGTGGAATGTGAATAGGCTCCCACTAAATCACAGATCCCTTCTTTATCTTTGACATATCAGTCAAACCCTTTGACTATATCATCAAAGTAAAGATCCAATTTTGAGTTGGTTGTACTCAATCAATCACATTGATTAGTCCATTGTAACTTATAGACTTTATTTGCATTAGTGGATTCATAAACCTTATAGGTTGTGTCACGTACACATCCTGTTTTTATTCCTCATAGGAATGCGGTTTTAGTATCCATATGCCAAATGTCTTAGCCATTAAGTTGCAATTAACAAGCATCATCCTTATCAAAATGTTATCCATGTAGCTTAACACTTAAGACTCATTTGCACTTATGGATATGATCCAATGAGTGCTACCATCAAGGTCATACCTTATGGTTCACATGGAAGTCATTTAGGATGTAATGGTTTTAAACCATAACTCAAGATTCGGTTCCTCATATTCATCTTGATAGTTGACTCATCACATGAACAACTCATCACGTAGATAATTGAGGTGTATCTATTAAAGATATAAGAACTCACAACCCTTGTGATTCTTAATTTCTTTTATTAGTGTGGGGTATTCTTTTATTAAGAAGAATTCAGTTATTTTATAATCATTCTCTAACTCCTTAGAGTATGATTCCTTCTTGATTCAAACATCACCATGCCTTAATCATGAGTTCACTATGATACAATATCATAATCACTCATAAGGATCTCAAACATTTGGTCCAAGTATTTCATTCATTGATCTCATCAAGAATTAATACTTTACCAAAATTGTACTTCATTTATGATAATCTTGAACATTTCAAGACATTCATATTGGTATTTCTCTAAACACCATTTGAAGTATTAGCATTTATTCCAATAGGTATGTAAATACATCACATGTATTATACCTAATAGAATAATCACTCTCCCACTACATTAGTGAAGATTGATTAATCATGTCCAAGATATTCATGTCCCTTACTGGTTCTCTAACCAAAAGAGTCTAGTTTTATCCATCACATGGAAACTAGAAATGAATTTCTCATGATTAATGCTAATTAAATTGTTTGAGTTATCTATAACTTTTAGGTATCATCTTATCTTATGCATATCTAATATCACAAGATAAATAAGGCATTGCCACAAAGATCATATCTTTATAAATTGAAACATCTCTTTATTAATTGCCATGATTGTCATACAATATGCAAAAATAAAGTGGTTCTATCTATTGGCAAGTATGAAATAGTAGTTCATAACTGTATTACATGCCTTATTGGCTGAAAATAAACTAAAGTATTCCTATCTATAAAGGCAACACTTGCCCCAAGTAAGAATGCTTTACACTATACATCTTGATATCATATATCTCAAAAGTGTTACAAGTTTATTTACATGACACCTTCAAGTAGAGGCTTCAGTCGCCTCCTTCTTCTTTTGTTCTTCCAGGTAGAGAGGACAATTCCTTTTCTAATGTCCTGGCTTTTGACAATGGTGGCAATTTCCTTTCTTTGTCACGCCTCCCTTGGCCTTGAGAGCTGAAGATGGCTTGGACTCCTGGCTAGCTTCAGAACCTTTCTTAGCTTTGCCCTTGCCCTTGCGCTTGGACTTGCCTTTCTTGCTCGTGATCACCATCACGGACTTAGGCTTGTCCTTCTTCATCTGTAACTCGGTTGTCCTCAACATGCCTAACAACTCTGACAGTGGCCTATCAAAGTTGTTCATGTTGTAGTTCATCACAAACTGACTGTAAGATTCTGGCAACGATTGCAGTATCACGTCAGTAGCCAACTCTTGGCTCAGTGGAAATCCCAGTCTCTGCAGGTTCTCCACATACCCAATCATCTTGAGTGTGTGAGGACCAACTGGATCTCCTTCTGTCATGACGCACTTGAACAACGCCCTAGAAACATTGTACCTCTCTTGCCGTGCCTGATCTTCATACATGTTCCTGAGATGCAGAATCATCTCTATGAAACCCATGTTCTCATGTTGCCTCTGCAACTCATGGTTCATTGAACATAGCATCAAGCACCTTGCATCAATGGCATCATCAGAATGCTTCTTGTAAGCATCCCTTTCTGTCCTTGGTGCATTAGGAGTAGGTTCCTCTGGAATTGGAGTATCTAGGACATAGAGCTTACGCTCTTGAGTGAGAACAATTCTCAATGTCCGATACCAGTCGTGGAAGTTTGTCCCATTTAGCTTGTCCTTGTCAAGGACCGATCGCAAAGAAAAGTTGTTGTTGTTTGTTGCCATTTGAACTACAAAAAGAAAATATGCAATTTTAGTCCAAAACTCATTTTTGACTTATTTGATTGATTTGAAAATTTGACGATATAATTAGGCCTTTAATTAATTATCGCTCCCACTATTTTACTTCAAATTGATAGCCCTCACCATCAATTCGGAAGATTGCAGCGTACAATCTTCTAGTGGGCAAGATCCTGAAATCCTCTAAGTCATGAGTTAGCTTTGGCTGATCGCCCATAACTTAGATCTCTCAGGTAGGCAACTCTTGCCAATTGCATCATATTCAACTCTTGTTGAATGAACATGCACAACACCTTGCCATGAACATTCCTTGCCTCTGGGCCTAGACGCTCTAAGAATCACCAGTTAAGTCTAACCCAAAAGCCGACACGGTAAACATGCACCCTGCTTTGGCAGAACCTACATGTCTACCCTTCACACTTCCACAAGATAGACGGTGCACCACGCTTTGGCGTAACCTACGCTTAGTCGATCAAGTTTGCCATGTGTGTCACTAATGGAAGGCATATAAGACTTAATATTTTAATGAGGGATTTGGTTTTATATACATATACATATCCAATCACCACAATACATAGTACGTATCATATACATGCTATATCCCACAAAAAACATGCACAAATGATAAAGAGCGATGATTATGGCCATCCTAATGTGATTCCTCGAGCCAAGAGGAATCACGGTCATCTAGGTCTACATCACATGCAACCTGTACAAGATGAACTCTGTGCCTTGCCTTCCGAGTTGATCAACTCATCACATGAATGATTTGTACTCTCCAGCCGGTCGTCTGGGTGCCACCAGCCGATCGGTTGGCTCCTCCAACCGATCGGTTCGCCTGGTCGTCGTGCATCTCGTCATGTCAGCCACCCGCTCGTCTTGCTCCTCGAACTGGTCATCAACCGACCGGTTCACTCCTTCAACCGACCGTCGGGAAGGTCAACCGATCGGTTCACTCCTTGAACCGATCGTCTGAGCAGTCGTCTTGATGTCCGCCGGTCTTTGACATAACAGGAAATAAAATCCTAATCTATTTATTACATTGCTTTAAAAAGGAAACCCCGAGTTACATTCGGGGGGAGCAAAGGTAGGAAAGAATCTCGAATTATTTCGAGTTACATCAGGAATAAGAGAGGGAAGATCGGTGCGCAGACCGAGATGCAAGCAACCAGAAACAACCACACACAGATAGGGGTTTATAGGCCATAATCACGCTACACACATCCACCACAAAACTCGTTTAAGGGCGACGCGTATCGAGTGCATTAATAATACATATCATATATGTAATTTGGGATTTGTGGATTTGGGATTGGACATGCATAAAGCCGATATTATTCGCATCGTATGCAATAAATAAAGGCGACAAACCAAAATTGATCATATCGATATTCCTAAAATATAGAACAACTGACGTGGCTCTGATACCACTGTTGGGTTTTTAGGGGAGACAGAGAAGGCAGCAGAAACAAAAAAAAAAATTTCTCCCCAACCCATACCGAGGAAACGCGTAAACGTCTATATAATAGGAAAGGATGGTTTGCGGAATCATACCTTATCCCGAGGCTTGCTCGGCGACAATACCTCGCGCAATGCATGGTCTTCAACTCCGGACTTCGACGGTGTCTGTGCAGCTCCTGGTCACACCGGGACTGACAACTCCTACTCGAACCGGACTGTCAGATGACAGTTGTCCTCCTAAGCGGCAGTGTCCTCCCGCCTCTGTAGTAGTCCACACGGACCACCTGGAACTCCACTCTCCTTGTCCCACAAGGAAGTGGAAGGAGTCGCACCCTCATGTTGACGTACTAGTCACCAACACGCTCTCCTGCCTCCTGTTGCAACTGCAGTTGTCCTTCCCTTGCTGCACCTCCCTTTTGCGAGAAGCACTTGCTCGGGCTCTCTCACGGTTACCAAAACCAGAGAGAACGACAACTTGCAGAGCAACTGGTTGCACTGAGCTATACTTTGAGAAGCCCCCAATACCCCTATATATATAGGAGAGTCATGGGACAGGGTTCTCCATCCCGGGCAATGCGGGACTAAAGCAGGAGTAGAAGGGTTCCAGAATTTTCCACAAAAAGCAATCGGTTCGCAACCTGAAATGATCGGTTCACAACTGAACCGATCGGTTCGGCCATTGAGCCAATCGGTTGGACCTGAGCCGATCGTTTGGGGCACTCCAACCGATCAGTTGGTGCCCTGAACCGATCGGTTCATGGTCCTAATCCGGCTCAAAAAGACTTTCCTTGTTTCTTTCCCAATTGGTATCGAATACCAATATTATTCCCAATCTAATTGGGCAATTTGAAACCAAAGGAAAATTCTTGCCGACATGACTTTCCCAACTGGTCGGTTGCACCAGTTGAGCCGATCGGTTCAACCCTTGAACCGGTCGTTTCAACCTGGGCATGAGCCGATCGGCCTGGACACTCCAGCCGACCGGTTCAGCAACCTCAGCTGACCGGTTCATCACATGAGTCGATCGGTTGGGAGCACAGGTTGGGCAAAATCAGTCAATTGCGATTTCAATCAATCTGATACTCCAATCAATGCGTCCAACACCTTGAACCATACAATATTGAGCCATCGACTGATTGAGTGTTTAATTGAACTACTAAACTCCTTTAGTAATCAATCTAAACATTGCTTTGTGGACAAAACTCCTCTTCCAGGTTAAATCCTATGTGTGTGACCCTGCAGGTCCATTTCACGTTGGCAGTGAAAGTCCATAACACTTATGACTTCACAAGCAAAGAGCGGTGCCTAGTCACACATCAGTGCTACCCAAGTGAAAGTAGAAAGTTGGAGAACAACTTTCATCCTACAATCCGTGAATGGTGTTACAGCGAATGTATAATTCCTTTGTCACTGATATCCCGAATGAACTCGAGGCATGGAACAGTCATCCTGTCAATGTTCATTCACTTCCTTGATCTCAGAGTAGACTGGAAGAGATATGTATGACATCAGTATCATATACTGATTCACACATGCGTGCACGCCTTTCTCAATCCTACTCATCAAGTGGCCATGGATATCAAACTCCCTCAGGAGGGACAAATCCCATATCTATCACTCACCCCTCAAAAGCCCCATGTGTCAAAGCCACCCAATCATCACCTTTATAACAAACCATGTTTCAGGACTGCGTTTGATGATGTCAAAGTGTGCCCAACGACATGTGTTGAGTGCAGTGATTTCAGGTCTAAGAATCACACTCACCACCATCACTGTGAGTACTGACTGTGACTACCATCTCATGGTTCCATGTGTCAAACTCACGGTGGGTCTGTCCGGTACCTTGTTCTCTAACAAGTACCTATGTGTTTGGTTTGATATCTCTATATCATGACTAATGAGATTCTGTCATCAACCAACACCACAATCAAGTCTTGTGTGTCATTGTTGTCTATCTACCTTCCACAATGACATCTGACTAGGGACATAACAAGAATGTACAAACTCTTAGCATCCGTATGATCTCATCGTTCAGGTCCTTAACCTGAAAGCATACATCATTGAGTTCTGTCATTCTTTAGACATTCAATATGTTCTATCACTATCTCATATGACTGAACCAGAAAGAATTGGAAGCTCGCCTTTGATGTTTATCAAATCAATCTTAATGTATCCCACCAATCATCCCATGATTGGCTCTCAGGGCATACATACCAACAATATGGGGACCAATTCCTTGATTATTCTGCTCTGGGATCCATTGGGGAGTCTGCTAAAAACGCAGCCTTCGCTGAGTTCCACCATTGTATATTAGGAACCAGCGCAAGCCCACCCACAACAACCGCTCAACCTTTCTCTACACTTGATACATCAGTGCCTTTCCCCGATGACCAGGATGAGTCAGAACGAGTGTGATTAGATACAGATGAAGAACTCGATTCTTCCTCTGACTCGGATGACGATTTGCAAGGCTATGCATAAGTCCTGGAACAACCTTCTCCCCCCCTCCGCAGGAGCTTCCCCCGCCACCACCTCTACCGCAGAAAATGCATGATTTATATATGGCGGCCATCTCCACACTAGATGCACATGATATTTTTATGCTGAACACTATTGTCGATGATGCAAAAGCGGGGGACGACATCATCTATCATAACACAAAAACTAAGTGCAAGTTGACACGAGAAGACTTCCGTAACATCCTGCGACCATGGTCCACGATGCCAATGGCAATCTTTCGTGTCCTACTCGCCAACTGTATAGAAGTGTACAGAAGCTCTAAGAGGCAGCATCCAGTTTTTAACACCTCACCTGCTCTATCTATCGGCCTTTTATACAAAGATATATGAGTAAAATCCATAGAGCGGCTACGTGCTGGTTTAGCACGGCGGGCACGTTATCTTAGTGTGCCCTTCCAAGTTTCGGACCACTGGCTTTTTATGATTGTAGACACCAAGGCTCGGGATGCCAAGGTTTATAATTTTTGTGGCACTGAGCTACCTGCCGGTACAATAAATTTTGTTGGTGAAGAAGCAGGTGAAGCATGATGCATACCTTTCCGGCTTCTCAAGTTAATCTGGGTTGCACGCCCATCCCTCCGCCAAGACTGGAACCAACCCTGGTTCCAAATTATTAACCCACATGTTCAAGCTACTGAGGGATCTGGGGACAGTGCTTTTTGCACCATCCGTCACATCCAAGCACTGAACCAAGAAATCCCTTTTGCTGATCTAGTCGCTAAAGATTTTCACTCCTTACGAGGACGTTACGCCATGGAGCTCATTTGTGATAGAAGGTTCTTGAAGGACCCGACAATGGCACCAGATGACATCCCTCGTTACCTTTTTTCAGCAATACAATGCCCACAGAGGTGACCTTTCCGACAAACTTTGAAAGAGTTGGAGAAATCCAAGGAGACAGCCACAACTCCCGAGCAAAGAAAAAGTGACATAGATCCTTTGTCTGCCATAGAACCAACTTTCCCAGACTTTGACCTCAGTGCTTGCAAAGGTCTCTCTGACATTGAACTACGCCTCATCATGTCGACGCTCTCTGCCGAGAAGGATGAACTCGTATTCATGTCTGGCGACATTCTAATAATGGCAGACACGCTTCGAGAGACTATACAGTTTAAAGGATCTCTCGCCGTAAGATGAATGGCCACTTATCAATTTCTCCTCAGCCAAAATAACCCCACAACATATATGGCGTCCCCATACATGAAGGATGATCTTTTAAAGCTAAAGAACTTCGGAACAACTGAAGCGCTGATCTCCTTTATACAACACACAACGCCGAAATTCATCATGCTACCCTTCCTTTATCACGAGCACTGGATGCTCCTAGCGACAAACCTACCAGAAGGAACAACTACAATCTATAACAGTTCTGACAGCCAGTACAATCCACGACAGAGGAATTATGTAGTGACACCAAAGATGCCCACGGAGGTAGTGGCGAAGAATGCACTGACAAATTAATCTCCTTTTTAAGTCAGCATACAAGGGCTTATGGCAAAGAACATTTTCATCGCCCAACCTTCAGCCACAAATGTCCACAGCAAATTTGGCAGTCAAATGACTGTGGCTTCCATGTCCTCTACTGGATGTACACCATCATGGCCCTTCAAAGACCAGTATAGGATATGACAGATGTGGATTACCACACCCTTCGCAGAAAGTTCACTGCTAACCTACTCCGCACACATGGCACAAACAAAGGATTAACAGAAGCCTGGTGCCCTTGTCCTTGTACTTTTCATCCTATCACCTTGACACTCTGAGGACAGAGTGATTGATAAGTTAGGGGGGAGTACACTGGACAAGGTCGAGGTATCATTTCTACAAACCTTTCTTCTCAATTCTCCCTTTTTTATTTCTGTACAAATTCTTTTACACTTTTAGTCTTTGTTTTTTTTAGATTCCCTAACAATAAACCCCACTCATATAGCATAGCATCCCTCTTGGATCAAGATCAACCCCTGCTGACTGAAGAATCCAGTAGTCCTCATGAATAAGAACAATAATAGCATAAATCCATGTAACGGCGAGTTAATAAATTTCCTTCACGCTTAACTTTCATGATTTTGCTTCAGTTCTACATCAGACTCTTCAAAAGTCAATATTAAAGCAGAAGCAAGCCAAATATTCTCAAGAACGGGAGGGAAATCAGGGAAATCCAAATCAAGGAACCTCGCAAGTGGACCACCAACCAGAAAATAAGTGCATGTCGGGATATTCTAAGAACAATTTTCATCTTTTTAATAAAAGAGGCTTGGCCGCCCAACCAAAACCCCAAATATCCAAATCCCAAGCCTGTGAGTTTTCGAATAAAAGCCAGAGTGTTGAATAAAAATATGAGAGTTGTGCCATGCATAAGGACTTATATGAAGAGCCAATAAAGGTCTCACCCGGCCGGTACATTCAGCTTCCCTCACGAAGGCAGATGAGTCATGCCCGGTAGTGAGATCCTAAGGTCTCCAAATATATGAAAAGGATGATAAAGGGCTCATCCGGTCGGTACATTCAGCTGCCCTCATGAAGGTAGATGTGTCGTGCCCGGTAGTAAGTTCCTAAAAGCATAGATAAGCCCTCTCCCACTAAAAGGGAGAGTTACACAAAAGCCCTTAGCCAACCGTCATAACCACTCTAGTTTCTGATAGGTTTTCAAAAGAAGTACAAAACTGATTAGAGTCAATGACTTGCACATAATAACATCAGGAAAAAGTTGGTCCCAATATGAGCTACGTGATTTAGAGGAAACTTGAGATCCGCGCAACTCTCTATACCTGAAAGAATTAAGGCAAGCAGAAGCTCTAATAAGACCTCAGGAGATATCTGATTTAGAACTGAAGCAAGAGTATGACATCTTAACTAAATAAAATCACCTCAACCATTACATGTCTCAGCTCTATCTAGCTTGAGGACAAGCTAGACTCTAAGTTGGGGGGGTGATAACGTCCAATTTTGGTATGATTATCTTAGTCTTTTCTTTGGATTTTCACACTCTTTCTTAATTAGAATTAGACATAATACCTAAATATTCCCTCTTAGTGTAAATATACTATTAGACTAACTTTTCCCCTTTATATTTGCAGAAAAAGACACAAAAAAATCATAAAAGACTCAACTAGCCTCAAGACCGCATGAAGCCAATCGGTCCCGAGACCGCATGGAGTCACACGGTCCCAAGACCGCATGAAGCCAATCGGTCCCGAGACCGCATGGAGTCACACGGTCCCAAGACCGCATGAAGCCAATCGATCCCGAGACCGCATGGAGTCACACGATCCCAATACCGCATGAAGCCAATCAGTTTCGAGACCGCATGGAGTCACACGGTCCCAAGACCGCATGAAGCCAATCGGTCCCGAGACCGCATGGAGTCACACGGTCCCAAAACCGCATGAAGCCAAATGGTCTTGAGGTCCAAACAGTCTTGAGGTCCAAACGGTCTTGAGATCAAAATGGTCTTAAGGTCCAAACGGTCTCCAAACCATTTGGACTTCACTTAAGGCCTATAAATAAGACCCTAAGGGTCCTCAAAAGGGAGAAAGTTTTCATACGTCCAAAGGCTGCCACAATCACTCCAGAGAAAATCCGACTTCCATCCTCTGCCCAGGAGCTGCCAGTCTGAGACCCACACTCCATCTCGAAGTTGCTCTCTCTCTCTCTCTCCACCAAAGAAGGTGGGAAGAGGGAGATCTCATCATCGTGCAACCTGTGAAGCTAGTGGATCGTCTCTCTCTCTTTCTCCAAGGGGTTGACTTCCCTCCCTCCTTTGTGGGGATGATGCTCTCTCCCTCTTCTTGCCTCCTTCTTTGTCCTAGTTATGAGTGAGTAGTCTTTCTCACTAGGGTGTGGGGAGTATCCCCGCTACCCATGTTTTCATATCATGTAAATGTAATCCATAGTTTGTAATATAGAGTTATTATCTTTTCAGTTCAACATCAAACGTTTAACGAATGCTTGTTGCTTGATCATCAACTTGTGTTATCTTTTATCTTTTAGTATGAATTGTCTACGTTTGTACTATTAGATTCGAAACTCATTTGGATGTTGGTTCTTGGTGCATGTATCCACCATGCATATGTTTCGGTATCTAGGAGTGTCTTTCAAGAAGTGGAGTATACTCACTCCCATCGTTGTACTTTCATGCTTTGAATTGGAATCGGTTGATGTGTGAAAGTACAACCTTGATGAATCGAGGAACACACTTTGCGAAGGGAATGATGCAAAGTAGTTGACCATTCGTTCGGGGATGGCTGACTTTGCAACATTCCCGCACTTCTCGTAGTTAGTCATCCGAAAGGAAACTAAATCTACAAAGATACTAACTGACTAAACTCTTGTTGTAGGTTATGTTTTACTTTGCATGGCTTGATCCATGTGTAGTGGCGGTGAAAAACCGATCACACCCTAGTGACTTTTATCATAGTAAAACCTCTCTAAGTTTACTTGCTTTCTTTACTTTACATGTTCTTAGTTTAATACAACAAAGCCAAACTTTTGACTTAAGTGCCCACTATTAAGAGACTAAGTGAAGTTCTAGCATTTTCCATCTTGTTGCTTGCAACAAGACCGTTGTCCTGTGGATTCGACCCTTAACTATACTACGATAAGACTTCCACGTATCTTAGCATACGTGGGTGGAGTTCTCTATCTAGTATAAGCAAGGCTAAACCTAAAGACTTACCATCTTTAGGATTTTTAGTTGGTGCACGCAATTCCACGTAAGTGGAAGCTCCATCAATGACTATCATCAGGCAGATGTTACAATCACAACAAACCATGCTTGCCAATCAGCAAGCTCAACAGAAGGCTGTGGAGGTTCAACTAGCACAAATTGTTGCCCAACTGAAGCCACCGGTAGGTACTTTTGCTGGTCAACCCCAGTCAAACCCTAGACACGATCAAAATAGACCAGAGCAATTGAATGTTGTCACTACAAGATCTGGTCATGTCTTTCATAAAACTATGACAATCGCTCATGATGATGATGATGATACACCTGTCTTTACTCCGAATGCAAGCTCGAATCTAGGAATTGAGAAATCTACAGAGACTACAAAAGGCAAAGCAAAGGAACAAGCCCCCAAAGAGCCAGAAGTTCCGCAATATAAACCTAGGATACCATATCCAGGAAGATTGAGGGAGACTAAAATGGACACTAGATTCCAAAAATTCAAGGAAGCGATGAAGAAAATTTACATCGATATCTCACTCCTCGATGCCCTCTCTGAAGTACCAGCTTGGGCTAAATATCTGAATACCCTACTATCAAGGAAATATATTACTGAAGAGCAAGAAATGGTCAAACTAGCTCAGACCACCTCTGATATCATTGTTAATAAGATGCCAAAGAAAAAGAAGGACCCTGGTTCTTTCGGTATTCAATGTTGTATTGGAAATGCTTCGAGCAAAAAGGGATTAGTTGGCCTAGGTGCTAGCATATCTATTATGTCGTACTGCATGTGTAAAATATTGGGCTTTACTGACTTACTACCCACAACGATGACAATTCAGTTAGCTGATTCCACTATCACTGCACCCCTACGAATTATTGAAGACATTCCAGTCAGGATAGGCAATGATTCTTATGTCCCATGTGATTTTGTCATTATGGACATCAAGGAAGATCTCAGATACCCAATAATATTTGGCAGACCCTTCCTTGCCATAGCCAGGGCATTCATTGATGTTGAAGCTGGCATGATCATTCTGAGACTGGGAAAAGAAGTAATTTAGTTATGGGTCCTCAACAGCATGAAAGGCCCCATCATTCAAGAGGAAGTCTTTCTCTTAGATGCAATACATCAAATTTCCTAATTGGAAATATCTGAACCATCTGATGAGTTAGAAAATGTCCTAATAAATACAAAATTCGAATCCTCAACCAACGAATTAGTTCAACAATGCTTGCAACACTTAGAGAAAGCTGAAGAAGCACCAACAACAACTTTTGAAGTGCTCAAATCTATCACTATTTTAGAAACAACAGAAGCACCTAAGGCTCCCAAAATGAAAACCCTACCAACGAGACTTAAGCATGTCTTCCTGGACGATGAAAAGCTATGTCCAGTAATCATCAGTTCCACTCTAATGAAAGACCAGGAAGAAAGGCTTCTCGTTAAGTTAAAGAAACATAAGAAAGCCATTGAGTACAAAATAACTGACCTGATAGGTATAAACCCAGCCTTATGCATGCATAGACTGCCCATGGTTGAAGAATTTAAGCCTTCAAGAGAGCACCAAAGAAAGCTGAACCCCGATCTTGAAGAGGTGGTTCGCCTTGAGGTCCTCAAACTGCTGAAAGCCGGTATTATCTACCCAATTTTAGATTCCCAATGGGTCAGCCCTGTCCAAGTGGTCCCCAAAAATGGAGGAACCACTGTCATGCTAAATGATAAATATCGACTACAGGAAACTAAACAAAGCAACACAAAAAGATCACTACCCTCTGCCTTTTCTTGACGAAATCCTTGAATGCCTAGCCCATCAAAAGTTCTTCTTTTATCTCGATGGTTATTATGGGTTCTATCAAATTCCTATACACCCGGAAGACCAAGAAAAAACAACTTTTACTTGTCCCTTCGGGACCTACGCTTTCAGAAGAATGCCATTCGAGCTGTGCAACGCACCTGCTACCTTCCAAAGGTGCATGTCTGCTATTTTTGCAGGATTAACCGAGTCCATAATGGAAGTATTCATGGATGACTTTTCATATTACGGAGATTCCTTTGACAACTGTCTACTCAACCTTGGACAAGTCTTACAAAGATGTGAGGAAATGAACCTTATCTTAAATTGGGAAAAATGCCATTTTATGGTAACTGAAGGTGTCGTCCTTGGACATAGAGTGAGTGACAGAGGGATTGAGGTAGACAAGGTAAAAATTAATGTCATATCGAAATTGTTGCTGCCAAAAGACGTAAAAGGAGTACGAGCATTCTTGGGTCATGTTGGGTTTTATCGAAGATTCATTAAAGATTTCTCGAAAGTAGCAAAACCCATGACCCAATTATTGAGCAAAGATGTTGAGTTCAATTTTCACCAAGAATGTCTACAAATCTTCACAACCTTAAAGAATGATCTATTGTCTGCACCTATTCTGAGAGCACCTGACTGGTAGAAACCATTCGAAATAATGTGTGATGCCAGCGACTATGCTATAGGAGTGGTGCTAGGACAGAGAATTGACAAAAAGCCTTATGTAATATACTATGCGTCCAAGACTCTTGATGAAGTGCAAAAGAACTACACCACTACAGAAAAGGAGTTCTTAGCTGTCATCTATGCATTCGAGAAATTCTGCTCCTACCTGATCAGATCAAAGGTCATAATCTACACTGACCACTCTGCCATACGATATCTAATTCAGAAGCAAGACGCAAAACTGAGACGTATCCGCTGGGCGTTGATGCTTCAGGAATTTGATTTGGAAATCAAAGACAAAAGTGGAGTGGAAAATGTCATCACTGATCATCTCAGCCACATTGAAGTCGAGGATGATGACAAAGTACCTATCCGAGACTCCCTCCCTGACGACCAGCTAATGAAACTTACCACCAGATTCCCCTGGTATGCCGACATAGTGAACTATCTGGCTACAGGAATCATCCACCCTTCCGCCTCTCACCATGACAAAAAGAAATTCATCCATGATGTTAAGCAATACTACTGGAATGAACCTTATCTCTTTCATCTATGTGCAAACAGACTTTTCCGTCACTGCCTACCTGAAGAAGAGATTACTCCTGTCTTAGAACATTGTCATTCCGGCCCCACTGGGGACACATGAGTTCGAAAAATACCGCTATGAAAATTCTACAATCGGGTTTCTTTTGGCCAACGATAGCAAGAGATTCCCATGATTTTGTAAAATCATGCAATAAATGTCAACTTTCTGGCGGTATAACTAAAAGGAATGAAATGCCCCTCACTCTGTGGCAAGAGATCGAACTTTTAGATGTGTGGGGGATAGACTACATGGGTCCCTTCCCCTCTTCATATGGATTTTCTTACATACTGGTTGTTGTGGATTTTCTTACATACTGGTTCTTTTCGATGTGTGGGGGATAGACTACATGTGGATTTTCTTACATACTGGTTCTTTTCGATGGGATAGACTACATGGGGATAGACTACATCTAAAAAGAAAAGACATCACTATTGGAGACAAAGTCCTACTCTTCAACTCCATACTCAAAATTTTCCCTAGGAAACTTCATACAAAGTGGTTCGTGCCTTTTACCATAAAGCACATATATCCGATTGGAGCTATCATAATTATTGAAGACAATGGAGAAGAGAGGACAGTCAATGGACATAGATTGAAAAAATACTATACTCCAGCAGAAAAAATTCCGAGACATACTATAGAGATCAGAGACCCCACAACATCACCATAAAAAAATTAAAACTTCATCGAGCCAGTGACATAAAACCCAGGCGCTACTTGGGAGGCAACCCAAGATCTGAGTATCATCGTTTATCTTTTATTTTTGTTTTTGTTTGTTTTGTTTAACTTAGGTTTATCATCTTTAATCAGAAAATATAAAAATTCACATAAGCAACCAAAACAAACATAAAAATCAAAAACCTAAACCATCTTAAACAGTTTTGAAACTGTTTGGAGCCAAACGGTCCTGAAACCGTTTCGAGCCCAAATGGTCTCAAACCGTTTGACATCGGGAATTTGTAAAGTCAACCCCAAATCCTATAAATATAACCCTACCCCTCAACTTCTTCTTTCTTTCGATTCTTGAATCCTCTAAACCCTCGCGAGCACTGTTACATCTCCTCCGTTCTCACTCCTGCACAACTCGCGACCCCAGTTCTCCCTACCACCATCACTCATGCTTCCGCATGTCTCCACGACCACCGCACCTTTGTTTCCGACATCCGTTGCCTCGCAGTTGTCATCATCACCCACACAACAAGGTAGACCTATGCCACCGCCACCGTCGGCACCTCCGTCATCACGCTGCTCTCCGTTTTTACTGTCTCCAATGCCTATGACGCCGATGTGTTTCTCTTTTCTAATGATGCACGCGTCATCACCGTCATCCACCTTTTCCACCGATTCTACCACCGTCCACTGTGCCCCCGACGTTCCACCTTCCAAACAGTCTTGAAACCGTTTGGAGCCAAACGGTCTTAAAATTGTTTGGAGCCAAACGGTCCTAAAACTGTTAGGAGCCAAACGGTCTTAAAACCGTTTGGTCTTACAAACTGCATGAATTTCACTAAAACCTAAAAACATTAACACTTATATAACATAAACTTCTCTTTTAATATATTTGATATCATTGCAAATTCGAACCATCTTAACACATGATTTTATGCAAACAATTTCAGATATGGTCCGAACCGCCGATGACCCACACTAGACAATGTAGCAACTGATGGAGGACTGCGCCAGAAGGTTGTAGATACCTATGAAAAGACTGGACAGATCCCACCAAAGGTCAACATGATAGTGGTCATGTGTGAAATTGATCGCATCAACAGATGTCTAGCTGAGGATCCTAAAGAAGAAGTGGAAGAAATCTCTTCCAGTGATGAAGGCTCCGAATACGAGCCAAACTCCGAGGATGAATCCCCAACTGAAAGGTCCAAGGGGAAAGGAAATGTCCAGGAAACTGCAACCGAACAACCCACAAAAAATGGGCAAGAAAATAGGTCCGCCCCACCACTGCTAGGGAACAAACCCTAGCAGGATATATCCCATCAACCGCTACCACCACCCCCACTAACACTCCTGCAACCACCACTACCCCTTTCTTCTCCGTCATCACCACCACCGCACCACCACCAGAAAACCTTTTCATCCACACCATCCCATCCATCGACAAAGCTTTAAGGCCAACAAAGTACGTCTATTCCAGTGTACTAAAAAAGATGGGGATATACGATAGAATCCTCACCCTGCTTCATAATGCAAATCTCTCAAGAATGTGTTTTTTCCTCGAGATCTCATACGTCGAGCCCACAAAAAAATTCTTTACACATCTCATCAAAGTATTTGTGGACATTATGGATAGAGCAAGGGACGGCGGTGAGCGTAGGCTGGTCACCAAGCTTTTCAGAAACAAAGTTGTCATAATAAAGAATCTATTGAATGAAATTTTCATAGACAACCTACAGCAGCTAAAAAAGGTCAAAGTTGTTAGCATGGAGAGCTCCCAATTAAATAGACACAACTTCTGGAAATCCCTAACAAGGATCCCAACTTATGAGGCGAAGACCTGCAAGGCATCCAATATTCATTCTGGGTAAGTGTGCACGCTTCACAAAATTCTCACCAGTGCACTCTTCCCCAGAACAGAAGGCGGGAATGTTATCACTACTGACCTTTTTCTTCTCTGGTCCATTCTGCATGGAATGCCGCTCAACATTGGATGGCACATGATACAAAAGTTTTCAGCATACGCCATAGGAAAAGAAATTTGTATGGGGGGACACATAACCTCCATTTTCAAATATCTCAAGATGGACAGATTACTCCCCAGGTGCACGCAAATCAAGGGTGACATCCTTAACAATGAGCAAACATTGAAAAGGATGCAAAATTACACTACATTTTCTTCCCTACAATAAGATCCTCCAAAACTCTATTACCGCTTCCGGAGCTTGCAGATTACGACAAGGAAAAACTACTCTTTACTAACGAAGAGCTTACCAAAATCCTAGCTTCGGTCAAAGTACAAGAGAAGAAGACCAAAGAGGGCCAGACAGAGCTTAGTATCACAGCCTCAGCATCTAGGTTAACAAAAATACCAGTATAATGACCATCTAAGGCATGTTTACAACCACAACAGCTGTCGAGGATGCTGACATCAAAGTTAAATCATGAGACAGAATGCCCCCCTCCTGAGGACCATATCAATACCTCATCATTAGACTCATTCATCATGAGCCTAAATGTAACATCCCTGACCTGGGTTATGAGTTAACCCTAGGTGTTTTGCCTAAATATGTAATTAAATCTTTGTGATTAACTCTGAGCATGTAATTAAGTTTCTCAGAAACATATATTTCAGTATTTGCTCCTTTTTATTTAAAGTTGTAGCATTATTTTGTTATACAGGGACCTATGTGCAATTTACCCAGTTGAAAGGGGTAACTTGCAATTTGCACATGTTGAGATGTTCCTTTGATGTTGAGACATCATGAGAATCTTTTTGGTAAAGTTTGAGGGATTTCCCAAGCTAGGGCATCAAGGTGCAGCTGTGGAAGCAATCCTGGTGCTTGAAACCCTAATTTGGGGTAAAATGCAATTTACCCAAATTAAGGGATGCAAATTGTGAAATATGTCATCTAATGTATCTTTTTAGACTCTTGCCATCATTTAGAAAAGAAATGATGAGGAAGTCACCTCAATTGAATTATCAGGTTATGAAATATACCGTATGATTGAATAATCAGGGTATATGTGCAATAACTCTTTATGTATGTACCTTATTATTATTAGATTGCTCTCCTTTGCCTTCTTTTTCTAAGACCTTAAGAAAAGGTTGTCCTTAAAATGAAGAGGAAGGGACGATCAAGTAAAGAAGGAGGGACCTAGTTGGAATTATGAACAACTTATGAACTAATGTTGAAAATCCTACCCCTAGTATATATACCCTCAACTTCTCTAAGCAAGGGAACTTGCCCTTCGTTCCCTTCATTGTTCCATTTCACCAAAGACGACCAAAGACTGCCTTGGAGCTAAGTAGGACGACCAAGGGAAACAAGGTAGGTTTGGGACCCTTCTTCTTGCCTAATTCCATGGTTAGAACTCGAATTCAAGGTCAATTTGGTGGCTAACGCTTGAAACCCTACCTTTCTAGCCGTCTCTTTTCATCCTTCCTTGGAGTTTTCACCTTGGCCAACCTGTGGGAACTCAAGGACGCCATTATATCTTGGAGCTGGAAAGCTTGGAGCTCAAGAAGCAAGCTTTAGGCTAGTTTTATAACTCTAAACCCATGCTTTACTATGTACATCTCTTATATGCGGATCGAGGGTAGCTCTTCATGTTTCTTTACTTTCCCTGCTATTCTGCAAGCAAATCAATGGGATATTCGTATTGTTCTTGAGCTAGGAGATGAAGGCGTGATTTCCAAGAAAAAACCACCGCTTTTCACTTCCTTAAACGGTCTCACCAGTTTTCTCTCTCGGTCTCAAGACCGTGAGGTGAGCAAACGGTCTCGAGACCGCGACAGGGAAAACGGTCTTCAAGACCGTTTGGCCCCATTGACCGAGCATGGACCGTATAATGAATATGTTCCTAATTATATAGGCTAATTACCCTCAACATTTGGGAGGCTAACTCCAAAGGAATCGGGAGATATGACCTTTTTAAGTGATAACTTTAAATGAATTTATTCCTGATTTTCAAACGGTCGGAAATTTTCTTTTTTGGGAAAACGGTCTCAAGACTGTGTAAGGTCGTTGACCAAGCTTTGACCATATGAAATTACTGTTCAAAATAATGTTAATTAACAACTCACCAAGTTTGATGGTCTAATTCCAAACGGGTTAAGAGTTGAAGGGTGATTACTAGGGCTAACCCTATGAGAAATCAGTACTGAAATTATGGTGACCTAATTAGGGTTTTTAGGGTTGATTGACCTAAACGGTCTCAAGACCGTTTGAGGGTCATCCAAACGGTCTCAAGACCGCGAGGGAAATCAACCATGACCGTTTGGAGGTCTGGGGTCAAGAATAGTTGACCAATTGAAGGTACAATTACACCAAATTACATTGCAATTAAATATTAATATAATCATCAACTCAAATTGTTCAACTTTGATGAATTTCCACTAGAATCCAAAAATTGGATGGGCAAACGGTCTCAAGACCGTTTGGAACTCATCCAAACGGTCTCAAGACCGAGAGTACAATTACCCAAGACCATTTGAAGGTCTAGGGTTAAGTAATTGGGCAAACGGTCTACATAGCTTCGTGGTCTTGAAATCACATGATGGCTCGCGATCTTGAAGTAGGTTGAGGGGGCTCACGGTCTTGGAAGAGGTTGAGGGCTCACGGTCCTAAAGTCAAAATAGACTAAACGGTCAACACACCCTCGCGGTCTTGAAAAGTCAAAATTGGCTAAACGGTCAACACTTTCAAACGATCTCAACTCATTTGAAGAATGATGGTTGAAGGTCAATCAATGTGATTCAAAGTAGACTTCTTTCAATCAATTAATGATATAAATGGTTCAATGTTGCCCTAATAAAACCCTAATGTTAATCTAGGATATTAAGGGGTTAATTGACTAAGGTTTTGACCATGATGATGATCAATGGGGTGAATTACTAAAATACCCCTAAAGGGTAAATTGAGTAATACCTTGATCAGATCAAACCCTAATCACATGATGATGATGTTTTAGCTATGTTAGCCTATGATGACTCAATACAACCTAATCTAGAGTGATGATGACATCACCTAACAATATGAGGAGAGAGAAAGTATTTCTAGAGAGAGAAAGTACTTCTAGAGAGAGAAAATACCCTTTTTAAGTGGAAACTCAATTAAAGCATCTCCAATGCACATGAGTAAGCATAATTAGGGTATGATCCACCTGTGTGAGATCATAGAAACCCTAATTATGATAAATGATGAACCTTTAACTAACCTGAGAACATCAATGATGATATTACTCATACATGATGATGTTACAAGTTCAATTCACCTTAATGTGAATAGTAAACCCTAATTCAAGGGTGATGACATGTAATATGAATAGTAAACCCTAATTCAAGGGTAATGGCATGCATTTGAGTATTAAACTCCAATTAATGAGAATTAGAGATTTAACTCTTATGACAAGAGTGGGAAGTATATTCCTTATTTCTTTATTACCTTTATCAGTTGTATTAACCATGCAAGTTCTGATCTGAAGGTAATCATATCCAGGTATGGATGTTGATGTTTATTTCATTAAAGGCATGTTGTTAGCCTTATGAATAAGTAAATTAATCTGATGCCTTGTCAGTGGCATCCTATGATGATAATGGGCTGTGAGAGCCATGAATACCATCAATGTCATGCTTTAGAGATGACTTGTGATGAGGATAATGAGAAATGATGATTGACATGAGTTAGGCCTGTTACATTTAGTATTCTTTTTTTTATAGCTGTTATGATATTGTTATTGTTTGAAGAACAATGTATGTTGTTAAAGAATACTGAATGTACCTAACTAATCAAGTATAATGTAGAGCCCTGATCATAGATCCATCATTGTCAGAAATTAAGTGATGGTGAAACAGGTTTTCCTCAGGGAACTCCTGGAGCACATACTTTTGAGTATGTGGGGTACATGGATGTGTAGAACCTTACATCCTAGTGTAGGAAAGTGATGTAGATGTGTAATCCATCCATCCTTCACTATATTTCCATACCGTATCAGTGGTAGGTAAACATGAAACCTCCTGATGACGAAGAAAGCACAGATATCCGTATCAGTGGTAGGTAAATATGAAACCTCCTGATGACGAAGAGAGTACAGAACGCCACTGTGACTCTAGAATAGCGCAAGACCAGTTTACCCTGGTGAGCTATAGTAGTAGAGACATGAGATGTCCTACAAGTGATCCTCTTACTGACTGAGGAAGGTGAAGGTCATAAGAATCCGACTCTCTTAATGACCTATGTATGGTACTGATGTGACTTCTCAGCGATCAGTTGGAGTATGAGTGGTATGCCTCATCTCCACAGGGCATAATGTTGTTGGTAAAACATAATCAACCATGTAGAATAACTTGTTAGAGATAACTCCAAGTTAGTTGATTGATGTTACATTGCAATTGTGCTTATATTCTTCATATCTCCTAATTGTAGAGATCTTGTTATACCTACAACTGTTATTGATTACTTTGAAGGTTTTATTGCTTAAGATATTCTTTGATGTTATATTAAAGCTTCTGGCGGAGAGTTATAACTCTCGCTGGGACAATTATGTAAAATTGTCTCACCCCGTAGAATTCAACTTTTTAGGTGGACGTCGGAGACGAAGGAACCAGCCTACAGGTGTCTAGTCTCAGCAGCAGCAGCACCAGGAGCAGTAGTAGAATCTCAGGTGGAGATTGTCCTGCCATGTGGTGTAGTTAGAGTCAGTCCTATGTGTCCTCTGTACTCTCAGGTCTTGGAGTCTTTTGTTTAGTGATCTTGAGATTTTGTATCTTGATGTATATAATTACTCAAGAAGTAATTATCCTGAGATGTAAACAGTTTATCTCTCTTTATGAAAGAAGTTTTTATGGATCCAAGTTCTTATCTCGAAAAGTTTTAATTTCCTATGATTTTTGTCTTCCACTGATTACCGATTCACTTCCGCTAAGTTTTAATCGTGTTTATGTCATGGTTTGGATATCAGAGCCCACGATTAGTGGTATCGGAGCTCTAGGTCAGTTGAGTCTACAGAGGCATAGGACTTAGGATGTTGAATCTACCTTTAGCACTCCTTCCTTATCTAATAGAATCTTCTTCTCCTCAGGAGAAGAAGATACATAAGAATGTCAGAACATCACGATGAGTATGTGGCAGAGAGTAGTGCTAGTGCACCTCGAGGCAGTGCAAGAGTTCCGAGAATAGAACAACCTGCACCGGAGTTACCAAGAGAGCCACCCCAGTTCGACCCAACTGACATGGGTAACCCAGCTGTACAGACGATGTTCGGGCAGTTCATGACTACCATGACACACATAACTGATAGGATGCCCATTCCTGCACCTAGGGCACCTGTCCAGCCTGAAGCCCAAGGTATCGGTAAGACATTCAAACGACTTCGTCGTGTTGGAGCTACTGAGTACTTCGGAACTGCCGACCCTGCAAATGTTGACTTATGGTTGACAGAGTTGGAGAAGGCTTTCAGGATTCTTATGATTCTGGAAGCTGAGAAGGTTAGACATGATGTCTATCTTCTCAAAGGCAGTGCTGGTCACTGGTGGAACATGGAAGAGCAGAAGAGACCTGGAGTAGAGTTCTCATGGGAAGAGTTTCGTCGGGAATTTATCAAAAGATATTTTCCAAAGACCTTCCTAGATGAGAAGATCTCTCAGTTCGAAAAACTAAGGCAGGGTATGATGAACATTAGCGAGTATGAAGCTAAGTTCATTGAGTTGTTGCGGTTCTGTCCGCACATGGCTGCTACAGACGAGGAAAGAATCAGAAGATTCGAGAAGGGTTTGAATTTGGACATGTCAACCCCTGTATCTACCTTAGAGAATCGAGAGAGATTCTCTACCTTCGTTGAGTCAGTCCAAAGGATAGAGAGATCTGTGGTTGAGAAAAGACAAACCCATAAAAGATATCCACAGTTCTAGGGTTCTTCATCTAGGGATTCCAAGAAACCTAGATTCTCTGCACCTAACCCTCCACCACCCAGATCGAGTATTCAAACCCAATGGACACCAAGCAGAGGTAGAGGACGGAGTCAACCGCTTCAAGGGACGCACAGTTCTGCATCAGTGTCAGTTACTGGACCACCCAGACCACAGCAACAGGAGAATAGTTGCTACAACTGTGGTAAGGTGGGACACTTGATGAAGGATTGCCGTTCTAGGCCTGTCGGTGCGACACAACAACCCCCGAGACAGAATCAACAGGGATCTCAGAATAGACAACATCAAGGAGCAGCTCGAGGACGTGGACAAGCGTCTCAAGCTGGATCATCAGCACCACCTCAACACTAGGCGATAGCGAGGTTCTATGCTATGAACCCACCTGAGGCAGTGGTCAATCCACAGGTAGTGGCAGGTCAGATGAAACTTTTATATTCTGATATGTCTACATCAGGTGTTGTATCCGTTCTGATTGATCCGGGTGCTACGCACTCTTTCATCACTCGTGAAGTGATTCGTAACTACAACGTGACTGTTAGTCATAGAGCAGATAGTTTGTTGTTGGAGACTCCGTTGAGTGGGTTTGCCGTTTTGCAGGAGGTATGTTCTCCCTGCATCCTCTTCTTTTCTGACCATCGCATTCAAGTGGATCTTATACCACTTGATATGCAGGGATTTGATATAATCCTAGGGATGGATACCTTATAAAGGTATAGAGTTGTCTTGGATTGTGAGTCCAAGTTGGCTGTGTTTGCTAATGAAAGCAGCACATGGATCTTTCAAGGAGAAAGAAAGATTCTGCCCACCTGTCTTATATCAGCTATGGTTGCTGATAAGCTGTTGAGGCAAGGATGTTATGCATTCTTGGCCCATGTGGTAGATGTTACTGAAAACTACTAGAGGGGGGGTGAATAGATTTTTATAGATAATTTAACAATTATTGAACTCAAACAACCACAATGAAAATATTGGACAAGGAGACACAGGGTTTAGAGTGGTTCCAACTATAGCAAATACTATAGCCGTCAGTCCACTACCCGGTTGCTTACCCAACCGGGATTTGAAAAGAAAATTATTTTATTACCTTGCAAGGACTTTACATAAAATACAATTTCTTTTCCCAAACCCTTCAAGCAGCCTTTACTTAGAAGTAATCGCCCAACCTTGAAGCAGCCTTCCCTTGAAGTAGATGCACCAACTCCCGTTGCACCAGCCTTCTGAAGTAGCTTCCCGTGCGATAGCCTTCTTGAAGTAGCTTGAAGTCCCCTTCTCCACCTGAGAAGTCAACCCTCTCCAATCCGCATCCTCCAACCCTAGGAGTAGCAAGGAGAGTACAAAAGATAACAAGGAACAAGAAGGAAAATAGAAATTACAACTTATCCTTTTAAGCACAAGACTTGATTTGCCTATATCAAGCGTATAAATCTCCTAACCAATGTGTATGACAATGTGATTGTAGTGGATAGGAGATACTGGCCTATAGGGCATGAAATGGGAGCAATAGGAATGAATGGCAAGTGTAGGAATTGCTCTATTGCTCTAAAACAGATTGCAAGTGTGTATTTAAGCTCAAGTATAGCACAAGTATAGCTTGGGTGTATACTTGGTGTCCTAAGGCATGTCCTATTTATAGGAATGGCCTATGTATGCTTAAGGACGTTCTAGACAACTTCTAGGGGGTTCTAAGTGCTTAACTAGCCGTTAGGTATAAGTTAGGTGCATTAGTAACGACTAGTTGCTTTATTCTGCAGTTGCTATCAGAGACCATCTCGGTCGACAAATTGTCGACCGAGATACCTACTCGGTCGAAGTTTTGTCGACCGACAGGCTCTCTGGATCAACGTTCATTTGCAACTGCTAACTACCTTGTCAGCTGTGTCTAACGGCTACTTGAGTCAATCTCGGTCGAGAAGTTTGTCGACCGAGAGTGTCTCGGTCGATGGAGTTTGTCGACCGAGATTGACTCTGTTTCAACCTTTCAATTAAGGCACTAAGTATATGTGTGAGTGTGCATATTGTGATCCTATTGGAAGGAGATGACCTAACTAAGTGTGGTGTTTAGCTAGGGAGACTTAACGCTTGATTTACATGAAGTCTAAGTACTTGTACATTATATATTTGTACAAGTTTACAAATGATTATATTGCATGACATTTACAAACATTCAAGCGTATGGATTCCCTAGAACTTTGTCATCACCTTGTTCCTGCACACTTAAGTAGCTCGTTAGATTAATAAGAATGAAATGTTTGTCATCATCGAAACAAAGGGATTTATCATAATATCCAATTTATCCAACAATCTCCCCCTTTTTGAAGATGACAAACATTTCCTAAATATGAAAAAAAAATATAAAACATGTGAGTTTCATACCTGAAGATTACCTTTTGAGTGCTGGCCACCAAGATGAAACTCATTTATATTTTAGATTTTATATTCTTTCTCCCCCTTTGTCATTTCAAAAAGATATCCAATTTGAATATTTTATTTTTCTTCTCCCCCTTAATTTTATATTATGCTCCCCCTTAAATAGATATCCTATTAGGAACCTAGATTTTTGTCCAATTTAGCCACAATTTATTTCTCAATCATTTGCAAAGGATGTTAAGCCTTGAAATGATATGAGATCATGTTAGGTTCATGGCATATGTATATTGATTTCTCACCCATTTTACAAGGGATGTTAAGCCCTGAGAATGATATGAGATTCCCTTAAGCTCATAATACATGTTGATTTCTCATCCATTTTGAAATGAGAGTCCTTTTAATCTTAGAATATATAAAGATGTCTCTAACCAAATACAAGGGATGTTAAGCCCTGATTTGTCTAGAGACTTCCTTTAAGAGCAAAATATATTATTTTGATGAAATTCTTTTTCATACAAATTACTTTTACGAATACGAAGGTCATAGCAAACTCCAAATTATGTTTACAATATTTTTGTAAACTCCTTAATCAAATAAACAAATTTGTTTTTATAAGCTCCCCCTTAATCTTACAAATTAAGTAATTTAAGGCTTTTAAGGTCACACATGATTTTAAATTTTGATTTTGACCTTCATCAAAAGTATACTAAGATCAAGTACAATAGAATAATATCCAAATAAGCACTTTTTGTCAAAGCTTATTTTAGGTCGCCCTTGACTGCGACCATGGTGCCCCTTGGTCAATTTTAATTTTAACCAAGAGGCAAATTCTGCAGATTTCCAAGATAAACATTCATATGTGAAGTATAATTTCTGCAGATAGCTATAAATATCAATTTGAAGCATATTAAGATATACCCATCATAGTGAAGTCTTTGACCTAGATTTTTCTAGAATACATGTTTTACATTCATTGTAAATGATGTTTCATATGCTTATGGGTACAGAAATATCAAATCCCATTTCTTCTTATACCTTTATCATAAGATTCTTTTAGAAACATATATTTTGAAAGAAAGATTAATGTCTTTAAAGTCAAGATATCTTTTGATTTCTTAGAACAAGTAAATAGGTAAAAACATTAATAATTTGTTCTAAGAGACACCGTTTGTCTTAGTCATAGCAATATCTTCATCTTAAGCTGTGTCCACAATAATTATCTATTATGTCAAGATGCTTTTATGCTGATGACATTTGCAATTATCCGAATCATAATGTTCATTCATGATTTGTATATATGAATCAAAGCTTATTTTAAACCAATGAAACATAATGATCATGATGAAACATGTTAAGTGATACTCAATATGAAAACATTTTCTTAACAATGAAAGCATGATTAATGTCTCAAGTCCTTTTAAAGATATCAATTTGAGAAATTTTGTAACATTGTGTTCTTTGCAAGCATTTTTAATAGTCATATCACTAATGAATTATTTTGCTTGCTTATCATCAAGAATCATGCATGCAATTATCATTATATATTTGTGTTAACACAAAATCATGCTTAATGATGAAATAGTGAAAGCATGTCCAATAGAATGATAATTTCATGAAATACAGTGATTGTAATCATTTAAAACTAAATGTCATAACACATGATTTCTATCTAGATAGATGCTTTAAAGAATATCATGTAAACATTATAAAATAGGGATTTCTAAACTTGATTTTCAATTTAGAGAATGATGTCATTTATATTGAAAAAGATCTTCAGTCATTAACAACAAATAGATAGCCACTGATCAATCAATTATTCAGCAATTTTACTGCAGATTGAAATCAGTGACCAGGTCGGTCGACGATTTGTCGACCGATTGACTGATCGGTCGATGATTTCTCGACCGACAAGGTTTCTGTTTTACCTACAGAACTATTTATTGATTTTAAGTAAATGTAGACTATGTCTAACTCAATATGCAGTTTAAGAATCAGTTTTAGTTGAGATAAAATATATGAATATCAAAGTAACATTTAGATCAAATCTCAACTAATCATATTCAAAATTTTAAGTTTTGAGGACCTTAATTGAGATAAATTTTCAAGTTAGAGATTTAGTTACTTGAATCATTTTGTTATCCCTTTATGTTAACTTGAGATAGACATAAGGATGTGCAATTAAAAATCTTCGGTCATATCTCGACTTAGTCTAATCAATTCAATTTGGGATTTTCGGAACCCATGCTAACTCAACATTCCTTTTCTTGTATGGGCATGAAAAAGAGTAATGTCCAAGACGTGAGCAATAATGGCAACATATAGAATCAACCTCAAGTCTTTTTCTATCGTTTTGTTCTAGTTTGTTCTTTGGTACAAATGTGGCTTGATGTGCTCGTGTCTTTCTCCAACTAGGTTGTTGATAAGATTTCTCTTTGGGCTTATAACCTAGTCCTCTTCTTCCAATTTGATGATGGGAATTATCCAATATTCTATCAAGGATTCCATTGTTGCTTAACCTACTGACTTTTTGTTGCAACTTAACGATCTCATCCATTCTTTTCTTAATGTCTAGTTTTGCTTGATCTAGATTGGATGATAAAGAATTCCTTTCTTTCACTATATTGTCATAATCTACATGGGTGCACAATATAGGTTGTTTTTGAAAGTCATTTAACTTTGCAAGTAATTCAACCTTTTCTTGATATAGAAGATCATAATTTGTTTCTAGAGTAAAAATCTTCACTTCACTACTACTTAGAGATGATTTCAAAGTACGGTTTTCAGAAACAATGTCATCTTTTTCAAAACCAAGAGTATTCAATTTAGCATATAAATCATCATTTTCGGATGTAAGAGCAAGAAGTCTAGCATTTAACTCATCGTTTGTTTTATTAGACTTCTTTAATTTCTTCTTGTACTCAATATACTTATTGTGTGTTTCTTCAAGACTAGAAATTAGCTCTTATTTTGATAAATCAAGAAGGCTTACCTCTTCTTCTTCCTCCTCATTGGTTGTTGCAATGAAACAATTCTTATGGACCTCTTTCTTCTTTTCTTTCCATGGACAGCCGATTGTTTGATGGTTCGTTCCTAAACACCAATTGCAGCTTGTTGAAAGTTGGTCCAAGTTGCTCCTTTGCCTGCGGTTGTAGTCACCTCCACCCTTCATTCTTCAAGACCTGGTTAGGGTTCCTTGAAGCCCACTCTGATACCAATTGAAAAACTACTAGAGGGGGGGTCAATAGAGTTTTATAGATAATTTAACAATTATTGAACTCAAACAACCACAATGAAAATATTGGACAAGGAGACACAGGGTTTAGAGTGGTTCCAACTATAGCAAATACTATAGCCGTCAGTCCACTACCCGGTTGCTTACCCAACCGGGATTTGAAAAGAAATTTATTTTATTACCTCGCAAGGACTTTACATAAAATGCAATTTCTTTTCCCAAACCCTTCAAGCAGCCTTCACTTAGAAGTAATCGCCCAACCTTGAAGCAGCCTTCCCTTGAAGTAGATGCACCAACTCCCGTTGCACCAGCCTTCTGAAGTAGCTTCCCGTGCGATAGCCTTCTTGAAGTAGCTTGAAGTTCCCTTCTCCACCTGAGAAGTCAACCCTCTCCAATCCGCAGCCTCCAACCCTAGGAGTAGCAAGGAGAGTACAAAAGATAACAAGGAACAAGAAGGAAAACAGAAATTACAACTTATCCTTTTAAGCACAACACTTGATTTGCCTATATCAAGCGTATAAATCTCCTAACCAATGTGTATGACAATGTGATTGTAGTGGATAGGAGATATTGGCCTATAGGGCACGAAATGGGAGCAATAGGAATGAATGGCAAGTGTAGGAATTGCTCTATTGCTCTAAAACAGATTGCAAGTGTGTATTTCAGCTCAAGTATAGCACAAGTATAGCTTGGGTGTATACTTGGTGTCCTAAGGCATGTCCTATTTATAGGAATGGCCTATGTATGCTTAAGGACGTTCTAGACAACTTCTAGGGGGTTCTAAGTGCTTAACTAGCCGTTAGGTATAAGTTAGGTGCATTAGTAACGGCTAGTTGCTTTATTCTGCAGTTGCTGTCAGAGACCATCTCGGTCGACAAATTGTCGACTGAGATACCTACTCGGTCGAAGTTTTGTCGACCGACAGGCTCTCTGGATCAACGTTCATTTGCAACTGCTAACTACCTTGTCAGCTGTGTCTAACGGCTACTTGAGTCAATCTCGGTCGAGAAGTTTGTCGAACGAGAGTGTCTCGGTCGATGGAGTTTGTCGACCGAGATTGACTCTGTTTCAACCTTTCAATTAAGGCACTAAGTATATGTGTGAGTGTGCATATTGTGATCCTATTGGAAGGAGATGACCTAACTAAGTGTGGTGTTTAGCTAGGGAGACTTAACGCTTGATTTACATGAAGTCTAAGTACTTGTACATTATATATTTGTACAAGTTTACAAATGATTATATTGCATGACATTTACAAACATTCAAGCGTATGGATTCCCTAGAACTTTGTCATCACCTTATTCCTGCACACTTAAGTAGCTCGTTAGATTAATAAGAATGAAATGTTTGTCATCATCGAAACAAAGGGATTTATCATAATATCCAATTTATCCAACAATCTCCCCCTTTTTGAAGATGACAAACATTTCCTAAATATGAAATAAAAATATAAAGCATGTGAGTTTCATACCTGAAGATTACCTTTTGAGTGCTGGCCACCAAGATGAAACTCATTTATATTTTAGATTTTATATTCTTTCTCCCCCTTTGTCATTTCAAAAAGATATCCAATTTGAATATTTTATTTTTCTTCTCCCCCTTAATTTTATATTATGCTCCCCCTTAAATAGATATCCTATTAGGAACCTGGATTTTTGTCCAATTTAGCCACAATTTATTTCTCAATCATTTGCAAAGGATGTTAAGCCTTGAAATGATATGAGATCATGTTAGGTTCATGGCATATGTATATTGATTTCTCACCCATTTTACAAGGGATGTTAAGCCCTGAGAATGATATGAGATTCCCTTAAGCTCATAATACATGTTGATTTCTCATCCATTTTGAAATGAGAGTCCTTTTAATCTTAGAATATATAAAGATGTCTCTAACCAAATACAAGGGATGTTAAGCCCTGATTTGTCTAGAGACTTCCTTTAAGAGCAAAATATATTATTTTGATGAAATTCTTTTTCATACAAATTACTTTTATGAATACGAAGGTCATAGCAAACTCCAAATTATGTTTACAATATTTTTGTAAACTCCTTAATCAAATAAACAAATTTGTTTTTATAAGCTCCCCCTTAATCTTACAAATTAAGTAATTTAAGGCTTTTAAGGTCACACATGATTTTAAATTTTGATTTTGACCTTCATCAAAAGTATACTAAGATCAAGTACAATAGAATAATATCCAAATAAGCATTTTATCAAAGCTTGTTTTAGGTCGCCCTTGACTACGACCATGGTGCCCCTTGGTCAATTTTAATTTTAACCAAGAGGCAAATTCTGCAGATTTCCAAGATAAACATTCATATGTGAAGTATAATTTCTGCAGATAGCTATAAATATCAATTTGAAGCATATTAAGATATACCCATCATAGTGAAGTCTTTGACCTAGATTTTTCTAGAATACATGTTTTACATTCATTGTAAATTATGTTTCATATGCTTATGGGTACAGAAATATCAAATCCCATTTCTTCTTATACCTTTATCATAAGATTCTTTTAGAAACATATATTTTGAAAGAAAGATTAATGTCTTTAAAGTCAAGATATCTTTTGATTTCTTAGAACAAGTAAATAGATAAAAACATTAATAATTTGTTCTAAGAGACACCGTTTGTCTTAGTCATAGCAATATCTTCATCTTAAGCTGTGTCCACAATAATTATCTATTATGTCAAGATGCTTTTATGCTGATGACATTTGCAATTATCCGAATCATAATGTTCATTCATGATTTGTATATATGAATCAAAGCTTATTTTAAACCAATGAAACATAATGATCATGATGAAACATGTTAAGTGATACTCAATATGAAAACATTTTCTTAACAATGAAAGCATGATTAATGTCTCAAGTCCTTTTAAAGATATCAATTTGAGAAATTTTGTAACATTGTGTTCTTTGCAAGCATTTTTAATAGTCATATCACTAATGAATTATTTTGCTTGCTTATCATCAAGAATCATGCATGCAATTATCATTATATATTTGTGTTAACACAAAATCATGCTTAATGATGAAATAGTGAAAGCATGTCCAATAGAATGATAATTTCATGAAATACAGTGATTGTAATCATTTAAAACTAAATGTCATAACACATGATTTCTATCTAGATAGATGCTTTAAAGAATATCATGTAAACATTATAAAATAGGGATTTCTCAACTTGATTTTCAATTTAGAGAATGATGTCATTTATATTCAAAAAGATCTTCAGTCATTAACAACAAATAGATAGCCACTGATCAATCAATTATTCAGCAATTTTACTGCAGATTGAAATCAGTGACCAGGTCGGTTGACGATTTCTCGACCGACTGACTGATCGGTCGATGATTTCTCGACCGACAAGGTTTCTGTTTTACCTACAAAACTATTTATTGATTTTAAGTAAATGTAGACTATGTCTAACTCAAATATGCAGTTTAAGAATCAGTTTTAGTTGAGATAAAATATATGAATATCAAAGTAACATTTAGATCAAATCTCAACTAATCATATTCAAAATTTTAAGTTTTGAGGACCTTAATTGAGATAAATTTTCAAGTTAGAGATTTAGTTACTTGAATCATTTTGTTATCCCTTTATGTTAAGTTGAGATAGACATAAGGATGTGCAATTAAAAATCTTCAGTCATATCTCAACTTAGTCTAATCAATTCAATTTGGGATTTTCGGAACCCATACTAACTCAACATTCCTTTTCTTGTATGGGCATGAAAAAGAGTAATGTCCAAGACGTGAGCAATAATGGCAACATATAGAATCAACCTCAAGTCTTTTTCTATCGTTTTGTTCTAGGTTGTTCTTTGGTACAAATGTGGCTTGATGTGCTCGTGTCTTTCTCCAACTAGGTTGTTAATATGATTTCTCTTTGGGCTTATAACCTAGTCCTCTTCTTCCAATTTGATGATGGGAATTATCCAATATTCTATCAAGGATTCCATTGTTGCTTAACCTACTGACTTTTTGTTGCAACTTAACGATCTCATCCATTCTTTTCTTAATGTCTAGTTTTGCTTGATCTAGATTGGATGATAAAGAATTCCTTTCTTTCACTATATTGTCATAATCTACATGGGTGCACAATATAGGTTGTTTTTGAAAGTCATTTAACTTTGCAAGTAATTCAACCTTTTCTTGATATAGAAGATCATAATTTGTTTCTAGAGTAAAAATATGCACTTCACTACTACTTAGAGATGATTTCAAAGTACGGTTTTCAGAAACAATGTCATCTTTTTCAAAACCAAGAGTATTCAATTTAGCATATAAATCATCATTTTCGGATGTAAGAGCAAGAAGTCTAGCATTTAACTCATCGTTTGTTTTATTAGACTTCTTTAATTTCTTCTTGCACTCAATATACTTATTGTGTGTTTCTTCAAGACTAGAAATTAGCTCTTCTTTTGATAAATCAAGAAGGCTTACCTCTTCTTCTTCCTCCTCATTGGTTGTTGCAATGAAACAATTCTTATGGACCTCTTTCTTCTTTTCTTTCCATGGACAGCCGATTGTTGTATGGTTCGTTCCTAAACACCAATTGCAGCTTGTTGAAAGTTGGTCCAAGTTGCTCCTTTTCCTGTAGTTGTAGTCACCTCCACCCTTCATTCTTCAAGACCTGGTTAGGGTTCCTTGAAGCCCGCTCTGATACCAATTGAAAAACTACTAGAGGGGGGGTGAATAGAGTTTTATAGATAATTTAACAATTATTGAACTCAAACAACCACAATGAAAATATTGGACAAGGAGACACAGGGTTTAGAGTGGTTCCAACTATAGCAAATACTATAGCCGTCAGTCCACTACCCGGTTGCTTACCCAACCGGGATTTGAAAAGAAATTTATTTTATTACCTCGCAAGGACTTTACATAAATTACAAGTTCTTTTCCCAAACCCTTCAAGCAGCCTTCACTTAGAAGTAATCGTCCAACTTTGAAGCAGCCTTCCCTTGAAGTAGATGCACCAACTCCCGTTGCACCAGCCTTCTGAAGTAGCTTCCCGTGCGATAGCCTTCTTGAAGTAGCTTGAAGTCCCCTTCTCCACCTGAGAAGTCAACCCTCTCCAATCCGCATCCTCCAACCCTAGGAGTAGCAAGGAGAGTACAAAAGATAACAAGGAACAAGAAGGAAAACAGAAATTACAACTTATCCTTTTAAGCACAAGACTTGATTTGCCTATATCAAGCGTATAAATCTCCTAACCAATGTGTATGACAATGTGATTGTAGTGGATAGGAGATACTGGCCTATAGGGCACGAAATGGGAGCAATAGGAATGAATGGCAAGTGTAGGAATTGCTCTATTGCTCTAAAACAGATTGCAAGTGTGTATTTAAGCTCAAGTATAGCACAAGTATAGCTTGGGTGTATACTTGGTGTCCTAAGGCATGTCCTATTTATAGGAATGGCCTATGTATGCTTAAGGACGTTCTAGACAACTTCTAGGGGGTTCTAAGTGCTTAACTAGCCGTTAGGTATAAGTTAGGTGCATTAGTAACGGCTAGTTGCTTTATTCTGCAGTTGCTGTCAGAGACCATCTTGGTCGACAAATTGTCGACTGAGATACCTACTCGGTCGAAGTTTTGTCGACCGACAGGCTCTCTGGATCAACGTTCATTTGCAACTGCTAACTACCTTGTCAGCTGTGTCTAACGGCTACTTGAGTCAATCTCGGTCGAGAAGTTTGTCGACCGAGAGTGTCTCGGTCGATGGAGTCTGTCGACCGAGATTGACTCTGTTTCAACCTTTCAATTAAGGCACTAAGTATATGTGTGAGTGTGCATATTGTGATCCTATTGGAAGGAGATGACCTAACTAAGTGTGGTGTTTAGCTAGGGAGACTTAACGCTTGATTTACATGAAGTCTAAGTACTTGTACATTATATATTTGTACAAGTTTACAAATGATTATATTGCATGACATTTACAAACATTCAAGCGTATGGATTCCCTAGAACTTTGTCATCACCTTGTTCCTGCACACTTAAGTAGCTCGTTAGATTAATAAGAATGAAATGTTTGTCATAATCGAAACAAAGGGATTTATCATAATATCCAATTTATCCAACAGTTACCAAGGAAAGTTCCAATCCTGCCGAAGTTCCTATAGTCAGGGAATTCGAAGATGTGTTTCCTGAAGAACTTCCTGGTATACCACCACCTCGGGAGATTGATTTTGAAATTAATCTGATCCTAGACACGAAACCCATAGCTCAGACTCTGTATAGAATGGTGCCTGCCGAGATGGCAGAACTCAAGAAACAACTTCAAGAGTTACTTGAGAGAGGTTTTATCCGACCGAGTACTTCACCTTGGGGTGCTCCGGTCTTGTTTGTTAAAAATAAAGATGGGTCAATGCGGTTGTGCATTGACTATAGACAACTCAATAAAGTAACAATAAAGAATAAGTATCCTCTGCCGAGGATTGATGATCTCTTTGACCAGTTGCGTGGTGCAACAGTCTTTTCAAAGATAGACTTGAGGTCTGGATATCATCAACTCCGTATTAAGGATAGTGACATATCCAAGTCTGCCTTTAGGACAAGATATGGTCACTATGAGTTCACGGTTATGTCGTTTGGACTAACCAATGCACCAGCTGCATTTATGGAACTCATGAATAGAGTTTTTCGACCTTTCCTTGATCAGTGTGTTGTCATCTTCATAGATGACATTCTGATTTATAGTAAGGATGCTCAGCAGCATGAGCAGCATCTTCACCAAGCTTTGACCTTGCTAAGAGAACATAAGTTGTACGCTAAGTTTAGCAAGTGTGAGTTCTGGCTGCCGGAGGTATCTTTTCTTGGACATGTGATATCCGCCTCGGGAATTCGTGTTGATCCTACAAAGGTAGAATCTGTTTTACAATGGGAACAACTGAAGACACTGACGGAGATTCGAAGTTTCTTGGGGTTAGCTGGCTATTATCGAAGGTTCATTAAGAACTTTAGTTCTATAGCTTTACCTTTGACCAAGTTAACCCGGAAAGATGTTCCTTTTTCTTGGAGTGATAAGTGTCAACAGTCTTTTCAGTTGCTGAAAGAGAGGTTGACAAGTGCACCTGTGCTAGTGCTACCTGAACAAGGAAAAGGATATGTAGTTTTCTGTGATGCTTCCAAGAATGGACTAGGATGTGTGTTGATGCAGGATAAACAAGTGATTTCTTTTGCTTCCCGACAGCTTAAGAAACATGAGGAGAATTATCCAACACACGATCTGGAGTTAGCTGCTGTGGTTCATGCTTTGAAGATCTGGAGGCATTATCTCTACGGAGAGACATTCCAGATTTTCACAGACCACAAAAATCTTAAGTATATCTTCTCTCAGCATGAGCTCAACATGAGGCAACGTCGCTGGATGGAGTTAATCAAGGACTACGACTGTACAATTGATTACCATCCAGGCAAGGCCAATGTTGTTGCAGATGCCTTGAGTAGGAAATCAGCAACATCAACCTTGAATAGAGCACAACTAAACTCTTTAGTATGCTCTAGGAGAGATATGCTTATCTCTTTAAGGCAAGACAATGTACAGTTGAAAGTGTCATTGTTAGCCGGACTGTTGGCTGAGATGCATATTAAACCTACCCTAAGAGAGCAGATTAAAGAAGCACAGCTAGGTGATGCTGCAATTCAACATATAAGATCTGAGTATGGAAATGAGAAGCAAGATGGTTTTCATGACTCAGAAGATCAAGTAGCTTGTTATAATGGAAGGATGATAGTGCCAGATGTGGACAACTTGAGAAAGTTAGTTCTGGAAGAAGCCCATTCTTCCATGTATTTTATGCATCCAGGGAGCACCAAGATGTATCAGAATTTGAAAGATCTGTATTGGTGGTCGGGGATGAAAAAGGACGTTGCAGAGTTTGTTCTGAGGTGTCCTGTGTGTCAGCAAGTTAAAGTTGAACACCAGAAGCCTGCAGGAACAATGCAACCTTTACCCATACCGCAGTGGAAGTGGGACCATGTGACCATGGACTTTGTTGTTGGCCTACCCAGAACAAGTAAAGGACATGATTCCATTTGGGTAATTGTTGATAGGTTGACTAAGACAGCACATTTCTTACCTGTCAAAACAACCTATTCTACTGAAAGGTTATCAGAGTTGTATATTAAAGAGATAGTGCATTTGCACGGAGTTCCTGTCACTATAGTTTCTAACAGAGGTCCTCAGTTTACAAGTAATTTTTGGGAACAGTTACACCAAGCCTTAGGCACCAAGTTAAGGTTTAGTACGGCCTTTCATCCACAGACTGATGGACAGTCAGAAAGGACCATACAAACCTTAGAAGACCTGTTGCGAGCATGTGTTCTCCAGTTCACCGGAAGTTGGGATCTACACCTAAGCTTGATAGAGTTTGCCTATAACAATAGCTATCAGCATAGTATTGATATGGCACCTTATGAAGCCTTATATGGTAGACGTTGTAGATCACCCTTGTGTTGGTTTGAGACTGGTGACCACCAGTTGTTAGGTCCTGACCTGGTGCAGCAGACCACAGAAAAGATTAGAGTAATACAACATAAGATTAAGACTGCTCAGGATAGGCAAAAATCTTATGCTGACAAACTTCGTAGACCCTTAGAGTTCCAGGTTGGAGACAGAGTGTATCTCAAGGTCTCACCTTGGAAAGGGGTCCTTCATTTTGGAAGGAAAGGGAAGTTAGCTCCTAGATATATGGGACCTTATCCAATCATCGAACGGATTGGAAAGGTAGCATATAGACTAGAGCTACCACCTGAGTTACAGCGGTTACATCCTGTGTTTCACATTTCTATGTTGAAGAAATTTCACCCAGACACCGAGTCAGTTCTACAACCTATGGAGGTAGAATTGAATGATGACATATCCTATGAGGAGGGACCAGTGTCAATCCTTGATAAACGAATTAAAAAGTTAAAGAAGAAAGATATAAGTCTTGTGAAAGTCCTCTGGAACCATCGTGGTGTTGAAGAAGCCACTTGGGAGTTAGAGGATGAGATGAGAAGGAAGTATCCTGCTCTTTTCTCTTAATATGTTTTATCGATTTCGGGGACGAAATCCTTGTAAGGGGTGGATAATTTGTAACATCCCTGACCTGGGTTATGAGTTAACCCTAGGTGTTTTGCCTAAATATGTAATTAAATCTTTGTGATTAACTCTGAGCATGTAATTAAGTTTCTCAGAAACATATATTTCAGTATTTGCTCCTTTTTATTTAAAGTTGTAGCATTATTTTGTTATACAGGGACCTATGTGCAATTTACCCAGTTGAAAGGGGTAACTTGCAATTTGCACATGTTGAGATGTTCCTTTGATGTTGAGACATCATGAGAATCTTTTTGGTAAAGTTTGAGGGATTTCCCAAGCTAGGGCATCAAGGTGCAGCTGTGGAAGCAATCCCGGTGCTTGAAACCCTAATTTGGGGTAAAATGCAATTTACCCAAATTAAGGGATGCAAATTGTGAAATATGTCATCTGATGTATCTTTTTAGACTCTTGCCATCATTTAGAAAAGAAATGATGAGGAAGTCACCTCAATTGAATTATCAGGTTATGAAATATACCGTATGATTGAATAATCAGGGTATATGTGCAATAACTTTTTATGTATGTACCTTATTATTATTAGATTGCTCTCCTTTGCCTTCTTTTTCTAAGACCTAAAGAAAAGGTTGTCCTTAAAATGAAGAGGAAGGGACGATCAAGTAAAGAAGGAGGGACCTAGTTGGAATTATGAACAACTTATGAACTAATGTTGAAAATCCTACCCCTAGTATATATACCCTCAACTTCTCTAAGCAAGGGAACTTGCCGTTCGTTCCCTTCACTGTTCCATTTCACCAAAGACGACCAAAGACTTCCTTGGAGCTAAGGAGGACGACCAAGGGAAACAAGTTAGGTTTGGGACCCTTCTTCTTGCCTAATTCCATGGTTAGAACTCGAATTCAAGGTCAATTTGGTGGCTAACGCTTGAAACCCTACCTTTCCAGCCGTCTCTTTTCATCCTTCCTTGGAGTTTTAACCTTGGCCAACCTATGGGAACTCAAGGACACCATTAGAGCTTGGATCTTGAAAGCTTGGAGCTCAAGAAGCAAGCTTTAGGTGGGTTTTATAACTCTAAACCCATGCTTTACTATGTACATCTCTTATATGCGGATAGAGGGTAGCTCTTCATGTTTCTTTACTTTCCCTGCTATTATGCAAACAAATCAATGGGATATTTGTACTGTTCTTGATCTAGGAGATGAAGGCATGATTTCCAAGAAAAACCCACCGCTTTTCACTTCCTTAAACGGTCTCACCAGTTTGCTCTCTCGGTCTCAAGACCGCGAGGTGAGCAAATGGTCTCGAGACCGCGACAGGGAAAACGGTCTTCAAGACCATTTGGCCCCGTTGACCGAGCATAAACCGTATAAGAAATCTGTTCCTAATTATATAGGCTAGTTACCCTCAACATTTGGGAGGCTAACTCCAAAGGAATCGGTAGATATGACCTTTTTAAGTGATAACTTTAAATGAATTTATTCCTTATTTTCAAACGGTCTGAAATTGCCTTTTTGGGAAAACGGTCTCAAGACCGTGTAAGGTCGTTGACCAATCTTTGACCATATGAAATTACTGTTAAAAATAATGTTAAGTAACAACTCACAAAGTTTGATGGTCTAATTCCAAACAGGTTAAGAGTTGAAGGGTGATTACTAGGGCTAACCCTATGAGAAATCAGTATTGAAATTATGGTGACCTAATTAGGGTTTTTAGGGTTGATTGACCTAAGCGGTCTCAAGACCGTTTGGGGGTCATCCAAATGGTCTCAAGACCGCGAGGGCAATCAAACATGACCGTTTGGAGGTCTGGGGTCAAGAATAGTTGACCAATTGAAGGTACAATTACACCAAATTACATTGCAATTAAATATTAATATAATCATCAACTCAAATTGTTCAACTTTGATGAATTTCCACTAGAATCCAAAAATTGGATGGACAAACGGTCTCAAGACCGTTTTCAACTCATCCAAATGGTCTCAAGACCGAGAGGACAATTACCCAAGACCATTTGAAGGTCTAGGTTTAAGTAATTTGACCAATTGAGGACCTAATTGCAAATAAGTTATCAATTTAATTAAAATTCTATTTTATGGTTCAATCATGGTTCAACCCCTATCAAATCACCTTAGATTTTGATGAAATCTTGGGAAAACGGTCTCAAAACCATGTGGGGTCCACCCACATGACCTCAAGACCGTTTGGGCCAAGTTTGGGCCCAATTGGAGCTCAATTGAAGGGTTCAACCTTGCGTTGATGTACATTGTTGAGTATTGATGGGTGAACATTGATAGACCCTAATTGATCGATTTCAAATCTAATTGGTCAACAATTGAGGGTCAATTGAATGACCAATTGGTTAAGCATAACCTTAAATAACCCAATTCATAAGTGGTCATCATAGCTTTGACCTTTTGAGGGCTTCAACTTTGGTTGACATTAGGTGGTAACCTTTGATTTTGTTGTTGAAGGACCAAGCGGCTAAGACCATGACAGCCTGGCGGTCTCAAGACCGTGAGAGGGCTCGCGGTCTCAAGACCATGAGGGGGCTCACGGTCTCAAGACCGAGAGGAGGCTCGCGGTCCTGAGGTCAAACTGGGGAAACGGTCTACATAGCTTCGTGGTCTTGAAATCACATGATGGCTCGCGGTCTTGAAGTAGGTTGAGGGGACTCGCGGTCTTGGAAGAGGTTGAGGGCTCACGGTCCTAAAGTCAAAATAGACTAAACGGTCAACACACCCTCGCGGTCTTGAAAAGTCAATTTTGGCTAAACGGTCAACACTTTCAAACGATCTCAACTCATTTGAAGAATGATGGTTGAAGGTCAATCAATGTGATTCAAAGTTGACTTCTTTCAATCAATTAATGATATAAATGGTTTAATGTTGCCCTAATAAAACCCTAATGTTAATCTAGGATATTAAGGGGTTAATTGACTAAGGTTTTGACCATGATGATGATCAATGGGGTGAATTACTAAAATACCCCTAAAGGGTAAATTGAGTAATACCTTGATCAGATCAAACCCTAATCACATGATGATGATGTTTTAGCTATGTTAGCCTATGATGACTCAATCCAACCTAATCTAGAGTGATGATGACATCACCTAACAATATGAGGAGAGAGAAAGTATTTCTAGAGAGAGAAAGTACTTCTAGAGAGAGAAAATACCCTTTTTAAGTGGAAACTCAATTAAAGCATCTCCAATGCACATGAGTAAACATAATTAGGGTATGATCCACCTGTGTGAGGTCATAGAAACCCTAATTATGATAAATAATGAACCTTTAACTAACCTGAGAACATCAATGATGATGTTACTCATACATGATGATGTTATAAGTTCAATTCACCTTAATGTGAATAGTAAACCCTAATTCAAGGGTGATGACATGTAATATGAATAGTAAACCCTAATTCAAGGGTAATGGCATGCATTTGAGTATTAAACACCAATTAATGAGAATTAGAGATTTAACTCTTATGACAAGAGTGGGAAGTATATTCCTTATTTCTTTATTACCTTTATCAGTTGTATTAACCATGCAAGTTCTGATCTGAAGGTAATCATATCCAGGTATGGATGTTGATGTTTATTTCATTAAAGGCATGTTGTTAGCCTTATGAATAAGTAAATTAATCTGATGCCTTGTCAGTGGCATCCTATGATGATAATGGGTTGTGAGAGCCATGAATACCATCAAGGTCATGCTTTAGAGATGACTTGTGATGAGGATAATGAGAAATGATGATTGACATGAGTTAGGCCTGTTACATTTAGTATTCTTTTTTTAATAGTTGTTATTCTATTGTTATTGTTTGAAGAACAATGTATGCTGTTAAAGAATACTGAATGTACCTAACTAATCAAGTATAATGTAGAGCCCTGATCATAGATCCATCATTGTCAGAAATTAAGTGATGGTGTAACAGGTTTTCCTCAGGGAACTCCTGGAGCACATACTTTTGAGTATGTGGGGTACATGGATGTGTAGAACCTTACATCCTAGTGTAGGAAAGTGATGTAGATGTGTAATCCATCCATCCTTCACTATATTTCCATACCGTATCAGTGGTAGGTAAACATGAAACCTCCTGATGACGAAGAAAGCACAGATATCTGTATCAGTGGTAGGTAAATATGAAACCTCCTGATGACGAAGAGAGTACAGAGCGCCACTGTGACTCTAGAATAGCGCAGGACCAGTTTACCCTGGTGAGCTATAGTAGTAGAGACATGAGATGTCCTACAAGTGATCCTCTTACTGACTGAAGAAGGTGAAGGTCATAAGAATCTGGCTCTTTTAATGACCTATGTATGGTACTGATGTGACTTCTCAGCGATCAGTTGGAGTATGAGTGGTATGCCTCATCTCCACAGGGCATAATGTTGTTGGTAAAACATAATCAACCATGTAGAATAACTTGTTAGAGATAACTCCAAGTTAGTTGATTGATGTTACATTGCAATTGTGCTTATATTCTTCATATCTCCTAATTGTAGAGATCTTGTTATACCTACAACTGTTATTGATTACTTTGAAGGTTTTATTGCTTAAGATATTCTTTGATGTTATATTAAAGCTTCTGGCGGAGAGTTATAACTCTCACTGGGACAATTATGTAAAATTGTCTCACCCCGTAGAATTCAACTTTTTAGGTGGACGTCAGAGACGAAGGAACCAGCCTACAGGTGTCCAGTCTCAGCAGCAGCAGCACCATGAGCAGTAGTAGAATCTCAGGTGGAGATTGTCCTTCCATGTGGTGTAGTTAGAGTCAGTCCTATGTGTCCTCTGTACTCTCAGGTCTTGGAGTCTTTTGTTTAGTGATCTTGAGATTTTGTATCTTGATGTATATAATTACTCAAGAAGTAATTATCCTGAGATGTAAACAGTTTATCTCTCTTTATGAAAGAAGTTTTTATGGATCCAAGTTCTTATCTCGAAAAGTTTTAATTTCCCGTGATTTTTGTCTTCCACTGATTACCGATTCGCTTCCACTAAGTTTTAATCGTGTTTATGTCATGGTTTGGAGATCAGAGCCCACACTAAATGATGATCTTGCCACCACCACCACTCCTACCACACTACCATCCATTTCTATCCTACCATCCACCACCTTCCCACCTTTCTCCTCGACAACCCCAACAACAATTCCTTTTCCCACATCCACATCTCCACCCACATCTTCCACCTCAACCTTTTTCCCTTCGGGTATCCCATTCTCCACTCCAACACCCGACTTCACCTCCTCTGCTCCCATCTCCACCCTATTCCCCTCCACATTTTCGGTCCCACCATTCTCACCGGAAATGTCACCATTTTTTTCATCTGCCACCACCCCGACACCACTGCTGACTCCATCTACAGTCACCATGCAGGTTGCAGGACCATCAATAGTGTCTCTTTCACAAGACACTTCCACCCTTCCACCTCGACCCCAGCCACCCCACCCTTCTGCATCTGGGGTCCCTTTTACAAACGTCGATGAGGAATTCAGACGTCAATTCGACGCTATCTGAAACCTCCTCACTGACCCTTCTAATATTTTACAATCCATTTTTTCTTGTGTGCAGGGTCTAACTGCACAGGTCGCCAAGATTGATGAGCAAAACTGTGCCCTGCCAGGCATCCTCTCAAGTATCCACCAATAGCAGAATGCAGCGGCCATGAAAGTCAAACGCATCGACGACCACCTGCAACAACTGTCATAGTTGGTGCTTGAAGTGAAAAGCCATGAAGGCGATCTGGTCAAGCAAGTCGATAGGATTTCTACACAAAATCAACCATTGCCAGAAACTCTGTGTGAGCTTAAGTAGCAACAAACTACTTTAAGTACGTGCTTGGATGACATCAGCACCACCCTCACACAACTCAATAACCGCCAAGAGTAGTCATCCAACAATGAAATCAACCAATTAAGAACTCAAGTGGCAGACCTCTCCACATGATTCCTCTCCGCCGAGGCTCGTTATTCAGATCTCAAAGAAACCCACGACGCACTTCTTGAAACACACGAGCATGTGCAAGTGGCTTTCGATGAACTACAAGCACTCCACAGACAGTGCAAGAAGCCTCCACCAAAGAAGACAACAGATAAGGCGGCATATGAAGAAGATGATGAAGAAGAAAATTAAGATGAGGACTCTGACTCCTCTGCTAACTCTAACAATAGCACCTCCTCAGACGATAAATCTGATGACCAAGACAATGTTGGGGAGGGCCCTAGCCGGGGAGCTGCACCAAAACACTAGAAAGATCACCACGAAGGTGATAAAGACCCCAAAACCCCTACTCACAATGACAACGTCAATATTTCATATGGGGATCAATTTCTTGACTATTCTGCAATAGGATCTCTGGGGTGAACTACCAAAGAAGCAGCTTTTGCTGAGTTCCAACAATGTTTATTCAGAACCAGCACGAGTCAACAACAAGCAACACCAGCTCAACTTTTCTCCGCACCAGAACAATCGGTGCCCTTACCCCCATAAAAAGAAGAATTAGAAAGAGTCAATTTAGATACAAATGAAGACCTCGAATCTGCTTCTGATTCAGATAAAAACAAAGATCTGCAACACTACATAAACGATTTGGAGCATACTTCTTCCCACCTTCCGCAAGAGCTTCCCCCTCCGCCACCTCTACCTCACAAGATGCACGATCTAGACATGGAGTCCATCTCTACGCTAGATGCTCAAGATATCTTCATCCTAAATACTATCGTAAACGATGCCAAAAAAGGGGGTAATGTTATCTACCATAATACAAAGACCCATCGCAAGTTGACATGTACAGACTTCCACACCATCCTTCGACCACATTCATCAGTGAAGATGGAAATCTTCCGTGTCCTCCTTGCCAATTCTATCAAAATCTACAGAAGCTCTAAATGGCTGCAACCAGTACTTAACGCTTCACCTGCTCTGGCAATGAGTCTTTTATATAAAGATTTACAACACAAATCTATCGAGCGGTTGTAGAGGGGGATTGCCAGAAAGGCACGCTATATTATCGTGCCCTTTCAAGTTTCTAGCCACTGGATGCTTATGATCATGGACACCGTGGCTCGAGACGCCAAGGTGTACAATTTTTGTGCCAGTGAACTAAAGGTCGGAATAATTAATTTTGTTGGTATTGAAGCCGGGGAGGCCAGATGCATCCCTTTACGGCTTCTGAAATTGATTTGGGCTGCATGCCCATCCCTCTGAAATGGTTGGAACCAACCCTGGTTCCAAATCATCAACCCACAAGTCCAAACACAAGAAGGATCTAGGGATTATGCTTTTTACACTATATGTCACATCTAAGCGCTCAATCAACAAATCTCTTTCACTGAGCTGGCCATAGAGGATTTTCATTCTCTACGAGGGCATTATGTCATGGAGCTAATATGTGACAGAAGGTTCTTTAAGGACCCAACTGTGGCACCTAACGACATTCCTCACTACCTTTACTCATCTATCCAACATCCTCAAAAACAGCCATTCTGGCAAACAATAAAGGAGTTGGAGAAACAACAGCCCGCCAAGGTCCCCGAGAAGAAACAATGGGACCCTTATTCTTTTCATTTGGAGGATGATAAAGGGGACACCGAGTTGCTAACCGGGGCTACCATCAACAGACCACCTTCACAAAATGTCCCCCTATCTTCCATTACACCGACGTTCCCTAATTTTGACTTCAGCACCTGCAATAGTCTTTCCAACAATGAACTTCAGTTCATCATATCAAGGCTTTACGCCGACAAAGATGATCTCATTTTTATAGCCGGAGATATTCTGGTTATGGCAGATGCGCTACGTGAAACTGTATAGATCAAAGGGTCTCTATCTGTGAGTTTGATGGCCGCCTATCAATATCTTCTTAGACAGAATCACCCTACGATCTATATGGCATCAACATATATGAAGAATGATCTCCTAAAGCTAAAGAACTTCGGAACAACTGAGGCACTCATTTCTCTCCTCCAACATACGACTCTGAAGTTTATCATGCTTCCTTTCCTTCATTCTGAGCACTGGATGCTACTGGCAACAAATATTCATGACAGAACAACAATCATATATAACAGTTCTGACAGTCAGTACAATCCAGATCAGCAACAGTATACTACAACACCAAGAACGCCCACGGAGGAGGTGGCGAAGGAGTGTGATGGCCAACTACATGACCTTCTCAGAAAGCACACATGGGCATATGGTAAAGAACACTTTCATCACCCTTCCTTCAGCCACAACTGTCCCCAACAGCTTCGTGAGTCACAAGACTGTGGTTTCCATGTTCTCTACTGGATGTACACAATCATGATCCTTGGTAGACTAGTAGAGGACATGACAGACGTGGATTACCATGCGTTATGTGGAAAGTTCACTACTAATCTTCTTCGCACACATGGAGATAATAAAGAACTAAAAGAAGCCTGATGCCCTTGTCCTCATACTTCTCAACCTATCACTTTGACACTCTGAGGATAGAGTGAGTGATAAGTTAGGGGGGGAGTACACTGCACAAGGGCGAGGTATCATTTTTAAATCCTTTCCTCTCTACCTTATTTTTCAATTTTGAAAAAAAAAATAGCTTTCTTTGCACATTTAGATTTTGTTTTAAGTAATTCCCCTGTTAAAATAAACCTTGCACATAAGAATAACATCCCTCTTGGAAAAAGTTATCCCCAACTAACTTTAGAATCCAGTTAGTCCTCAAGAGCAATAACAAGAATATCATATAGACATGTAATGGCGAATTAATAAATTATCTTCACACTATATTTTCATGATATTGCTTCAATTCTACATCTGACTCTCCATAGGTTAACATCAGGGCCGAAACAAGCCAAACACTCTCAAGGACGGGAGGGATATCAGGTGACATCCAAATCAAGAAGCCTCGCAAGTGGACTACTAAGTAGAAACTAAATAAGTACATGTCGAGAAACTCTACGAACATCTTTCTTCTCTTCAAATAAAAGAGGCTTGTCCGCCCAACCAAAACCCCTAAGAATCCCAAATCCTAAGCCTGTGAGTTTATGAATAAAAGCCAGAGTGTTGAATAAAAATATGAGAGTTGTGCCACGCATAAGGATCTATATGAAGAGTCAATAAAGGTCTCGCTCGGCCAGTACATTTAGATGCCCTCAAAAAGGCAGATGTTTCGTGCCTGGTAGTGAAACCCTAAGGTATCCAAATATATGAAAGGTTGATAAAGGACTCACCCAGTCGGTACATTCAGATACCCTCACAAAGGCAGATGTATCGTGCCCGATAGTGAGACCCTAAATGCATAGACAAACACTCCCCCACTTGAAGGGGGAGTTACACAATAAGCCTTTAGTTAACCCTCATACCCACTCTAGCTTTCGCACAGGATTTTCAAAGAAGTATAAAACTGATTAGAGTCGACGACATGCACAGAATAAAAAGTGGTCCCAATGCGGGCTACGAGATATGCAAGAAACCCGAGATCCAAGCAACTCTCGACACCTACAAGAGTTAAGGCTAGCAAAAGCTCTGATTCAACCTTAGGAGATCTCTATCTTAGATTTGAAGCAAGAGTATGGAAATCCTAACTAAATAAAATCGCCTTGCCATTACATGCCTCAGCAATATCTAACTTGAGGACAAGCTAGAATCTAAGTTGGGGGGTGATAACCTTCCATTTTGTGATGTTATCTTAGTAATTTTCCTCAGTTTTCCACACTCTTTCTCAGATAAATTAGATAGAATCCTTAACTTTCCTCATTTATTGCAAATATACCATTATATTAACTTTTCTCCTTTTTATTCTTATAGAAAAATACAAAAAATCACAAAAGTTCCAAACGGTCCCAAGACCGTTTGGAGACAACTCGGTCCCGAGACCGCATGGAGTCACATGGTCCCGAGACCGCATGGAGTCACACGGTCCCAAGACCGCATGGAGCCACACGGTCCCGAGACCACATGAAGTCACACGGTCCCGAAACCACATAAAACCAAACGGTCATGAGACCGTGCAAAGCCAAACGGTCCTGATACCGCATGGAGTTACACGATCTAAAGACCGCATAAAACCAAATGGTCCCGAGACTGTGCAAAGCCAAACGGTCCCGAGACCGCATGGAGTTACACAATCTTGAGACCGTGCAAAACCAAACAGTCCCAATACCGTGCAAAACCAAACGGTCCCAAGATCGCATAAAACCAACCGGTCCCGAGACCGCACGAAGTTACACGGTCCCAAGACTGGATAAAGGAAAACGGTTTCAAGACTGCAAGGACTCAAATGGTTTCTAAATTGAGAGAGTCCAAACGGTCTCAGAACCCAAATGGTTTCCAAGACCGTTTGGGCCTAAAATTGCCCAAATCGTTTGGACTTCACTTAAGGCCTATAAATAAGACCCAAAGGGTCCTCACAAGGTATCAAGTTTCAGACATCCAAAGGCTTCCTCTACTGCTCCAGAGCTGTTCCACCCTTCATCCACCACCCTGAGGTTGCCGGTCTGAGATCCACACTCCATCCAGAAGCTGCTTTCTCTCTCATCACCAAAGAAGGTGGGAAGAGGAGGATTCATCATCGATCAACCTGCGAAGTGTGAAGATCATCGCTATCTCTCTCCAAGGGGTTGACCTTCCTCCCTCCTTCATGGAGATGATGTTCTCTCTCTCTCTCTTCTCACCTCCTTCTTTGTCTTTGCCATGAGCGAGTAGTCTAACACAGTAGGGTGCAGGGAGTAGCCCGCTACCCATGTTTTCATTTCATACAATGTAATCCATAGTTTGCAATAGAGATATACTTTCTTTTAGGTTCAACATCAATCGTTTAATGAATGCTTGTTGCTTGATCACCAACTCGTGTTACCTTTTATCTTTTAGTATGAATTGTCTACATTTTTACTATTAGATTTGAATCTCGATTGAATGTTGGTTCCTGATGCATGTATCCACCATGCATCTGTTTTGGTATCTAGGAGTGTCTTTCAAGAAGTGGAGTAAACTCACTTCCATCGTTGTACTTTCATACTATGAAATGTAATCAGTTGACGTATGAAAGTACAACTTTGATAAGTTGAGGAATACACTTTGCGAAGGGAATGATGTAAAGTAAGTGACCATTCGTTCAGGGATGGCTGGCATTGCAACATTCCCACACTTCTCATAGTTAGTTCTGCGAAAGGAAACTAAATCTACAAAAATACTAACTGTTTAGACTCTTATTGCAGGTTATGTTTTTATGTTGCATGTTTTGATCCATGTGTAGTGGTGGTGAAATCCGATCACAACCTAGTGGTTTCTTATCATTGTTAGCAACCTTAAAATTACTTTCTTGTTTTGCTTTACTTGCACTTAGTTTAAAACAACCAAACCAACTTTTTGATCTAGATACCAACTGTTAAGAGGTTAAGTGAAATTCTAACATTTTCCATCTTGTTGCTCCCAACAAGATCGTTGTCCTATGGATTCGACCCTTAACTATACTATGATAAGACTTCCACGTATCCTAGCATATGTGGGTGGAGTTCTCAATCTAGTATAAGCATGGCTAAACCTAAAGACTTACTATCTTTAGGATTTTTAGTGGTGCATGCAATTCCACGCGAGTGGAAGCTCCATCAGCTGGCCAATAGAAACCCTAACCCTAATTGAATGGTAGGTCGATAGAATAGTTATGTTGCTCGTCCTATCCCTTAGCTCTTTTTCACGATACACACCTCTAGTTCATGATGTGTGATACCATCTCAGTGTTGGTTGCTCTCAAGTGAATGATAGGGTGAAGTGTTGTTGGCCGGTATGGTGACATAAGTGCTTTAGGGTTTGAAACCCTAGCCCATAGGCTATAGTGAGGGATATGATCTTGCTCGCTACTATGTGGGTGAGGGTTGGCATTAACCGCTACACTTATGGTGAGGGAAGTAGGAACCTTTGGTGAGGGTAATCCTAATAAATGGTTTAATCACCTTGAACCCGCATCTATGTTAATGCTAGGACATGATGGTAGGTTGTGAACCATGGTATACTGAGAATCTAAGATGTTGCTGAGATACATGGTTATGTTCACAAGAATAGGGAATAATGTATGTTCATGGTTTGATAACAATAATATGATTGATACAGCTTATGCTTCATATAATCATGGATGTTGTTCCAAACATGATAGCATGAAAATCATAAAGATCTATGTTTGGTGATTTAAGTTATCTCTCTTGATATGTATGCTAACCATGCAGGTATATTAAATGGATTCTTAGCCAGGTAAGATCTATGAAGTATATGTGCTTTGAATAACACTAAATGATAATAATCCTTGTTGATGAGATAACATGCATCACCAGTATGATGAGATAGGTCGGTAGACCTAATAAAGGCTGAGTGCCTAGTTGAGGTGTTATCCTCTGATGATGAGATAAGGGATTGCTATCCCAGGATGTTATGTAGGATGTTGATGCCTTGAGATGCAGTAGAAATATGTGAGGAGGGATTAAGATACCATGATAGTAACAATGATAATGCAACTCGATGTTGTATAACTTGGTTGCTTCAAAAACTCACTTAAAATATACTAATTAATTACAATGGAACATATCATGTAGTTTCCATGGCCATAGATACATCATCGTCAGAATTTGGTGATGGTGAAACATGTTTATCCTACGGGATTACCTGGAGCACATATTGTTGAATATGCAGGGTTCTCCTAGCCGAAAATAGGAGGATTAGAGTACAACTGTGGTTGTAGACTCTGTATGGTAAAGAGCATGGTGAACAGGCCAATGACTCAAAGAGTTAGAGCATGAATGCGTTCATGGCTTGAGAGCACGGTGATTAGGCCCATGGCTCAAAAGTATACTAGAACCTATGTCAAGGTGAGCTAAAGATATGAGTAGCTTGCAGAGCTGACCCTAAGGCTGAGGCCATATAAGCATGAGACTACAGTCCTGCTTTAGTTTTCATGCACTGACCACAAGGAGGTGAGGTCATAGAGTCCAACTATCCTATTGACCTTGTATGGCACCAGTTTTTGGGATTTGCAGCCAAAGGTTGGATTTGAGCAGGGACAACTCACTTCCTTAGGGCATAATAAAACATAATCCGGCTGAATAATATATATTGCTTAAAGAAAAACACGAAACATTGATTGAGGCCTTGCTTATATAGCTGATCTAGTTATGCCTGGCAGTTATGTGTATGATCCTTATATTTTGTGAGAAGTCCTTATAAAGCTTATCTTGTCAATCATGTTCCATAAAGAAATACTTGGTTATATTCCTCCTGGATATCTTGGTAAGATTGATGGTAATAATTGTCTTGCTCAGTATGTTTCTCTTATTATATGTCTTTACCAGCTATCTACTTTATCTACTTTAGACCTTCTAAGGTTTTATAGTTTCAGTGGGGAGTTATGTTTCTCACTGGGACTATGTGTCTCATCCTGCTGGTTTACAACCATTTTAGGTGATCGCGCTGGACGTGGTGGTGGTCACGAGGTTGTGGTCAAGCAGCAAGAGGAAGAGAAGGAGAAGGCAAGAGATGGATATGTTGTTGTATTGGTGGTTTTGTAGTAGCGTCCTAGAGTCATCCATGTACCCTTAGGTCATCGGAGGTGTTTGACGATGTTTCACGATGACTTGCTATTGTAATTTTGTATATCCAGCTACTGGCCTTACATGGTTCATTATGTATGTATAAAAAGGTGATGGACTCTAGTGCTGACAAGTACAATTGGTTCCGATAAGTTGTGGACATATATCAAGGCTTGTAAATGTTTATATAACATGTTTCCTTGCAGGATCTGGATGTAATAGTTCTCTTCCACCTGCTTTCCGCAAATGGTTTTAATTAACCCGTGTTTTTTGTAATATGTGGTTTATGGTGTTTCCGCACATTTTTGCGTGGCATTTTGTTGTTTGTGTGATAATGGGGTGTCACAGTTAGTTTGGTATCAGAGCTCTAGGTTCACTGAGTCTACAGGGATCTAGGACTAGGTTGTGTCTATTCTTGTGAGTTTTCTAGATTTTCTTACAATCACCTACTTCCCTTAGTGGAAGATAAAGCTTAAAGATGTCTAGAAACCATGAAGAACATGCTGCCGAGAGCAGCGATGCTGCATCAGTTGATGGAGCAAGAGTGCAGGCACATGAAAATTGGGTGCCAAAGGTCCCCCAACTTGACCCAGCCATTCTTGAAAGCCCTACCTATCAGCACCTTATGGGGTAGTTGATGGCTACGATGAATCACATGGTGGAAAGAGTGCCAGTGCCTCCATAAAGAGCACAGGCTCCCCATGGTGAATCATCAGGCATTGGGAAGACCTTTGAGCGGCGTCACTGAGTCGAAGCTTTGGATTATGCTAGAACGGTTGATCTGGCGGATGTAGATCTGTGGCTGACAGGTCTCGAGAAGGCCTTCTGGAACCTTAACATTCCCAAACAAAACAAAGTCAAGCACGTTGTCTACCGTCTGAAAGATAGTGATGGCCACTGGTGGGCCATCGAGGAGGAGAAGCGACCCGGTGAGGTGATCAGTTGGGAGGTTTTTGGCGAGAGTTCGTTAGCAGATACTTCCCGAAGACATATCTAGACGATAAGATCAACTAGTTTGAGCATTTGCGCCAAGGATCGATGAGCATCACTGAGTATGAAGCTAAGTTCATGGACCTAATGAGGTTCTGTCCTCACATGGCGCCAACAGATGATGAGCGGATCAGATGGTTTGAGAAGGATTTGAGCACTGAGATGTCAACACCTGCTGCTGCTTTGTAAAATCGGGAGCGGTTTGCCACGTTCATGGAGTTCATCCACAGGATTGAATGATCTGTCATGGAGGAAAGGGAGTCCATGACTAGGAAAAGGCCTACTCAGTTCCAGAGACAGAGATCTGGTGGCTTCAAAAAGCCAAGGTTTTCAGCACCTTCCATGATGAGAGGTTCCAGTACATCATCACAATGGTCCACGAGTAAGGGAAGAGGTTATGTTTCTTCATCATCAAAGGCACATAGTATAGCTTCAGTGGTAGAGACAGGGCCATCTAGGCCACAGATAGAAGGCAGGTCATGTTACCACTATGGACAGACTGGGCACTTGAGGTCAAATTGCCCAAAAAGAGATGTTGAAGTGACACAACAGCTGAGGCAGAATCAGCAAGGGTCAGATAGACAACATCCCAGTAGTAGCAGAGGGTGAGGACGTGGTCAAGCGTCACAAGAAGTATCATCTTCTCAAGGAAGAAGAGGACATGGACAACATGCAACGTCTCAATTCTATGCTATGAGTCAGCTGGAGGCGATAGTCAACATGCAGCTGGTGGCAGGTCCGATGGAGTTATTTCATTCTAATTTGTCTTCTTCTTAGTTTATATCTATTTTGGTTGACCCAGGTGCTACACACTCTTTTATCGCATGAACTATGCTTGAAAACTATCTTTTACTTGTTAGCTGTAAGAAAGATAGCCTATTGCTCGAAACCCCTCTTGATGGTTCCTCAATGCTTCGAGAGGAGTGCCCATCTTGTGTTCTATCTTTTTTGGGACACATTATACAAGTGGATCTTCTACCACTTGAGATGCATGGATTCGATGTGATCCTTGGTATGGATACCTTAGAGAAGTATAAGGTTGGGTTGGACTGTGGTTCCAAGAAAGCAGTGTTTGATGACAATGTGAAAGATGGATCTTCCAAGGTGATAGGAAGATTCTTCCGACGTGTTTAGTATCAGTGATGGTGGCAGAGAAGTTGTTGTGGAAGAGAAGTTTGCAGACGTGTTTCTAGATGAGTTTCCTAGTGTTCCCCCACCTTGAGAGATTGATTTTGAGATCAATCTGGTACCAAGAACACAACTAGTTGCACAGACACCATACATGATGGCTCCAGCCGAGATGGCAGAGCTGAAAAAGCAGTTACAAGAGTTGTTGGATAAGGATTTCATAGGACCAAGCACATCTCCTTGGGGTGCTCCAGTCTTGTTCGTTAAGAAGAAGGACGGGTTGATGCAGTTGTGTATAGATTACCGGTAGTTCAAAAAAGTCATGATTAAGAACAAGTACCTATTGCTGAGGATAGACGATCTGTTTGATCAGTGACCGGCCTAAATCGCGCGTCCTAAAATTTGGAGGCAGATTTGAGGTAGTCGAGTTTTTACATTTATAAACCCAAATCCTTCTAGGCCCCCGCAACTTTGTTTACGACGTCGAACTAGATATACGGGGTCAAACACAGGGACAAGGGGGGTAGTGTTGAGAACCCAGGATCGACACGCTACACTCCGGCAGGTATAAAGAGACGATAAATTCCCCAATGGGAAAACAGCAAAATGTCACAAATAAAACAAGAAAACTATCTCCGGGTGGAGTTACTAGAAAGATTTAAGGTTTTATTCATTTAGCAGTTTTTAGGGGTTTTCATGCAACAAAAACAGAAAGAACAAACCAGAGCTAGAGCAAGATACGAAGGATAAGGCTACAGTAAAACAAGCGGCAGCGTTAACGTCCTACACCCCTCCTCTCAGAGTGGGTACCTCTAACCAAGCATCAACACCCCTCTCGAGGTTGCTGGACTAAAGTTAGAGTGGAGAGCTATCGAAACAATCTCTATTCCAGGCACTCTCGTACTCCAGAATCAGACCAAATACTAGAGCCACAACACGACTCTCGAAGCTGTTGCGACGGGAAAATATGATTCGGTAGCTAAGCGAAACGCGATCCAAACATGCAAGCTAGAGTTCAGATATCAAACATAGCAGTTTATCCAATATATCGCACCAAGCATATAGTAGCAAGTAAATGAGCATTTCCATAAACGTTAAAGGTCTTAATAACAATGCATAAATAAAGAATTAAATGACAGAATTAAATATAAGTGTCGCCTTCTTGGTGTAGAAGAACGACAGGCTACAATGTCCCTCCAGCCCGATATCGGCCCAGGGGCCTAGCCCGATACAGCCGTGTCGGGCGGCACACCCTCTCGGGTGGCACGCTTCGACGGCCGACTGTATCGCTCAAGGACCTGGCCAATACGCTCAAGTTGGGCAGCACGCATGACGGGCGAAGTGTATCGGGTTCGATATCGTGTCAGGCATGGAGTGACGCATCCTACTATCGGGCACTTGCGTCGCTCATCGTCGTTGGCCGATATCGGCCCACAGTGTCACCCAGGACAGTCCTAAGTGAACCATCCCCTCCCTCTCAGGATGAGGGAGTGCTCACCTAGTGTCGCCCGACACAAGCACTGGGGCGCGATACTCCTACTCTTGCAGTTCCTCCGAGGATCACTCAAGGCTCCGAAATATCTGAACTGTCCGACCTGTCTTTTTGGCTCCCTGTAGCTACTATTTATAGGCAGCGGTTGGGGGAAGTTATGGTGCTCGACGCTCCACGTGTCCTCCGTATTCGCGAGTTTGGTGGACGGACGATACACATATCGCCCGGCACAGGTATCTCAGCTATCGGTCATGTGACGGGTGGCGCCTGCCGGTGGGTGGTCCGTGTCGGGCGACAGGCCATGGCTGTTGGGCAAGTTTGGGCTCCCTGTCGGGTAAAGGGCGTGTCGCCCGTCAGCTTCTTCTTGCGTGGTATCCCCGTGTCACGCATCATTGCGTCGGGCCACCCTGTCGGGCAGTGCTTGTGTTGTATCGGGCCATTGGAAGGCCGATGCAGGTTTGGACTTTTGGACTTATTGCTTGTGGGCCGGGACGCCCTCATTGGGACAAAACTGGAGGAAAGTTCTGTAAAAGATGGAAGTATTCGATTAAGAGCATTGCTTGGCCAATTATTGCGAAAGTGTATATAAAAGAGAGGAAAATAGCAGAAAAGGGCAATTTTGATAACAGAAAACAAGGCTAAAATGTCACCAAAATTGGTGTTATCAACTCCCTCAAACTTAGCATTTTGATTGTCCTCAATCAATATTTAAACTTTATTTTGTGATGCTTCTTCTTTCTTGGTACAACATTCAGGCCAAGAGGTAAGGCAAGTATAGTAATGCCTTTAGAGATAATGTTATCTCATTACGAACAAAAGACCTTGCGTTTCCTGCCTTATTATTTCAGTAAAATTTCCCTACAGCTTCAGCGAGACTTTATCGTATGATTCTGAAGTTAGATTCCACACCAAACAACTTTATTTTTGGGGCGGAAAGTTGTGTAAAGGGATAGGCTAAGGCTTTTTGGGTTTTTCATCTTGTTTCCCATCATTCCATCCAGGTAAGGGTCCGTTAGCGGGCAAGTGGTCCCTATAGTCCAAGCCAGTTGGCTTTAAAGCAGTGATTTCACATCCTACGTACCAGTGCCTCGGATCTACCATGCCTAAAGATGGGTACTTTTGGAAAACAAGTGTGTATATATTTTTTTTCTTTTCTCTTATTGGGCACAACCCTCATGCTTTTATTCACGCTCATAAGTCTTCTCTCTCTTTTTGGGATTTTCATTGGGTAAGGTAAAACAAAGAGATTTCTTGCTTTTTGGGAAGTTTTTTCCTTCTCCATACTCGTCTCTTAGCTATTTGCGAGATTATTATATTTTTTGAAATTTTTTGGCATGGAAAAATGTAATCCTTTGTTCGTTTGAAGCAGCATTATCAAAAAGATATAACAGAACTTGTATCACATTAAGCACAAAGAAAACTAACTCTGAAGCAGTTGTATCAGATTTTTACTAATATAGCGACTTTGTACATATGCATGGGAATAAAAGCAAAATTTTTCAAAATTTTTTATATGAGCATAGGTACAAATACATGATATAGGAGGAGAACAAAATGGCACAAGAGAATTTTTATACCTCCTTCACTGGTACATGGGTACCCCCCCCCAAACTTATTCCACGCTCTATCCCAGAGTAGTGAAGAAGAGGGTGAGGTCATGTTAGTCCAGTGAAGGTTATTTAGCAGGCTCGTTTGTGCCTTGGAGAAGCTGCAATATGCTTCTTTGTTGCAGCCTCCTTATTTTCTCATTTGGAAACAGCCCGAACAAGTGAAAAGCTCTCAAGGTGGAAGTTCGAGAGCTCTTGAAAACACTTGTGGGCACTTCCTCCTTAAGAAGATGGAACTGGAATGCCCAGATTCCACCCGGAGGCCACCTGCAAAAGACCCGTGTTGTCTCTGTAGATGGTCCTAAACCATCATAGAAGACAGACTATTATAAGAAGGTGGTCTTCCTCTGAATCTACCATATCAAGAAAAATTCTCCTGCTCTCTTCCTACGGTAGTCGACGGCTAGCTGCCCTGGGGTTGTTACGTTTCTGCCCGACAGTTGTTGCTTCTGCTCAGCTGGAGGTTTGTCCCGTGCGACCCATCCATGTTATCAAGTCCAACGATCATCTAAATGTTAGGTCGGCAAAGACTGGAATCATGATAAGACTTATTTCAAAATCTGGGTATCGTCCATCAAAAGGAAGCTCAAGACGATACAGGGTTGGACGATACGGGGTTAACCGTGTGACACAACTTGCTGCCCGATAAGGGTGTGTCGGGCGACAAAGTCGCATGAGGCTAAAGCACGATACAAGGAAAATGTGTAGCCCGGTATGGCGTATCGGGCAAACACTTATCAGTCGTTGTGTCGTGCTCAAATGCGTCGGGCGATACACAAAAATCGACTAAGCTTGTAAACCCGATAAGAATCACGCGATATGAACTCGTGTCAGGCGATAGGCATGTCGGGCGAGATAAGCATGTCGGGCGATACCTTTGCTCATAGGAACCATCACCCGATTCAAGAGTGAAAGCAAGCCGGCCGACACGCGAGCAAAGGTGGATCACTGCATGCATTGCAGGTGGCTGAAAAGAGAAGTGAGGCATCCCGACACGTTGAGCCCACATTGCTATATATAGCAAACTCAGCTGGGGGTAAAATGGGCATTTCTGGGGCACGCGTCGGTCGATGAGTCAGGCAATTCCCGAGATGAAGGTCACGTCAGTTAAAACAATGGCATTTATTTCCTGCACGATACGGCAGTTGCTCGGGAATACCATCCACCATGGCTCCTGCGGTGCCCCAGAAACTATGGCCTAATACAAGCGTGATTGCGCGCCAGCTGAGCTGCTTCCCGACACGGATTAAAATGGGCGGCCGAAAACCAAAGCTAGGAGAAGGAAGGACCATCATCGGTTTAGGGTTAAGTCCTCGACCTCAGGAAGTATGACAGCGGTGACCCAAAAAACCGAGGAGTTGGTGCGCTCGGCGCGTGCACCGACTCAGTCCTTATTACAATTCATAAATTTTGTTTTTATAGGTAATAAGAAAAATGCATCCTACTCTACGAAAGAAAGAAAGACTCGGGCTGCCTCCCAAGGAGTGTTGAAGTTTGCGTCGCCAGCTCGACCGGTGTAAGATCATCTTGCTTCGCCCTCTGTCGTGCCCATAGCTTGCAGACTGACCTCTGCTCTCCTGACAAATGCTTCATCTTCATAGAACCTCTTTACCATGTGCCCATTTACTTGAAATACATTTGTCAGATCGTCTTTGTCGTAGAGCTCCATCATTCCTGATGGGTATATCTTTGACACGGTGAATAGTCCGGACCACCTCGTTTGTAACTTCCCAGGGAAAAGACGAATAGAGGACTTAAATAGCAAGACCTTATCCCCTTCGCTTACGTCTTTTCTCCTGAGGCGGGTATCATGCCACAATTTTGTCCTCTATTTGTAGATTTTTGTGTTTTCGTAGGCATTCATTCTAAGCTCTTCGAGCTCTTAAAGCTGGAAAAACCTCTTTTCTCCTGCTCTGTCGAGGTCCATATTTAGGAACTTGATTGCCCAAAGGGCCTTGTGTTCCAACTCTAAAGGCAGGTGGCAGGACTTCCCGTAGATGAGATGGTAGGGGGTGGTTCCAATGGGTGTTTTGTAAGCAGTACGGTAGGCCCAAAGTGCGTCATCAAGTTTCATGGACCAGTCCTTCCTCGTTCGGTTGACAGTTTTCTCCAAGATCTGCTTGATTTGCCTATTGGAAACCTCTACCTGCCCTGACATCTCTGGGTGGTAGGGTGTAGCAATCTTATACTTCACTCTGTACTTGTGCAGAAGTGCTTCAAACTATCTTTCTCCAAAGTGTGACCCTCCTTCACTTATAACAGTGTGCGGTACACCGAAACGAGGGAAGATGGTCTTCTCGAAGAGCTTGATAACTGACTTGGCGTCACAAGTTTGGGTGTCTACCTCTTCCACCCACTTTGATACATAATCCAATGCCACGAGTATGTATTGATACCCCCTGGATGGGGGAAATGGTCCCATGTAGTCGATCCCCCACACGTCAAATATCTCTACTTTGATTCAGCTCGCCATTGGAATTTCATTCCTCCGCCCTATGTTCCCTGTAAACTGGCACTCTTTGCATACCTTCACAAATTGTGCAGCGTCTTTAAATAAGGAGGGCCAGAAGAAACCTGACTGTAGCACCTTTGCAGCTGTTCTTTCGCTACCCAAGTGACCACCATAGGGGGAAGTGTGGCATTCCTTCAGGATGTCTGCGGTTTCTTCTTCTGGGATGCACCTTCTGTATAAGTTGTCGGCACACTTTCTGAATAGGAGAGGATCATCCCAGTAGTACTTTTTAGCATCCACGAATAGCTTCTTTTTCTGATTGTATGTGATGTCAGGAGGCAGTTCTCCGCATGCAAGATAATTGCAGATGTCTGCAAACTAGGGCAAATTTTCTTCTTCAGCATCTTCTGCCAACATCAGAGCCTCGTCGGCATAGTCATCGTTGATTGGCGGCCCTCCCTGTCTCTCAGCCACGATCCTTGATAGGTGGTCGGTGACCACATTTTCCGCTCCCTTCTTGTCGATAATTTCATGGTCGAACTCTTGGAGCAGTAAGGCCCACCTCAGCAGCCTGGGCTTTGCGTCCTTCTTGTGCATCAAGTACTTTATAGCCCCATGATCTATGTATACTTTGACCTTAGCCCCGACGAGATATGACCTGAACTTATCGAACGCGAAGACAATCACGAGCATCTCCTTCTCAGTGGTCGTGTAGTTTACTTGAGCCTCATCCAATGTGCGACTAGCATAGCAAATCACATGGTGTTTTTTGTCTTTCTTTCACCCCAGGACTGCTCCAACCGCGTAGTCGCTAGCGTCGCACATTAGCTCAAAAGGTAAACCCCATTCTGGCGCTTGAAGGATAGGTGGTGATATCAAAGCGTTCTTCAGGGCCTGAAAAGCATTGAGGCAATCGTTAGAGAAAACAAATTCAGCATCTTTTACCAGAAGATTGGACAGCGGTTTGGAAATCTTCGAGAAGTCCTTGATGAATCTTCGGTAATATCTGGCGTGTCTGAGGAAGCTGCGCACCCCCGTCACGGATCTGGGTGGAGGAAGCTTGGATATTGCTTCAACTTTGCTTACGTCCACCTCGATCCCAAGCCTTGAGATCTTATGCCCTAGAATGATGCCCTCCCGCACCATGAAGTGGCATTTTTCCCAGTTCAGAACTAGGTTGTTCTCCTCGCACCTTTGAAGGACCAATGACAGATTCTTCAGACAGCTATCGAAGTCCTTCCCATAGACTGAAAAGTAGTCCATGAAAACTTCTATGTTGTCTTCTAGGAAATCTGAGAACATCGATATCATGCATCTTTGAAAGGTAGTTGGGGCGTTGCAGAGTCCGAAGGGCATCCTTCGAAAGGCATAAGTGTTGTAAAGGCAGGTGAATGTTGTCTTCTCTTGATCGTCGGGTAAGATGGGTACCTGGTAAAAACATGAAAAGCCATCAAGAAAACAAAAGAAATCGTGATGCGCTAACCTTTCAAGAACTTGGTCAATAAAAGGTAGCAGAAAATGATCCTTCTTTGTAGCCTAATTTAGCTTTCGGTAATCGATGCACATCTGCCATCCGGTGACGGTCCTAACCGCCACCTCATCTCCCTTCTCACCTTTAACCACTGTCATCCCGCCCGTTTCGGGCACTACGTGGATCGGACTTACCCAATTGTTATCGCTGATTGGGTAAATGATCCCCGCATCCCTAAGCTTTATTACATCATTCTTGACGACCTCCTTGAGCATCTGGTTCAGCTTCCTCTAGGGTTGGGCCAGAGTCTTGGTAGATTCTTCTAAGTTGATGTGGTGCATGCACAGGGCGGGGCTAAGGCCTTTGATATCATCTACTGAATATCCTATAGCCCCACTATGGAGCCTCAGCTCCTCAAGGTGTCGGTCCAGCTGATTGCTTGAAAGATTGGCGTTTACGATGACAGGGTTTCTGTGCTCTTCATCCAAGAAACCATACTTCAGGCCTTCAGGCAATGCTTTTAACTCTAGCTTCGGTCTGGGTGCCTTCTCTTGGGGCTCCCCCTCCAGAGAGGCATACATCGCAGACTCCACCACCTTATCTTCTTCTTGCAAGTCTTCGTCATAAAGGTTGAAAAGGTCGAGATACCTTGCGACTTCAGGGTCTCCGAGGTCGGGGTCCTGACAGCTTATGGCCCTCACGAGGGGGTCCACTGTCCGGATATCCTCCTCTATTTCCTCATAGAATTTATTGTAACTATCTGTGAAACATGCTGATTCAGAAAGGGATGGACTTCTCATGATCTCTTTCAATTTGAAGTCCAAATGGTCATTCTCGACCCTCAAAGTGATCACCCCCTCAGAGACATCAATCAACGCTCTTCCTGTTGCCAAGAAAGGACGTCCAAAGTTGATCGGGAAACGGGGGTCTTCAGCTGTTTCGATGACGACTATATCACAGGGGATAAAGAAATCACCAACCCTGATCGACACATCTTCGACAATGCCAACGGGTCTCTTAAAGGTGTGGTCTTCTAGTTGAATTCGCATGTTGGTTTGAACCATGTCGGTCAAGCCCACCCTTTGTGTGAAACTTAGGGGCATGAGGCTGATGCTTGCTCCCAAGTCTGCTAGACCCTTCCGCTCGACATTTTCCCCGATGGCGAACGGGATCGTGAAAGCTCCGGGGTCCCTTCTCTTATTTGACATGTCGGGCTTCAGGAAGGCGGAGGAGGCAGAAGCTAGGTGCACTGTCTCAATCCTTCCTCCCCTTCTCTTCTTTGTGATAAGGTCCTTGAGGAACTTGGTGTATGTAGGCATCTCCTCCAATGCGTCAAGAAAGGGCACCTCGAGATGAAGCTTCCTGATCGACTCCATGAACTTCTCATGACGCTTCTTCATATTTGCCCGTATCAGCTTGTAGGGGAATGGAATCCTAGGAGCGTAAACATTCCTTCCGCCAGGTAGCTCTTTAGGGATCCTTTGCGCAGACTCTTGAACGTATGCCTGTCTTTCTTCCTCCTCTGCTGGAGTTGCACCCTCAGGCCTAACTTCATCAGGGTGCTCCAGCGTTCTTCTAGACCTCAGTACTGCCATTCTGGCAGTTTCCGGGTAGGGGAGTGCTTTTATTGCAGGATCCTTCATTAGAGCAAACATCTGGGTCAGCCGCTGATCGACCTCACGTTGACGCATCTGCAAGCTTGCCATCTGGTGTTGCATGGAGTTCAGAGCCCCAGGGCTAGGGAGCGTGCTCTGCACCAGTTGGCTGATGATGGTATCCTGTCTCTTTATGTAGGCAGAAAGCTGACCAACCAAGTTAGGCTGGTTCGACCTGTCGCCTCGGCCCTGACATTCACCCTCAGAAAGAGACCGCTCGCAATGAGACATGGTATCAAAGCTCGGCGGAACAGGTCACAGTTCTTCAGAGTTCCTGAAATAGCACAAAAATTCAAGTTTAGAAAATTGAATTATTAATTTTAAGCAAAGAATAATAGTAAGGAAAAAGGAAAAGAAAAAGAGTGCTATCAAACTCATTTCTAAGCTTGAGGCACAGGAGTGTAGTTAGTGGATTCAGATTCGTCTACAGTACCGTTTTCGCCTTGTCCCCGGCAACGGCGCCAGAAAGTTGACCGGCCTAAATCGCACGTCCTAAAATTGGAGGTGGATTTGAGGTAGTCGAGGTTTTACATTTATAAACCCGAATCCTTCTAGGCCCCCGCAACTTTGTTTACGGGGTCGAAGTAGATATACGGGGTCGAACACAGGGACAAGGGGGGTAGTGTTGAGAACCCAGGATCGACACGCTACACTCCGGTAGGTATAAAGAGACGATAAATTCCCCAAAGGGAAAACAACAAAATGTCACAAATAAAACAAGAAAACTATCTCCAGGTGGAGGTACTAGAAAGATTTAAGGTTTTAGTCATTTAGCAGTTTTTAGGGGTTTTCATGCAACAGAAACAGAAAGAACAAACCAGAGCTAGAGCAAGATGCGAAGGATAAGGCTACAGTAAAACAAGCGGCAGCGGTAACGTCCTGCACCCCTCCTCTCAGAGCGGGTACCTCTAACCAAGCATCAACACCCCTCTCGAGGTTGCTGGACTAAAGTTAGAGTGGAGAGTTATCGAAACAATCTCTGTTCCAGGCACTCTCGTACTCCAGAATCGGACCAAACACTAAAGCCACAACACGACTCTCGAAGTTGTTGCGACGGGAAAACACGATTCGGTAGCTAAGCGAAATGTGATCCAAACATGCAAGCTAGAGTTCAGATATCAAACATAGCAGTTGATCTGATATATCGCACCAAGAATATAGCAGCAAGTAAAGAAGCATTTCCATTTCCATAAACATTAAAGGTCTTAATAACAATGCATAAATAAATAATTAAATGACAGAATTAAAGATAAGTGTCGCCTTCTTGGTGTAGAAGGATGACAGGCTACAGCGGCCCTCCAGCCCGATATCGGCCCAGGGGCCTAGCCCGATACACCTGTGTCGGGCGGCACACCCTCTTGGGTGGCACACTTCAACGGCCGATTGTATCGCTCAAGGACCTAGCCTATATGCTCAAGTTGGGCGACACACCCTCTCAGGCGGCACACATGACGGGCGAAGCGTATCGGGTTCGATATTTTGTCGGGCATGGAGCGACGCATCCTACTGTCGGGAACTTGCGTCGCTCATCGTCGTTGGCCGATATCGGCCCACAGTGTCGCCCAGGACAGTCCTAAGTGAACCATCCCCTCCCTCTCGGGATGAGGGAGAGCTCGCCTAGTGTCGCCTGACACGAGCACTGGGGCGCGATACTCCTGCTCTCGCAGTTCCTCCGAGGATCACTCAAGGCTCGGAAGTATTCAAACTGTGTGGCCTATCTTTTCGGCTCCCTGTAGCTGCTATTTATAGGCAGCGGTTGGGGGAAGTTATGGTACTCGACGCGCCACATGTCCTCCGTATTCACGAGTTTGGTGGACGGCCGATACACATATCGCCCGGCACGGGGATCTCGGCTATCAGTCACGTGACGGGTGGCGCCTGCCGGTGGGTGGTTCGTGTCGGGCAACAGGCCATGGCTGTCAAGCGAGCTTGGGCTCCCTATCGGGTAAAGGGCGAGTTGCCCGTCAGCTTCTTCTTGCGCGGTATCCCCGTGTCGCGCGTCGTTGCGTCGTGCCACCCTGTTGGGCAGTGCTTGTGTTGTATCGGGCCATTGGAAGGCCGATGCAGGTTTGTACTTTTGGACTTATTGCTTGTGGGCCGGGACGGCCTCATTGGGGCAAAACTGGAGGAAAGTTTTGTAAAAGATGGAAGTATTGGATTAAGAGCATTGCTTGGCCAATTATTGTGAAAGTGTATATAAAAGAGAGGAAAATAGCAGAAAAGGGTAGTTTTGATAACATAAAACAAGGCTAAAATGTCACCAAAATTGGTGTTATCAATCAGTTGTGTGGCATTGCAGTATTCTGAAAGATCGATCTATGGTCTGGATATCACCAGCTGAGGATTAAGGATGAGGACATCCCAAAGTCAGCTTTTAGGATGAGGTATGGTTACTTTGAATTTGTGGTTATGCCGTTTGGGCTAACCAATGCGCCTGTTGCTTTCATGGATCTGATGAATAGGGTCTTCCGTCCGTTTCTAGATCCATTTGTTGTAGTTTTTATAGATGACATCTTGATCTATAGTCGGGACAATCAAGAGCATGAACAACATCTTTGACAAGCTTTGACTCTTCTTCTCCAACATCAGCTATATGTCAAGTTTAGTAAGTGTGAGTTCTGGTTGAAGGAGTGACTTTCTTGGGTCACGTGATATCTGCTGAAGGAGTCAGAGTGGACCCCAAGATAGTGGAGTCAGTTGCAGATTGGGAGCAACCGAAGACGCCGACAGAAGTTTGTAGTTTTCTTGGTTTGGCAGGATACTACTAGAGGTTTATAAAGGACTTTAGTGTGATCGTGTTGCCGATGACAAAGTTGATCATGAAGGATGTACCTTTTGTTTGGGATGATCGTTGTCAGCAAGCTTTCCAAAGTTTGAAGGAGAAGCTGACTAGTGCTCCAGTGTTGGTGTTGCCAGAGCCTGGGAAAGGCTATGTTGTTTTCTACGATGCTTCCAAGAAAGGCTTAGGATGTGTGATGATGCAGGAATATCATGTGGTTTCTTTTGCTTCATGACAGCTTAAGAAACATGAGGAGAATTATTCGACACATGATTTGGAACTGGAAGTAGTGGTGCATGCGTTAAAGATCTAGAGACACTATCTTTATGGGGAAGGGTATCAGATCTTTATAGATCATAAGAACTTGAAGTACATCTTCTCGTAGAGTGAGTTGAACATGCGACAACATCATTGGATGGAGCTAATAAATTATTATAATTGCACCATTGAGTATCATCGTGGTAAGGCAAATGTGGTAGCTGATGCGCTTAGAAGAAAGTCTTCTTCTCTTCCCATGAAGAAAGCACAGTTGAGTTCTTTGGTATGCCATACACGAGATATGTTCGTCTCCTTACGGTAGATGAATGTACAATTAGTTGTGTTTTGCAATTCTTAGGTAGTTGGGATGTATATATCAGTTTGATAGAGTTTGCCTACAACAACAGTTATCAGTGGAGCATCGACATGGCTCCTTATGAGGCTCTTTATGGAAGTAAGTGCATATCTCCTCTATGTTGGTATGAGTGTGGTGAGTATCTACTTTGGGTCCTGTGTTAGTGCAGCAGACAACCAAGAAGATCAGAGTGATACAAAAAAAGTTGAAAGTGGCTCAGAATAGACAGAAGTCTTATACAGACAATCGTCGACAACCTTTAGAGTTCCTGGTGGGAGACAAAGTCTATCTCAAGGTCTCACCTTGGAAAGGTGTGTTGAGGTTTGGACGGAAAGGCAAACTGACACCCAGGTATATGGGGCCCTACCCAGTAATAGCACATGTTGGCAAGGTAGCTTACAAGTTAGAACTACCGCCAGAGTTGCACATGTTACATCCGGTGTTCCATGTTAGCATGCTGAAGAAAAGTCATCCAGACACAGGGACAGCGATACAACTAGTTGAGGTTGAGCTCGATAAAGATGTGACCTACGAGGAAGGTCCAGTGATGATCCTTGACAGAAGAGTAAAGAAGCTAAAAAGGAGAGACCTGGTTCTTGTGAAATTTCTTTGGCATCATCATGGTGTTGAGGAAGCCACGTGGGAGCTTGAGGAAGATATGAGGAGGAAGTATCCCTCACTATTCTCTACGGATTTCAGGGACAAAATCCCTTTGTAGGGGTTTATTGTAACATCCCTGACCTGGATTATGAATTAACCCTAGATGTTTTGTCTAATAAGGTTGAGAAGATTCTTAATCTTATCTTGGGAAAAGTAATTAGGCCTCATAAGAAACTTATGTTTCAATTTTGGTCCTGTTTGAGCAATGTTGAAGCAATGTTTGCTTATTTTGGACTAAAGTGCAAATTACCCAAGTCGAGGGGTTAACTTGCAAATGTTGCATGATAAGATGTTCCTCTGATGTTAAGACATCATAATAATGAATGTGATGTAGTGGTATGGTTTCCACAAGCTTGGGCACCAAGATTAAGCTTGTAAAGCAATGTTGTGCATTAAAACCTAGTTTTGGTGAAAAGTGCAATTTACCCAAAATCTAGGGTTTAATATGCAAATTACCACTTCAATAAAGTCCCTAATGTTTCTTGTCATCATGTAGAGCAAAGAAAATGAGAGTTACTTCTCATTTGAATTAAGATGGAGGAGAGAGAATCTTGATATTAAAATAATCAAGATTTAATCCTAATTGAAACCCTAATTCAATTTAGGGAAAAAATGAATAAAAATAATTGAAGGGCTTTCAACCAAAATGTTTCGGGTTGATTTTGAATAAAGATGTACGTTCCTTTGCCAAGATAAGGAACGAAAATATCTTAAGTAGGTGAAATTCCACTCACCTTATTATAAAGAAAATTAATTTCCACTCACATATGGGATATTAATATAATAAGCATTAAGGTGCTTAATTTTCTTTTCTTTAAATTGAGGATAATGAAGGAGAATTAAAGGCAAAGGGATATGCCTCGTATCCATGGAGTTGAGGGGGAAGAGGCAGCCATAATTTTTGGATTAATTGGATTTTTATAAGGCATATTCTCTCTCATCAATTTCTTTATAAAAGTGCCATTTCCAAGCCCAAACCAAGGCCTTTTTCGGATTTTCTTCTTCCCCTTGCTTGCAAAACCGACCAAGGAGCTAGGGAGGAGCAGGGAGAACGTCCCCAACCTGTGGGTAATCCCTTGACCTTCGTTCTCCTTGATTTCATGGTGGAAATCAAAAATAAATTATGGATTCCTTCTTATTTCGATCTCCTCTTCAACCCTAGCCAACTTTTGCAATCAAAAGCTTGAGGACGAGCCTAGGTGGAGTTTCTAGAGCTTCATCCACCATTAATGGGATGAGCTTGGAGATTTGGAGCTCAATTGGAGGCGGGTTTTATAACTCAAACCCTTAAACATTGCTATTGCATCAATTCTCTATGCTTTGTTGATTGATTTCTTCAATTTGATACACTCTTGTTTCTTTGCTGCAATTTCCATCAAGAACGGTTGCTGTTCTTGGTTGTTCGAAGGAAGGGGATGATGACATCATCCTAGATGCTTATACAAAGAAAATTACCAAGCAAAACCGTTTTGATAGCTACTCCAAATCGTTTTAATTTGATTGGCTATGCGGTTTCAGCAAACCGTTTAAGGGCAAACGGTTTGAAACCGTTTAGGGGCAAACGGTTTCAAGACCGTTTGATATGGTTGACCAAGCGTTTACCGTTTGGGAATTTTGTTCAAAATTATGTAGTCTGATAACCCTACAAATTTTAGGGATTAACTCGAAAGGAATCGAGAGTTGAAGGCCAATCAATTAGGCAATCGAACTGAATTATGTGCTGATTTTCAACCTGATTAACTTGACCTGGTTGAGAAAACGGTTTCAAGACCATTTGCGATGGTTGACCAAGCATTTACCGTTTGGTATTACTGTTCATAATTATGTTTATTAATAACCCTCCAAATTTGAAGGATTAACTCCAAAGGAATCGTGAGTTTAAGCCTAATCAATTAGGGAAACCTAATTGGATTAAGTGCTGATTTTCAATCTGATTTAATTGAACTTTTTGGGCAAACAGTCTCAAGACCATTTGAGTGCGTTGACCAAGCATTGACCGTTTGGTATTACTATTCCTAATTATGTGGTCTAATGACTCACCGAATTTGAGCGATTAACGCCCAATGAATCATGAGTTGAAGGCTATTCAATTAGGCAAACCCTAATTGAAAACAATGCTGAAATTCCAATGAGTTAAGTTGAGATTTTGGGTTGATTAGCCCAAACGGTTTCAAGACCGTTTGGGGATCACCCAAACGGTCTCAAGACCGTTTGGGTATCACCCCAAGACCGTTTGGAGGTCTGGGGTCAAGTATAGTTGACCAATTGAAGGTCCAAAGGTACTAATCATATTGCAATGTAGTGCTGCTTTGTTGATCAACTCGATAGACCAATCCATGATGATTTTTCACTAGAATCCAAAGGTTGGATGGGCCAAACGGTCTCAAGACCGTTTGGAGCTCATCCAAACGGTCTCAAGACAGTTTGGTGGTCACCCAAGACCGTTTGGAGGTCTAGGGTTGAGTATGGTTAGGTGTTTGAAGGTATAAAGGTACCAAGCTGTTATACAATGCAATGTTGATTTGGTGATCAATCCAATGATCCAAACCTTAATTGGATGGCTTGGATTTGAGTGATATGATGGGCAAATGGTCTCAAGACCGTTTTGAGGTCATCCAAACGACCTCAAGACCGTTTGGGGTCAGGTCATACCCAATTTGGATAATGGTTCAATAGTTTCAAAGTACCCAATCTTGCATTGATGAGTGTTGTTGGATCTTCGATTCCAAACCCTAATTCAATTGAATCAAACCATAATTGATGATCAATTGAGGGTCAATTGAGGGTCAAATCAGTTTAAGGTTTACCTATTAAACTCAATTGAAGTATGAGTATAGGTCCAATTGATGATTGGTTCCATGAATTCAATGATTGAAGGAATCAACATTGAAAACCCCAATTCAATTGGATACCTCATGTCATTGAAGGTCCAATTGATCAAACCTTTTTGGAAACCTAATGTAATTAGGTGAGAGATACCCTTAATGGTACTAATCAATAATGCATAACAAATGCATGGATCCAATATATGATTAGTAAACCCTGGTTGAGGGTATATCCTTGTGAAACCCTAGTTGAAGGTGTATCCTTATAAACCCTGGTTGAGGGTGTATCCTTGTGAAACCCTAGTGGAGGGTGTATCATTGTGAACCCTGGTTGAGGGTGTAACCTTGTGAAATCCTAGTGGAGGGTGTATCATTGTGAACCCTGGTTGAGGGTGTATCCTTGTGAAACCCTAGTTGAGGGTGTATCATTGCGATTGTTTATAGGCAACTTTATAATAAAGTTATGCCTTAAACTAAGATAAGTCCATATCACGTGAGATAGTTGGACAATTCTAATGTGTGGCCTATGCAATATATGCTAAGGGTGAGTATTCTGTGATGGAATGTATTAAGAGGGCAAATACCTTAATACAAGATAAAGTTGGTTAACTCAAGAGGGTCTGAATTAATGAGAAATGGGGAACCCTAACCCTAATTTGGGGAAAAGGGAATGATAACCCATGTTTGATAGTGAACCCTAATTCCTGGTTAAGGAATGATGGTGTTACTATTGTATCACATGATGTGATGAATATCTTGTATGACTGTTATCATGCCTAATAACCATGCAGGTATGATGAGATGATGAATATAGCCAAGTTTGGGTTGTGACATTTATATAATAAATGTT